>VUYV01000022.1:1603504-1820862 GCA_008711295.1 Anarhynchus alexandrinus
GAAACCACATTCTCCTGTGCAGCTGTCAGACTCACGAAACCAATTCTGTCTTGCGATGAAGAAGCATATGCTTCACATGCCAGTGATAGTGTGGAGGACTAAAAGGCCTGGTGAGTCCATGACGACATAGCAGGCAGAACTGCAATGGCAGGTCATCCGCACCATTTAAAGCATGGATAGTCACATGCTTTCTTATAAACACTATCAAGTAGATATGGAAATATTTTTTTGAATGAACATCTGGATTGGCAGAGGACACATTACTAAATAGTCATAAGTATTGAAATCTCTGCATGAAAGAGTTGGAAATGTTCGCAGATATTGAAAGTACAGCACATTTTAGCATGAATTGAATTACCTGCATCTTCAGTGTCCACTTGCTCCTTACTGGCTTTCTTTAAGATCGGGAGATCTACTCCTCAAAGTGCTGCAGCAAATACTTGTGAAGAGACAAACTGCATTCTGAAGGGCATAAGCTATGAAAAAAGAAACAAAGATGCTATAATCCTTATTACAGGGCATATCGGCAACAAAGCTAAGTATAGAGCCAAGGCTTCTTTTCAGTATATCAAAAAGCAGCTCCCAACAACACCTTGTAAAGTGTCTTCATTGTTGTTTCTTATTTAAAATGTGATGGTCACACAGTCTGTCAATAGCAACGCCCAGTAGTTTAGATAATCAATCACATGGACAGGCAGCAGCAAATATCTGATGGGAAATGCTAAGGATCAGTGATTATAATAAGGAAAACTTTTCTCAAAATTTTTCAGAGGGATATCAGGCTTGCTAACCAAGACAGACAGTATTTGTATTGATTAATATTTGTAATAAAGTTCCAGTAGCTATAATGGTAGATAATACTGGATAAGAACAGGCCCTTTGAACATCCCAGACACCTTTTTCTGCCTTTCTGTATGGCTATATTTACTGAAATGACTGTGTGTCTCCAAAATATTTGAGTCACTTATCCCTCCAACGGTTGTATATGACAGGAAACTGCATTACTTGCTGTCTGGCACATGGGAGAGAAGCTCCAGTAACAAGTCCACACAAGAACATCAGTAGGAGAAGGGCTTCCTGGCTACCATTTATGTGTTTTGGGCATGACGTTCTCTGTGTAGGAGTGGAAAGAGGAGTCTTATAGGAGATGTTTAATTATCACGTGCCACATAGCACCATTCCAACTTGGCTTTGATTTCTAGTATCATGGTTTTTTGTGGCAGCCTACAATGGCTGAAGCAGGCTGGGGTATTCTAAGTCTATTTGCTTTCATAATATGTGATTTCAGTGCCTTCAGCTGAGCCATGTTCTCCATGGTAGCTGAAATGTTATTGTTTAGCAGCACGTTTACCCAAATTGCATATTCCACATACACTGCAGGTCTTTTTTTATGTTGTCTTAAAGAGAAGGTGATTTTTTTTCTACCTGAGATGATGGCATACTCATTACAGACAAAAGATGATTACAGTAGATGTCTTCTTTTAGGCACGCTTCTGTTCTGAGATTATTTTGAAAGCTGTGGTCATACTGATTGATTGTTACTCCTATACGGAAATCTTTTGACTTCAAGGCTTGAATTCTTCCTGCTAAAAGTGATGCTCATTACCTTTGGATTGATATAGTTTTAACATTTTTATCAGAGGTGGTTAAGAAATTCAGTTTTCAAAATAATGTCCATTTTCACTGATTTGTTTTTCTGTTAAATTTTAGTGTTTTCATTGACAAACTGACAATCAAAGCGTATTTGCCTCCTTGTATAGAATGGTTTGGGCTGGAAGGGACCTTCAAAGTCCAACCCCCCTGCCATGGACAGGGACATCTTTCACTAGATCAGTTTGCTCAAAGCCCAGTCCAACTTGACTTTGAACACTTCCAGTGATGGGGCATCCACAATTTCTCTGGGCAACCAGTTCCAGTGTCTCACCACCCTCATTGTAAAAAAAGTCTTCTTTATATCCAATCTAAATTTACATTGCATTGCAAACTCGAACACATTTAATTAAAATAAGAACAAAACCATATTAGTATTTCCAGTTACTTGAGTGTAATTTCTTTCAAACCCTTTTCAATTAATTTTCTTTGAGAAGCAATAATTTCCATGAGATGCTATTGAATAGTGGTTGTCTGGACTGTTGCACCTAACTAGGTGGCTGCTGCAGGAATGTGGTAGATGTGAGCTGGAGCACAGATGACTGTTTGGCTCAGTGAACAAAACCTGAGTTTGTATGCTTGCTGTGTCATTGCTCATTGCCCTGTTGTTATTCCTCTCTTTAACTAGCACAAGGGCACATACCTATGCAATTATCTCTCCTGTCCAATGTCTCAAGAGCCCAATATAAACTCATTTCAGGCATTTACATGATTAAAGTAATGAGAAGTAGCACAGTTTGCTATGCCCCCATGGAGTGACCAGTTGGCTGGCAACCTACCACTTTACACAAGTCCACTCCAGGGAAAAATATGTAAGACCAACTCCTGAAGAAGACGCTGATAAAAACACTTTTGCTGAACCACATTTGGGCAGCAGATTTACACACGTATGCAAGCACTTTCCTAAGTGCTTTAAGAGTCTTAATGGATAAATCTGATCACTAACTGAGAGAAGCTGTGCGGGTAGTTACTTGTAGCAAAATGGAGGGGATAGCAGCATTGATGAAGAATGCTGTCAGGGAGAGGAAATCAAGTTGAAGAGCGTGCATTTATTGCATGGTGGAATAAAAAAGGGAAAATGAGAAATGAAAGACCGTGAATATACGCATGTCTACATGTGTACACTGACCTCTAACTCTAGAACTCTTTGTGGTCAGGATTCAGATATTCAGGGGATCTAGGAAACATCGTCCCTGTCCCAGCTGTGAGTCAGCCTGTGTTCATTGCACCCCACAGAACACTTGACCTACCAACTTTAAACAGAGTTGTTTTTTTCCCTCATCCCTCCAATTACACCTGTTCCACTTTGAATGCATCATTAAATATTCCTTGGAACAGAGAGACCCTGTCACTCTGTGGCACATCAGGTCATTCCTAATTCGTGCCATCAAAACAGCTGGGGACAGTTTGCCTGAGAAGGGACTGCAAGCACATGTGAATTCTCTAGTGAGTTTATTGTGTGACTGTTATTTGCTGTCTTGTGCTGCAAGTTTTCATTTGGCTCAGTTTCTGCTCAGGATTTTCCTCTGTACAAAAGAAGCAGAAGGTACTGTGAAGTTGTATCATTTCTGGCTGGCATCTTCTTCTTGGAGGGGCAGTAGCTTAGACGTGAATTACTTGGAAAAAGCAAGATTGTGACTGTATGCTCAAGGGTTGACTATCAGACTGGAGTGAATGAGTGCACATATGCATTTGCTATGTGAAACACTGTAGGCCTAAAGTATATGCTTGTAAATTTGTAGAAGATATGTAGCAGGTTTGCTTGGATAAGGAATTTCTGAGATTTTGTACAGGGAGCTCTTATGTGCACCAACAGCTGGCTCTGGAGGTGTACCGTAATCTCCTGGCTCGCTCCCTGCAAGAAATTCCACAGACTGCTTTATCCTGCATTGGAGCTGTGATAGCACTGAGGCTATAAAAGCAAACATAAATGAAAAGGGGAGGTGGAGCAGCTCTGCACTGTCACTTGCTGGTCTGTGTGCTGCAATGGCTGGTGTCAGGTCAGCATGAGGGTAATCCTTTCCTCTTTCTACGGTGTGTGTCCAAAGGCAGTCCTTGTCAGTGGCCACACGATAGCCCTTCTCTTGTGGGAAATTAGTTAACTGTCAGTCCCACTACACGGGCTTTCCTGGCAGTATCTTCTGGGATCTCTGGGGAGGTCAGATGTCATGAAGGAATGCATTAAAATAAAAAAATAAAGACTAAATTATCAAAGGCAGCCAGTGGCTTTTTTTCTTTATTTTTATTTCATCATGTAACACTGAACTGCAAATACAGTACAGACTGTGCCAGCTAGGTTTGGGTCTGGAGTATGGGCAGGCTTATTTATACATCTGTGTACCCCTTAAGGAGTCACATCAGCTGCATCTCAGGTAGACTTGTTTTGGTTCCAGCTCATGTTCCAACAATCTTCAAAACAGATTTATATGCACTTCTGGACTCAGAAAAATGGGGGACCTGAACAGTTTTCATTTCAAATTTGATCTGACTTCTTGGTGTGTGTGGATATGTGGCATCATTTGTATTATTTTATGTGTGGGCTGGTCAGAGAAGTGATGCATCCCTTACTGTCTGTCCTTCATGAAGCACTATTTCGGGATGCAACACAAGACATGATGGCTGTTAGGAGGGAAGGTGGGTCCCTGCAGCAGATGGGAATCAAGCTGTCGTTTTGATTTCCCCATCCTGTGGCATCAGCCCAAAGAGAGAAGGGAGCTGCTGCAGGGAAAGGCTGCAGAGCCGCGTGGCTGCTGAATTAAAAAGGGCTGGAGGAGGGATTAGCTAGGACAAAGTGACTCTGCATTACACCTCCAGATGCTTTTTGAGGGGATTGAGTATGACTTGTGTGTGACTCTGAGACCACTGTATAATCTTATTCACAGTTTTCAACTGTGATGTAGCGTACTTGCACTGGATCCTGAGAAAACTATTTTATGGCCATATTATAAGAAGTATGGCTTGGAAATGCATATAAATTTGCTGCAGTTCTAGTATTGCATCAGAACATAGGTGCTCACAAGACACTTCTGCAGAGCAAAAAGATGAAAATGTGGAACCTTTAGAAATAAATGGTTTTGATCAAGAAGAGGATGAAATATGCATTTAACAGCATTTTCTTTCTCAATTTACAAAGGCTGATGGGATCATTTCAGCGTGAATGGCTTTCAAATAGACAACAAAAGGAAAACAAAAGTCAGGTTTACAAGAGATTTATGATTTCAGAAATAATTATAAGGAGTGGTACGAAAAGCACCTAAAACAGTGCAACTGAATTATCTCAACAGATACATATAACAACTCCTGTCAAGAGTAATTAAGGTCACCAAATATCTTGTATTGAAAAGTCTCACACGGGGTAAAAAATAGGAAGGTTCTTTAGTCATTAATCCAATTTTAAACCTCAAAAATCTTATAAAAATAAATCCAACAGGAGAGGCTGACAGCAAGAATAGGAATGAGTTACCCATAAGGCACAAAAGTTGCAACATGGAGTTTGAAATCTTTGGTTTGCGGTCACTTTCATGACTGGCAGAATGAATGATCAGAGGTCTGGAGCACCTCTCCTATGAGGTCAGGCTGAGAGAGTTCAGGTTGTTCAGCCTGGAGAAGAGAAGGCTCCAGGGAGACATTATTGTAGACTTCCAGTACCTAAAGGGGGCCTACAGGAAAGATGGGGAAGGACTTTTTACAAGGGCATGAGGGCATGTAGTGGTAGGACAAGGGGGAATGGCTTCAAACTGGAGGAGGGTAGATTTAGATTAGATATTAGGAAGAAATTTTTCATTCTGAGGGTGGTGAGACACTGGAACAGGTTGCCCAGAGAAGTTGTGGATGCCCCATCCCTGGAAGTGTTCAAGGCTAGGTAGGATGGGGCTTTGAGCAACCTGGTCTAGTGGGAAAGTGTGCCTGCCCATAGCAGGGGGGTAAAACTAGAAGATCTTTAAAGGTCCCTTCTGACCTAAACCATTCTATGATTCTATGATACTCTTAACATAGCAGCAAACTTTTTACAAGAACTGAAAATTCCGATGTTGTTAGTGTCACCCACTTTTGTGGGTGAAAATTCAGTGTACAAAAAAATCTGAAAATAGTGGTCAGTATTAGTAATCATGTTTGCCTTCTGTCTTGACTGCTTTTTGTTCTCCTGGAGTCAGTCGATAGTAGCACCATGAGCTGTAGAATCCCCTCTCTTCTATCTCTTCTCCATAAAACACACCTGGAGATGTGGAAGCTCCTTTCGGCCATTCAGGTCAGGGCCACATGTTGGCTAAGAGCTTGTGTCTCGGAATGGGCAGCTGCCAGGATTGCTGAGTCAAGTTCCAGGTATCGTGAGATCATGAGTCATCTCGAGCAAGCCTGTGGCAGCAAATCCCCTCTGTGCCTTGGTTTTTTTCTTCTGTGAATTGAAAGTCATGCTATTTGCCATCTGCTGCATGTAGGGTGTATGCTAACGTATTGCGCTATGTAGGTGCCAAATATCTTCACTCAGTTGCTTGGCTATAAATATTAATAGGCCGGAATACTTGATGACCTAATATGGGCATTAACTCAACAGGTTCACTACTGACAGCATTAAAATGTGCACTCCTTTAAAAGCTTGACCTTTTAATCACACACCATTTTGATGCATAGAAGAGACTTGGGGTGATCTAGGTTTTAAAATTCCAAGTGGTGTCTTCAGTGGCAGCTTTTCTTTTCATTCAGCTTAGCAGATCCTCACCTGCCCTAGCTGACAAAGAAATACTTTTGCCAAATGAAAAGACGCTCTCACTTTCTGTGGCAAAGTGACCAGAAGCTCTGCAGGAAAAAGTAGCCAGATACCTGGATTTATCAGTGGAATGTCACTGGATAGATGTGAAAAGCTTCATCTGAGCTGAAAAGTTGGAAAAGGAAGTAGAAGGTTGTAAAAGAGCATTACGGTAGGCTGTGTTGTGCTTAATGATGTTGTATTTTGAATTTAGGAAGGTCACAATCTGGTATGGACTTTTAGTGATATTTGCTAGGATTGCTGCTACTAAATCCCTGTCAACACATCAGAGTTGCATCTGGTCCCATCAAACATTCTGTAGCTCTCAAAATTCAACTAAACAGAGAAATTCCCCTGGCATGCTCTGAAGATTTCTTGGAAAATATTTATACTTTGAACTAGAAGGGACACCATTTTCAAAGGACCTCACCATCTACTAGCATCCACTGCTCAGATAAGAGTTGCAAAGAAAGGGGGCTCTTACTATCACAGCCAGTTTGCTTACCCATGAACAGGGTAGTGGAGCCTTTTTTTGCAGCAGACTCAGTATCCTATATGTAGAAATAAAAGCAAAGAAAAATGTGACAAACCAATATTTTTCAACTGGAATAGTGCAGTTTCAGCAAAGCAGAAATTTCACGGGCACATTTACATTTTGATGCCATTTTCCATGGGAAGGGGTGGAAGCAAATAGCTTGCTCACGTCATTTAAGTAATGCTGAATTGCTTGTCTCAATGAGTTAAAACATTTAATTTTCTTGCTATTTCATTTAATTCCATTGAGACTTTTGCATTATAACATTAATTTTATGATAAAACGCTCTTTATTTTCTTTTATACTGCTTCAATGTTGTTTTAAAACATCGTCTTCTCTTTTTAAACAAAAAGATTCAACATTATCAAAACACAGCCTTTTGGTATTTCCCAATTTTTAAGTTTCACAAGAAATCTCAACTTTTGTGCTATTTTACAATGCAAATGCATTTCAAAATGTCAGGAGATCCCACTGAGCAGAAGTATATTCTTCCCAATTCTAGCGGATAAATTGCTTTTGGACTGTTACAAGTACTGACAGGATGTATTATTACTTCTGCTGGGTGGTATTTCTTCATTATGTCTTCAGTCTGAGTTCTGTCTAGAATGTGTTTAAGTAGTCATCATATTGGTCTTGTATCACAGGCTCTTTCTTTACATTTAAAGAAAAGAGGTATGCATTATTCAGTGTTTTGGCGATTGTGACTTCACACCATATACGAAGGAGGTGGTCAATGGCTTTCCAAAAAGGCATTTTATGCAATTCCTGTCCAGGTTATCCTAGCATAGCACTTATTGCTGTTTGGTTTTTGTTGGTTGTTTGTTGGTTGTTTTGGTTTTTATTTTTACCTCTGGGTGGCATATTATTATTTCTAATCAAAACCCAAACTGCTATTCCTATTAATCAGCCAGCTGGGCTTTCTGTTCGTTTCTTATTGCTAAGGTTAGTCCCTTTCCTTGGAAAGGGCTTCTTTTTGTCATTCATCCAAATGATTCCTTAGGATACCTGGGGTAGATATGGTGAATGGGCTAGTTCAAAGCATAGCCAACGGCTATGGAGTTCAGTTGGGGCTAACATCCAAGGCATCTGGAAGTGCGCACTTTTTCGATGTTTGCACTGTTTGAGTGTGTTCTGCAGCCTACACTCAAAGCATTCACAGACACACTGTGATCAGAAACACAAGTAGTTTCTGTACAGTGAGCTTGATAAAACTTACCCACAAAGTAATAGGTCATTTTAATATCAGGATGGACTATTGTGATGGTGATTGTGATTTTATTGTTTCTGGTCTGTAATTTATCCTACACTGTATTGTTTGGAGTGGCATATGGCCTTCTTTTGCAGGTGATGTTTGCCCTGTCCCTCAGGACGTGACTCTTAATTTCAGTTTGCTTCTACTGCAAACCTCTTGCCTTTGTGAATCACACCTTTGTCTTGGATAAACCTAATCAAATGTCTTTAGTTTCTCACTATGAGGCAGGTGATCTACATCCTGACCAGTACCAGTAACTCTTTTGCACTCTCTCAGATCAAAGATAATCAGAAAAACACTGAGACAGAGTGGAGATGCAGTGCTTTACATGATGCCGCTGTGCAGAAGCAGCTGTAGTAGGCAGATGTGCACTGAGCTGGTAGGCTGTAAGGACTGGTGTGACCAAGGCTAGAGCCATAAAAATGAAGTTCATTGAGACTGCTCACACACGACTTTTTGAGGGTGAGGGCCATGTATTAATAGCTTCAGAACTGTTTGATGTTAGTATTGCCTTTTGAAGCTTAGTCTTCATGCAGTATTTCTGACTGAAGATTTCTGGATTGGTTTGGGTTTGTGGTAAACAAGAATATAGCTTTCCCCCTCCCCCCTGCCCCAGCGGCTGGTGAGAAGCAAACCTATATAAGGTGTGTTACAAGTGTTCTTTCTACCCTTACTTTTACAATCTTTGTAATCCATAAACACATTTTCATTTGAGCGAGGTACCTTTTTACAGTACCACAATTATCAGTCAAGAATAGATGTGCCCTCCTGTATGATTCCCGGAACGGGGTAAATGTTACAGGGTTTTTTTCTCTAAAACTTGCTCAGAGCAATACAACCAGGCTTTTAGTGAAATGTCTAGCTAAATATCCACGCTTCTTTACATAGCCCTTCCCCTGTATTTCTGTTGTGAACTCATCCCTAAGCCTGCATTGTTGAATGGTAGGACACACAAGGGGGAAGAAGAGTGGCTGCAAATGTAGCCATTACCCCTGCATAGCAGAGAATTTGCAGCTCCTCTCTCTGCTGTCAAAAACCAAGGGGTGTTACACACCATGGTTATTGGGAAATTTTTTTCCCATTTACTTAATGCCCTAAGAGTTCCTAGGACTCTATCAGTCCTCTGCATTAAAGAGGAAGACTAAAGAAAGCTATAGCGTTTTCCTTGACTTGTCTCCTCCGCTAACAAAACAAGCAAACAGGAAGGCATAGCTTGTGTGAAGTCCAGGAAAAGCCATGTCTCTTACTCCTGAGGTTCTGTGTAGAAGCCGACCAACTGCAAAAAAAACCCTTGGCATTTCTAATGGTGGTTTTAAGGGATCATTTGCTGTTACAATGGCACTCCATCAGCAGGTCTGACAAAGGTGAAGGATTCCTTGGCCATGCTGGTCCAGATCTTTCATGGCACATTTTCCCTTGCAGATGGTCAGAGCTGGGGGCAGCCAGGACAAAGAAGAAAAAAAAGTGCTACCCCCAAATTATAGTTTCCAAGGCTACAAAACTGAGAAATAAAATCAAAGGCATGACTGTCATTTGGTGACACTGAAAATGTTTTGCTAAGTGTTCCAGTAAAGATGATAGAGTAATGGTGTCACATTGTGCATTTATATGTCACAATGCTTTTTACAGTAGCTATAGACTTGCAGATGCACTCCTTGATAATCCTGCAATTTTATCATCAGGGAGTGATAAGCTCTCAGATATGAAAGCTGATGTCAGCGTCTTCTGCCACTTTGATCTGCGTGAGCTGATGCCTTGAAAATTAATGAGAATGCTACATGTGAAATCAAAATCAATCTACTGTGGATTTTTTTTCCTCTCTCCGCCTTTCCAGGAGAGATGGCAGGGGGAGGGGGTGGGTGGGAGACATGTGTTATCAAATCTGAAGCGTGGCAGAGTATAAAGGCTGTAATCTCATCTCAGGATTCTTATGGCTTTAATAAACTCTTCATGCTTCATTCTTGCAGTTTACTGCATCATAGGGACCCCTCTGCAAAATTGCAACCATAAATTTTCCCTTCCGCCGGACAGATTTTACTCCCTTGCTTTGGTATATATGTCATCTTGCTTTCAACAGAGTCGAGACATGACAAAACTGATTAAATATTTGTATTACCTTTTCAAAATGTATAGAGAACTACAATTTCTTAGATGGAGGAAAAGAAGGCAAAAGCGTTGTTGAGTACGCTTCATGGGTACTTCTTGGTGCTTACAAACACACAAAGAAAAGTAAAATTCAAACCCTGTCACCTCTTGGGATGAAAATTCCTTGTCGCTTGATCTAAGATGGGCAAAATATCTTTATTACCACTGGCATTTGGCAAAAGGTATTAGTCAATCATCCAAAAAAGCATTATTGTCCTGCCATCTGCTCCCACATCTGCTTAAGTCCTGATGGCCCCCAAGAAACTGTCTGCCGTTAGCAGTGATCCCTAAAAATAAAGTCCTTTTTACTATGGGTAAGTGAGCTAAGTAGACCATGTTCTCCCTTAAGATGGTTGTCTGGCTGCGGTTGCACATTAATTATGTTTGGGGCTGGCAGCTGTAAATTGCAGTAATTGTTTGCCGGCTTCTACTAGAGGAATTTGTGGGGTGGAGCCTATTACAGTCCCATCATATTTTCCTCTCTGTTCTTTGTCTCCAAGGCTCAGACATGGCCTCAGCTCACCCTGCTGCTAGCAAAGCTTTCTCCTGTGCTGTGTGCACTGCTCGCTGGGGCACGCTTATGTGGCGCAAGGCTGGCAGTAGCAATTGCTGTTGAAATGAGCACAGCGATGGAGCTACCTGCCAGGTGTGACACCTTTGTGTCCCTGCTGCTGTCACCCAGGCTAAGCCAGTGATCTCATAACTGCCTGTAGGGCCCGTCCCCAGGAGGTGGCAAGCACCGAGGGCTGAGGTTTCCTCAGCCAGGAGTGCCAGAGATGGTTTGTATGTTCTACAAGGACGGGATATCTGTGCTGGGGAGACAACTGTTTTCCAGCAGGGAAAGCATCCGCAGAGCTGCCACGGGATGGAAACTGCAGAATGCAATTAGAGTCAATACATCTGGCAAATGTATCTACGCAGTTTGGTACACACAAGTGAGCTTGCAGCAAAATAACAGTCGGAACTGGAAGTAGGCATCTCTGGGCACTCTGTGCACACATTTAGGTCATGGTCTACACTACGTGGAAATTTTACTTACAGCTAAAGGTAAAGTTTTATGTGTTTGGTCTTCATCACAAACTGTTTAGAGCAAAGTGTCATATCAGCATTGAAATGTGATGGTGTGACAGTGTGACATTAGTAAAACCTTTGCTTTGTAATGTTTTCACCACTAGGAAACAAACTAATCAGAACCTACCTACCCTTTGGGGGTTTGAGATGATCAGAGTAGTTTTTAAATGGACAAGGACATTAAGAGCTTCACCTCCATCTTCCTAAAATTCTCAAGTAAGCTGTAGAAAAGGTAGAATGTTTCCATTACAAAAAGCTGCTTAGTACTAGAACTTAAGAGTTAGAAGCATTTTGCTTGCTTTTCTTTTCTTTCGGTACTTGCATTCAAATTAATCATGACATAATATATTGAAGGATCTTTTACTGATAATGAAAAATAAATTCAAATAACCTTGGTACCTTGGTATAAATGTCACAAAGTTTGAAAACGCAAGTCTAGAGTATCAAAACCCAAAGGTCTTCAAATTAAGAACCAATTTCAAATTTGCAGCTATCATGCTGGTTTCAGCAGGGAGCAAGTCTAAAAGGATGCGGCACATGAATTGAAAAAGCAGTTAAGATTTATGTGTCTGCATTACCATTGCCAAAAGAATCTTTTCCTTTTTTTTTTTTTTTAAATGGCTCACATTAAGTCTGTAGATTCCTAAGGAAGGGAAGAAAAGATACTAAGCCTTAAATATGAAGATAGGGATGAGACATAAACATTTCATAGCTAAGGAGGATTGTAAGATGAAGGGAAGGAAGATGGATAGACAATTACTGGGAGTTTTTTCTGGCCTTATTTCCTGTTGTTCTACAAATCTGAGACCTTGTTCTGAACATCCACATCCATGGTGGGACCTAGTGGTGTGTGGCAGTGGAGGCGCTCCAGTATATTCCTGATAGGGTCCGGTTGTATATGTGCATGGACATGACTTGAGGATTACTGTCTTCTCTACTATAAATGAAGACCAATGATTAAACCCTTGTGTTTTAGCTAGATTTAACCCACACTGGAATAGGCAGATCAGCAGTTAGCTTTATATATTCATATGTATTCATGGTGTTCCTAGAATCTCTGTCCTTCCATAAAGAAAAGTGAATATTTCAACTGAGCTCATATTTTTTAAATTATTTCCCCAGTTCATTATTTTCTTGCCATTAGCCTGTGAAAGAGTTTGAGGCATACAATTTTCTACGATTACCTTGCTCAGCTCTTTACATGTATACCCACGAGGAGCACTTCTGCAGTGTGTTGCACCTCTGGTATGTAGGATTCGCTGCTTCTTGTAATCCAGAGTGCCGAATACGGAACATAAAGCCCTCCCATGGCATCTGTGCTAGCTGTATTAAAAGTCCTGGAATGTATATGCTGAAAAGACTTTGAGGACCTTTATAGTGTCTCACTGATGTTTTGCCTAACAGGTCGTAGCAAAAAAGGTGATTGAAATATGGGACACCAGATTTTCATTCTCAGAGGGAAGAAAAAAAAAAAAAAGCAAAATGAGGCTTTCCAAAATAGTTATGGGATTTAGGAAGACTGGTTTCTTAGGAATTCATAGAGCTGGCCAGGAAATTTATATCCAAAAGATATTTCAGCAGAAAATATGATTCCTGCTATATTGTTAAAAACATTTCCAGTGGAAAAGCTGAAAAGTCCGTTTCAGGTCACTTTCAATATTTGAAATTGTTGGGATCTGTAGAGTTTCATTCCAAGTTAATTCAATAAAAGGTTAAGGTGTGCATTCTTCTGGTAAACTATTTTTCCAGCCCTTTCCATCTCATCTGGACAGGGTCTCCTGAAGTACTGCTATTTCCAAAGAGGCACTATGCTAAAATATATGTAACCAAACTGTACAGCACAGCCTGCCACAAACATAGCTGTAGTGCTTTAGGGAAGATGTAGTTCATAGTAGGAGCTTGGGCCACAAGCAGGGCAAAGAACTACAACTTCCATGAGCCACCTTGGGGATCTCAAAAGAAGGAACAGCCACTCTAGTGTTTTTCTGCCATTTTTAGCCAGGCAAGGACTATGCTCATTAACCTTCACATCACATTGCAAGGTCTATTTGCTCAAGACTTTTCTTGAAGGAGAAAGGTTATGTGCTGAGCCGATTTGACAATAAAAGCATCAATGTCAGTTCTGCCTTCCTTTATGAACTCATAATGTTTTAAATTGAAATACATTTGTTCAGAGACTGCCATGGGTATACATCCATCAGAGAGGAAAATAAAGCATCACGCTATTTCTGATACACCAGCAGCTGTACAGAGCATCAGAGCCTATGTCAAATGTGCTACTTAATCAGGTGGAACAAGGGAAACAAAAGTTTTCACAGCCTTATCCTCCTTCCATTGTCCTGCTCTATTGGTTGCTGCATTTTCAGGGCACTGGGTTCCTAGCCAAAACTTGCCTGAGCCTTGGAAATTTTTAAAGACATCCAGGATAGCTTGTCACCCAGCTCCCACACCAAACCCTACCTATTTCAGGATCCAGATATGAGTCTACCAGTCAGATAAGATGTAATTTCTTGTAGGTTTATTCAGTCCTGTAGTTATACATACTGGAAGGTGGAGCAGGAGCAGAGCAGGGTGCTAAAACAAGTCAGTGCTGGGGCCAAGGGATAAATGGATGGACATCCAGGGAGACTTGGACAGGCTTGAAAGGCAGGCCTGTGCAAACCTCATGAAGTTCAGCAAGGCCAAGTGCAAGGTCCTGCACATGGGTGGGGGCAATCCCATGCACAATTACAGGCTGGACAGAGAATGGATTGAAAGCAGCCCTTGAGGAGAAGGACTTGGGGGTGTTGGTGGATGAGAAGCTCAACATGAGCCACCGATGTGCGCTCACAGCTCAGAAAGTCAACCACATCCTGCGCTGTATCAGAAGAAGCGTGGCCAGCAGGTTGAGGGAGGGGATTCTGACCCTCTACTCTGCTCTGGTGAGACCCCACCTGGAGTACTGTGTCCAGCTCTGGGGCCCCCAACATAAGAAGGACATGGGCCTGTTGGAGCAGGTCCAGAGGAGGGCCACGAAGATGATCAGAGGTCTGGAGCACCTCTCCTATGAGGACAGGCTGAGAGAGTTGGGATTTTTCAGCCTGGAGAAGAAAAGGCTCCAGGGAGACCTTATAGCGGCCTTCCAGTACCTAAAGGAGACCTACAGGAAAGATGGGGAGGGACTCTTTGTCAGGGAGTGTAGCGATAGGATGAGGGGTAATGGTTTTAAACTGGAAGAGGGTAGATTTAGATTAGATATTAGGAAGAAATTCTTTACTGTGAGGGTGGTGAGACACTGGAACAGGTTGCCCAGAGAATTTTTGGATGCCCCACCTGTGGAAGTGTTCAAGGCCAGGCTGCATGGGGCTTTGCAGGGAAGTTGGAACTAGATGATCTTTAAGGAATCTTTAAGGTCCCTTCCAATTCTAACCATTCTATGATCTGCTAAGCAAGAGGATGTCTAGGGGAACGTATTGACCTAGTTACTCCCCAGTACTCTATCAGACCTGTTTTACTGAGACTTGTCAGCCGTGCTGTGTCCTAGAGCCTCAGAGGATTCAGTCAGTGTAAAGCAATTTCTTGTTCACAGAAAATGTGGCACTGGAGTTGCAACCTGTCTGTGCTCTTGAGCCGGATATCTTAAGAGCCAAAGGCAGGCTGCAGGTTTGGTAGCAATGTTTGGACTGTCCTCTTTTGTTGTCACACGTTATCCCTGTCACTCGACATTTGCTAGTTTTCTGCACATTATGCCTGCTCAGCTACTTAATCTGGTCACATAACAGAGCTACAAGAAACAGGTTAAGCTACATATTAATGTTTCAGTGCAACACTGCAATTTGATAACAATAAACAGAAGCTTTTATGGGGCTGTAAATGTCTCTTCCATTTATAAATATTGTACTATAACTGCAGACTCTGGGGTTATCAGGCAGTCAAACCTTTCATCAAAGCCAAATAGTTCCTAAAGTACCACTCTTAAAAATCTTTTGCAGGCATTAATGTTTCATTAGTTCTCTCAAACGAGTCTCCTTGGGAATCTGTATAGCAAGTAAAATCTAGCTCTAACGCATGGAAAAATTAACTGCATTTTTAATTCATTTCTTCAGAATTTACTCCACATGGCTTGTGGTGGTACATAGCTGGTATTCCAAATGTCCTCAATTTTAACAGGTAGCAGTAAAATGAATAACATATGTACAAATGCACATTGTACAAATGCGCTCTCACCCTCCAGCCAGTTTGCTTTCTGCATGCCCATCCAGCTCTCCATTTATCCCTTACTTTTCCATGGAGAGGGGCTGTGTCTGGCCCAAATATGTGCATACTCAACAGAGCATATTGCAAAGCCTGCTAAAGCTTCAAGTATGCTTAGACGACCATGCAGCACCCTGCAGGTATAGTCCATTTCATCTTGAAAAAGTGTGTCATTCAGCTAGTGTGATACAGCCCCGAAGTTTGAAAATCTGTCTATGCAGGATATAGCTCTGCTGCTGCTAGCTCCAGATTGGTCTCATTTTGCCCAAAGTGGGGAATCTGCATTGCATGGGGTCAGCATGTGTGCAGGCAGGAGGGTTTGTACCTGCATCTCTCCAAACCTGGTGCTTCCTATCTCTGCTTAGCCAAGCCAAATTTCCAGAAACTACACTGAAGTTGCACCTGTAGTGCAACAACCAAAGAAGCACTGTCCAGTTTGATTGACTCAGATTTTCAGGTCAGCAGGGACCACTGTGACTGCCATAAATACACCTGTTACCTATTTAATGTACTACTTGAAACAAAGTCTACCAGCAACACACACAGTCTGTGTATTCACCATTATTATTTATTTTTTTTAGTTGGTTTTCTTTTTTACCTCTAGACTTGTAAAATATATATCCTCAGTTCCTGCTCAGTGTTTAAATGTGAGTAATTAGCAACCGGTTGTTACTGCACATTGGCATGGGGCTTTATAACTGGTGTGAAAGAAACTGATTTTGGCATCTATAGTGACTTTGTTTTTTTTCCAGTTTGTATGTGGTTTTCCAAGCAGTGCTTAATTTTGTGTAGATTGTCCTGTAGACATTTAGTATAAAGTACAGCCAGAGTGCAAGTTTTAAGATTGAACCTGCATCTGTCATTTCACAAGTGACTGACAGTTTATCCTCCCTGGGCAGGCTGTTTTGGGACAGTCAAGGCCTGAAATGACCAGTAGATGTCTTTTGTGAGCATTTGTTGTAGGGGCTCTTGGAAGTAGAGACAAAAGGAAATGCCTGCTTGTTGCCTTTGTTGGGATGTTGGGAGTTGTGGTGGCAGGCTCTGGAGGGAGGAGAGAGGTAGGGGAAGGAAGGAGAACATCACGGAGGTGGGTGTCTGGGTGCCTGGGGGGCTGCAGGTGTGGAAGTGGGTATGAGCACATGGCGTCCCGTGGTTTATACTGCTGTTCACACTGTTGCTTTGAACAGGGTTGTGGTTTCAAGCAGAGTGAGCTGAGCTGTTCCTTGCTTGGTCACGTCCAGCTCAGTGTGACCTTGGCTCTCCCACTTCAGAGAGCTTTGGATTTTGGGCTGAAACAAACTGTTAGAATTGGGAAGAAATGTGAGTCTGTCCTTAACAGTGAGCTTGAACAGGGTTAGGCCTGATGTCAGCATGACATTCATCTCACATCTCTGTTATTGAACCAATTGCAAGTGTGTTTACTGATAGCTACCCAAAAGCATTAGTAAACAGGGAGTCAACAACAAAATGGTCATGTATCTGATGGGTCCCCCAGGAACCTGTTTGGACTGATTAGTCTACATTAGCTGTTCCTGTGGTCTGGAAGAGACTGTACAGCCTTTGCTGGAAAAAATAAAAATTAAATCATAGAACTGGTAGAGTGAAAAATAGCAATGGGGACAATCAAGCTGTATGGGGCAAGTGAGATTGTGCGGTGCCATTGTTTGATTTGAACTACCTATTTAGCACAGTCGACACAAGATTACGCATCCAGGAACACACACTGTAGTTCCCGCTGACTAGATGGTGTTGAGTATCTCAAAAAATGGTGTCTCAGGAAAGCAGTTGAGCATCGCAAGAGAAGTAGTCAACAGAATGTGAGTTGACGACTTCTGCAAAAACCTACCTCTGCCAAGTCATTATAATAGGCCCACAGGGATGCTTTACTGATCCGTGTGCTGAAAGCATTTGTCCTGCGATATCACATGGTCATTTGCAGTGAGTACAGAGGCCCAATTTGTGAATTCACTCCCCAGGTTTTCCCTCTTTCTTTCTCTCACACTTTATAAAACTGCTGTCTGTGGCGGTGACAAGGCAACGTGTAAATACCTTGCAGAAGAGTTACTCATCATTAATGCAGACAGTTTGAAGGCATAGGCAAACAGCATTTGGCAGGAAAAAACTTTTTAATGAGAATGGCATTAAGGAATTCAATTTAAAAACTGTGGAGGGATTCTTTGCACATGCCTTCAGCTTCTCAGTCTTCCTGTTCTTTTCCTGTCCACTAAAGATAAAAAAAAAAAAAAATTTGGGGTTCATTTTCCCAAATTCTGAGCTTCATTGATTTCACATGACATCTTTGCCACTCAGCTTCTCACAAACAGGAACTGCAAAAAGACTTTAGAGTTAGTGGGAAGCGCAGCAGGGATTTTTGATACTAGAAATCTCTAGAAAAATGGCATAATGAAAATAATTGGCTGGAAAAAATTAAGCTGGCCAAAATGAGTATATAAATAAAGTGGAAATGTTTAACAGGGAAGAAACAACTAACCTCGCGTTGGGGTGAATGATCCATCTCTTCCTGTGACATCTCTCTAAAGCAACTGCTAGTGCTCAGTCAGGAATTACAGGGTCGATGCAGAGATTATTTGGTATTGATCTTCGGCCTGGCTTTATGCAGAGCATAAGTCTGTAAAATTACAATGGTCCTTGCAAATTTATTAAAATGGCTTACAATTTATTAATCACTTTGGAAATGCAGGTCATGGACTCTGAACTAGAATAATAAAGCTTGAAGCCACTACCAATTATCTGAGGAGTTTGTACAGCGGGGTGTTTCGATTACCGTGTGTGCAGGGTTCCCAGCCAAACTGCAGCGAGGCCACACTTGCCATCTGTCCCTTCCTAAGTAAATGGGGCTGCCAGCACTCCCCAAATGAATACCGTGTCCCACCATCAACAATTCATTAGTGAGGTATGTCTGTAAATTATTACAAGGATATTCAAATAAAATATTAATATCAGAATCAAAATATGCCAGATATGAGAAATGGGAGACATTAGAAAAAGCTACGGGCATGCATCACTGTTCAGGGGAGTGGTGGGGGGATGCTTTCTTATCTACACTGAAATAATGGCTGCGCTGTCGTATCCCATTGCTCGTGATAAAGGAAGAGGTCATTGTTGTACATATTTTCTGACAGAATGAGGTCGTTGGCGTTACCCCTGATTAGTTGAATAATGGCCATGACAGATTCTTCCTTGTCTTACCTTAGAAATGACAGTCTAGTTTCCTATCCTGGTTGACCTTTTTTTCTTAAAGGGAACTATACTTGCAAAACAGTGGCAGAAGCTAAGATCTGTGGGGGTTGGGATAGTGGGAAAAAAAGGAGAAGAAACTTTAGTGGGTACTGCAGCAATAAGCACCCCTCTTTATCTTGCAGTGCATGTGAAGGATATGGTCTCTGCGGCAGCAGAGCTGGTGGAAGAAATTCTTCCACATCAGCTGTGGCAGATTGTTGTCCCCTAGATGAGGCAGGAGAGATCCTTGCAGAGTTATGCTATAAAAAGGATCATAGAAACGGTCCGAGTTAAAAGCAATGTCTTCTGGATGGAGGAGTGGGGGTTGGCAGCAAGGGGAAGGCACTTGTACCATCAGCTCTACCATTAGAAGTGGATCTGCCTCCACCCTGCAGGGTCTCACAGGCTTGTGGTGGCTGGAGATGCTGCTCCTCCCACCTCTGCCAGAGATAATGTCCTTGTAGCAAGGGTCACCACATGTCATCATCCCACAGGAAGCAGGAGGGTGGTGGCACAACCCCAGAGGGACAGCAGGCTGTGACAACTCACAGAACTCTGGTGAGGAGTACCCCAGCTCATCTGACCAAATGTTTAGCTGGTTAAACTGGGTCTCATACAGCTGGGGCAGATCCCTGCTGAAGAGACGCTGAACAGCAAAGGGGTACTCTTTAAAGGAAAGATTTAACTGGTTTGCATGTGTGAGAAATTTCTTAGGTTTGTCTCAGTAAGAAATGATTAAAACATTGCAGAGCTGAAATTGGGGCCTTCTTATTTCAGATAAGTTTAGCAATATTTTCACACAACTTGATTCAAACTGGAGGAGGCACTTATATACCAAAACGAGAGTTTAAGTTCAAGCTTTATTCATTTTCATAAATTTTAAGGACAGAAGGACACATTAGATCATCTGCTTTGCCCTCCATAGCATCGCAGCCCTGTGCCCTGGTACTGAGCACAGTAACGTGACTAAAGCTCCTCTTAACATTTAACGGCCCCATTAATTTTCCATTGATGCACCACTCAGACTAAGGGATTTGCACCCTTGACCTTGGGCATCTAACACATAAACTATCAGATTATGTTTTTGCAACTCTCTTGTACGCATTCAGTCTTTCAGTGCTGGGAGCACAGACGGTTATAACCAGCTCAGTCAGCCAACATAAAAAACACTTAAACTTTTCTGGCATAGACAAGGCTAGAGATGCAGGAGAAATTCAATGTCCTTGTCTTGTTTAATAAGTCTGCAAGCTTGAAGGTGTTATTAAACATTCAGAAAACAGAACGTGACACACTTAGAGAAAGTTTGTGGGAATTACCTTTTCTTTTTTTTTAATTCCTGTTGAAGTCTCCTCGGAAAATGAGAACTGAGAACAGAATTCTCATTTTTGGTGCCTTACAGTAATTTGGATTGAATGTGAACTGGTTTCTTTCCCTCTCCATTCATTTAGCCAGCAAATGGAAAACATATTTTGCTTGAAAAACCTTTAGGGAGTGCATGGGAATGAAGTTATTCTAACTAACCACTGCATTAGAGAAGTAATATAAATGAGATTCAGTTTTTCTGTGAAACTTCTCTTGAATTTGACCTGAAATGCAATGAACTAGATCAGAGACACATACTTATAAGAATAGTTAAATTATAGGGAACAGGAAGGAATGCAAAAGTTAGAGCTAGAGCTGACCCGTGCCTGTTCCCTGGATCATCCTCCCTCCCTGCCCACCAGAATGGGATAAATTTAGAGTTTGTAGTGGATGTTGTTCATTATTCACTTAAGCAGCTCATGGAAACTAATAAAGCACTAAGACTTCATGGGGCCAAACATCAGTGAGGTAAGTGGCTGCTTTCCTGGAAAACTCCTTCAGACACTTCTTACTCTATCTTCAGCAAGAAGGGCAAGATGTAGGTACAGGGTGGCTGTGAAGCATGAATAAGCTCTCGGGTGAAACACGGTGCTGTATTTCTGAGACTGGTATGCCACGTACAGCACATCTCGGGATTCGGTAGGAAAGCAAGGAGGCTCTGAGACCCTCTGCAGAGTCTGTGCTGGGTGATGTCTATCCTAGCCATCTACAGGGCCCCTTAGGACTTTCTAGACAGTGTGAACCTTCAAATGCCATCTCAATGCAGATGTCTTGGCAGTGTTTTCAGGTCAGTTATAAAGCTAGTGGCAACCTGCTATTTTGAAAGATGACCAGAGACAGAGAAATGCCTTCTCTGGGAGCAGGTTTGCTATCCATCTTTGAGGCAGAGTCAGGACTCGTCTTTGGTGTGAGACACAGAGCACTGAGATTACGGGACTGGGGTGCAGGCACATGAGGTGGAGGTGGCATCAGTCACCTGGCAGGGGCACACAGGCATTCCCCAGACTGTAGCAACACATTTTCTGGGGTGGCACCGGGCGGTGTCTTCTCTCCTGCAGCAGGGCTCGGTTTGCTAGCCCAGCCAGGCCACGCTGATCTCCTCGTAGTACCCAAGTGGTGGAGTCCTGGAGAGGGAGAGATGCTCCTGCCATGCCATGGGAGCGCGGTGGACTCTGAGACAGCAAGTCTCACGCTGCAGGTTTTTTGAGGCATGTTCTAAGCAATAGCATCTCTGTTTCTTTAGATTAAATGACTTCTCATTTTGAAAACTGTTAGGAGGCTAGCTCAAAGAGCTATAGTCTTTGGTTCATGATCCGTTACCATCCACTAATTGCAATGAAAATAATGACCAAGACCTTTGTAGAAAAAGAGAGGGGGCAGTCTGCGATGGAGCAAAAAATACACTGACAATCTAAAGTTATAACCACAGACGGAAAGGCAAAATAATATTTTCCAAGGTTGTTATCAAGGAAAGTTAATAGAGCTCTAATGAATATTAATTTATATCCCTATAGATTGCTAACTTCTGTGGTTTTGCTGACATGGCGAGCAATCAGTATTTAAATGTCTAGTGTTTCTTTTGATTTGACACAATTAATGTTTCATGGCATGTATGTGAGTTTATAAATTAAAAAATTTAATTAGAAGTTGTCATTCTTGGTTTTTTGTAAAGACTGAATGGCAAACAGAGCCATAAACCCATGTCATACTCAGAATCAGGATGCTGATGTAAATATGGGTAGACGATGCTAACAACTCTGAGTTATTTCTTTTTAATCTCCTCATATTTTGAATGGAAACATGGTTTTAAACGAAAATGCTCATTATACAAATTAGATGGATGTTATTACGAAGCACATTAATCATTTTTTTTCTCCAAATGTTCACTTTACAAATGTAATTATTTTTAATCATACTGGTTCTACTAAATTAGAGATTTGGTTTCCTTTTTATACTCAAATTCAAGGCCTTTGTATTTAAAAGTACATTATTTTTTATAGATTATTTCCTGCCATTTTACTTCAAAAGCACCTAATAAAATTTCAGTAAATGTGATTAAATAGCACAGAAAAGTTGCCATGGCATTTTTCTGCCTTTCAACGTCATAAAATAGCTGGTTTCTATATTGCAAGTTTGCAGCTTCACAGGGGTGTGGGTGTGTAATTAATCTGATTCCTTAATGTGAGTATTGAAAAATATATTTTCTTGCAGTTCAGTGACTGATAGTAAACTATCGAGTATTTACCCCTGGCAGAAGATCAGGACAGAGCCTATATGGCATTCAAATACTGTCTATAGCTTATTTTGAAGTCTCACAAGGTACTTAGTGAGACTTGTTGCCACCTCGAAAGCAAGCATGAATTCTATCCCATGCTTAAAAAAATCTCAAATCCTCAAACCCACGGGAGATTTTGCGGGCTGCTTTTCCCCTGGCAGTTTGCAGCAGAAAAAGCAGCCCAACATGTTGTGTTATCAGCTGCCATCTGGCAAAATTTCTTTGCCTGAGCTTTTCACCTACTTTACGAGGAACAACAATTAAACTCCACGCTGAAGACTGTTCAGCCTCACAACCAGATCCAGTCATTTTCAGTACTGCCCCTCTGTTAGTCTGTATAATTAATATGGACTTTGAGACATTAAGCAACAAATTCTGTAATTGGAAGATATTTCATGTGCAGATTAGGAAGCAACCATCTGCCACCTTCTTTGTGCATTACGGTGGTTTATTTTAGAAAAAGAAGAAAAACCCTAACATATTCACTGTTTTGCAAAGACCAAACATCCTCCCAAGAGAACCTGGCTTTCCTTTGCTGGAAAGGTAGTTCAGCTACAAGTGTAAATTCACATTCTCTGTGCACATTTTCTACAGCAATTTTGCTAATGTGTTAAGGAATAGTACTTCTGTGAGATTCTGCTTAACAAGAAGTTTAGCAGAAGTAAAAGAAAAAAAAATGCTTTTATGTTAATCCACACAGCAATCCATGAATAGTATATTATTTGTCTGTGACATGCCATTACTTATGTTGGTATCCCATGCTCTAACCACAGTGTTCCATTCAGTGCTGCCACACTCCGTGTCTCATCTTGTGTGTTCCAGTGGTTCAGTGGGTTAACTCCCAAACTGCACTTCAGTGATGCCTCCCCATCCAGCTTGTACCATCTTCATCTTTTTTTAGAAAATAAAAATCCATCTAGCTCCTATTGTCCCTGACTTTGATGTTGGTTATATGACCAAGTTGTCCTATCCACAATTTGTCTACAAAAGGGATGATGCAAAAATGCAGATGAAGGAAAGAGATTAATTGATGGGATTTTGTAATTTGGGATTAAAGAGAGATGTGCTGTGAATACTTGTGATAGTTAAGGGGACCATAGGCATACATAAACATGTGAAAGGGACCATCCATTCAAAAACTACTCCATGAGAAAACACTGCTCATCTCATTGTGTTAGCAATTTAATGCACTTTGAAAAATAGTGTGAAAGATTGTTCTTCTTTCATACATTGTACAGCAGGTCGCTGTAGTAGAGCATGGTGATATAGCATCAAGGATTTGTTGTTTCAAAGGCATTTTTGAAAATTGGCAAAACATCTCTACCAGTTTTGTAAAAGAGAGCAAACATCTGTCAAAAAGAAGGGTCGGAGAAAAAAAGGATTAAAGACATTGACAGGAGAGAGGCTCATTGGTAGCTATTGCACGCAGTGGCCCACTGGTAAGCTGTTGTCACTGCAAGAAGGTGGGAGGGAGTCCCAGAAGAATGGGTACTCTGCTTATGTCCTTCTCTATGTTCTTCTGCAAGGGCCTCTTCCTGTCAAGCTCAGAGGTAGAAACTCGTGCTGTGGACATTTCAATTGATCCACAAGGGCTGTGTATGTAATTCCCGTGTTGCATTTAAAGTTTTTACTGAGATGATTGTCTTGGATTTCCACGTGAAGTTGAAGGAGGCAGGGAGCTGTGTTTCACTGAGTTGTGCTTGTCGCAGTCCCATAGGGTTTTGTAAGATCCCAGTTGAAGTATTTCTCTTCTGCGCTTCTCTTTACAGGGTAAAGCTCATTTTTTCCCTCTGTTTCATAGCAGGTACTGTGGACTCATCCCTTCCTTGCAGCTCTAAATACAAAATCTCTCAGGGGTATGACCACAGAAATCCAGTGCCATAGACCATCAGGGCAGTAACTATTTTGCCAGTGTTATTCCACCTCACTGGCATGTTAAAAAGCTGGCAGCTCCATTGCTGGTGGGATGAATTTAGCTTGGATTCCTATGACTTTTTGTGCCAGTGTTGGCTTCTCAGAGGCTGATGCGGGTGATTCGTCCCCATCTGTTTCTTCAGTGGGAGGCTGCTAATATATCTCTCTTTATTAGCTTTCCCAGTTCTGTGAAAGTTTTTTAGGAATTTACTGCCTTTAAGATCTCTGCCTTTTTGTCAAATTTGATGGAAGGCGCAGATGTACGCATACATACAGCATGATTACCTAGCCTTTGTTTCCTTAGGGAAGCTAGGTAAAAAGTGTCCACTGCATCCCTAGTCCCCATCAGTGCACAGTGGTGAAGCTGTCTTTCTTAAAAAGCATTTCATTATGGCACAATTTTAAAAGAGAATGAGTGATGTGACTTCTATCTAGTTTGTAGTAAATGGGCTGGGATTTTTTTTTTTCACCCCTCAGAATCCTTGACATATAACCTTTTGCTTATATAAAACACTTCAACTGTTCATTCATAGGTTTAACTATGCTGAAGACTATCCAGTGGAAAGAAATCTTATTATCTCCAGCTTAATGTTTCATTATCTGGCACAATATGAGGATATTAGACTTTGATTGCTGGTTCTCTTCAGAGATTACAGCATTTAAGTTCTTATTCCCATCTTCATTTTAAATTTTATCCTTTTTTTTTTTCAATTGGTCACATTTACGTTACATTTAAATCTTGTCTTTCAGGTTTTCAGGGTAAAAAGTTTAGGCAAGAAATATTCTAATTAGGTTTTCCTTAAATTTCCCAGTTTATTCTGATATTCATCCACTCATTTTATACCCTAACAATTTGTAGACAAAATAATGGACATCAAGGAATTGCAATGGCCATTCACTACACACCAGCATCACACATCTGACCAAACCGAACCCTTCGAGAATGATATGATGACCTAATGCACCTGTGCATTTTAGAAAACCATCAATCTCTGACAATGTCACCCAAAGTTACAGTGAATAAGTTATTGAAGTAGTTTTATGGGTCAAAGTAACATATCTGTTTGGAATCTCTTGTACTCAGAAAGGCATATACGTTTGCTGTAAATGGATCTTCAATCTCTGTGAATCATTTAATTCTTTTTTTTACACACTATAAAATTGCCATTTTTATGGCCAGGCTTGATGTATGATATGGCTGAAGAACTGTATGAGTTAATTAAAGAATAAAGGGCTGTCCCTTCTGCTGTATATTTCTGTTCATGACATTGGCATCTTAGGACCACTGGTTTGCACCATGTGGAGATTTAACTTTATGTGAATCATATAGCTTGTGGTAGGTGTACCCTCATACTGTGCAGAAGCATGTGATTTGGTCCAAAATCTTGAGGCTTTGTATCACCAAGGCAAGCATCTGCACTCCTAGGACATCTTTACATTTCTTTGAAAGCGTCAGTAACATCCCCAACTGCAAAGTGGAGTAGTGTCTGTAAATGGTAATCCCACCAAGAAAATGAACATGGAAAAGTAGGGCAGGAAAGGATCACTTAAATTCTGTCTGCTGCTGTCACAGATGGCCACGCTGTCTCCTCCCAGTCAGGCATGCATTAGCCTCTACCCTTAAATCTCCTTGATGTTTGCTTTTTCTTGCCTTTTTTGTTTATTTTTGCTATTTCTGCCCCCACTGGAAGGCTGTTCCAGGAAATCACTCCTCGAATAGCTTAAAATCACCCTCAGCTTTCCAGCCAAAATTTATTCATGCCAATTAATGCTCATTTGTTCTCACGCCAACATTGTTCTTTAACTTAAATTGCTATTCTGGCTCCCTGATGCCTACCCCAATGTATTTATAGAGCTCAAACAGATCTCTCTCGGCCTCCGCCTTGCTAAGCTAAGTAAGACGAACACTCTTAGGTCACTCTTGGGAGACAAACGCATTGTTTCTTTGATCATTCTGCAGCTATGCCCTATTGGGTTTATATTTTTGCACAGAGCTGGCAAGAACTGTCCCCAGACTTCAGTCAAGGTCTCCCCAGGTTGTCTTTTGTGGGAAATGATACTCTTCTCTCCTGGGAGGAGGGAATCGGGGTCACTATTTTGCATCAGCCTTCAAAAGTGAGTACGTGTACCCGAACACCTGACTCCTCTGAACTTTATACTAGCCGTGTATTTCCCAGTCAGTAACTTTCATCTCATACTAGAGGTGAGCAAAAATCGTATGGCCACGGAGCACCTTCAATTTCAATACTTTCACTTTGAATCCTTGCTGCTGTGCATTAAATAAGATTTTCCTCCTCTGTAACTATGTGATGGGAGTTCTCATGAGCACTTTCATTTTCATCAAGAGAATATTATTTAGACAGCCAAAAGGAAGGCAATTGTAGCATAGGATGATCAGCAGAAAGAGAAAAGAACGCCTTCTTATATTTACATTTTAGAAAGCATGAAATTCTGTTTAGCTTGCTCATCATTATCCAGTATGTGCTAAGACATTTGCAGAATGTGTGCTCTCCAAAACAATTTTAAAAGATAAAATATACTAATTTCTCTGAAGTATAGAACTTTTTTTTTTTTTACTCCATCTTAGTCTCAGAGAAAAAATAGCACAAAATTGTCAGGAACTGTGACTCATTGCTGGTTTTCCACATAACTTAATCGTGTGCCTTAATTTCAAAGGCCACATCCAATAATGCAAGTTCACTTTTAACAGCATCTTTAATAAATCATCCTTCTTCTGCACAGCCTTTATTATTGCTGGGCTCTTTCTGTCATATTTCTTCTTCATGTAAATGCTATTATATATGCAGATTTTTAATATCACATGGATACCTATGTTTTCTCCTTGAGAACATTTTGTTCTAAGAAAAGACATATAGTCTTTAGTTTCAGTTACAGGCAGATACAATATCTCATTCCTGTGGGGCACTGGCTGGTTGCAAACAGGCTAGAAAAGGTAGAAAGCTAGAAAGCCAGTTAGAGAAATGCGTACCAGAGAAGGCAAAACACCACAAGAAAGTTTTCTAATGCCGTGTGGGATATAAGGCTTTAAAAGGTACGTGGCTCTGTCATATTCCTTCCTAGAACCCAATTTTGTCTTCACAAATATGCCATACAGCTATCATTCCTCTCACATACAAGGCTTGTCATCTCCTTGCTCTTTACAGCCTTCCTCGTGTCCTCTGTTAGCTCTAATAAAAATTAATCCATAAGAAAAGGCTCAGAAGACCAAGCTGACCAAGCTCAATTAGCTCTTTGATTAACTTTATAATTGGGCAATAAGCCACAGAGGCAGACCTTCCTGAGCCGAAAGGGATGGCACTCGCAGTGGCAGGGTAGAGCCTGCTCAATGTGCATTTCAGCACAATCGTATTTATATCGCAGTCTTTTAAAACTTAAAGCATTTGTTCTTATTACCCAAGTCTTCATGCATTTTTCTGTTATCTCACACTGTCTGGAAGCCTCTCATAGCCTCTCTGTATCTCACCACACGTGGACTTCAGTAAATGAGGATGTCAGCCTGTCTACGTAGCACGAGCCGCTTAGAACCTGTAAATATAACTTAGCATGAGTGCAAACCATTTTGGGAAAGAAACCCGTAGTTCCTCTTCACATGTTTCAGCCCAGTCGAAGGAGGGCTTTGTATTCTGATGAATGCATACGATGGTTAGGGGTGTATATCTTGGTTAACACCAGCTAGATAGGTGTAAGACCCCAAATAAGATGATAGTTTGTTTCTCTTGCTGTGCTCTGAATTGGACAGATGTACGCCAACTGTAGAGTGCAAGATGCAGTGCTTTTAAACGGGGTGTACGTGCCTGGGCATATGTGCTCTTGCTGTTACATGTTTTCTGCTCCCGAAATATATTGGCTTTGGCTCTTTGGATTGTGCACTGAGCCTGTCTGCTTCTGCCCACATAGATATACCTGCTGAGTCACAGTCCTGAGGCATACACAATCACTTTGTCATTGTGTTCCTCCTTCTGTCATCCTTTCTGGATGCTTTTGAAGACAAGATGCTGGGTCAGATGGGCCTTTTCATGTAGTGCAGCATGGCCATAGCCTTGTCCTGTGCTCCAGACCAGGCTGCCCGCAGCTGTACTCCAAACCTTTCATGTGCTCATGAGCCTTTCCCTGACTTCATCACATTTCCATTTTTAATGTTTAGCAGGGTGTAACACCAAAAGATGAGCAGCCAGAACTAGACATTAATTTTCAAACCTGCTTTTCTGTGGTCCCCCTGCAGCGTACTGCAGAAGTGTCATCTTTTTGAGGCATTTCTGTCCAGAAGTATTGCATTAAAGAGGATGGGAGACGCAAGGATTTGGGCTGGGAGGCAGAGGGGAGGCAGCAGAGGAGCAAACAGGCGGGTCTAGGAAGGGTGCCTGTGATGCACCAGTATTTGAGAGCAAAATGCAGATGTTTGTCCCTGCAGGGAGAAATCTGTCTGTCCTTCTTGGCATAGTGTGCAGTAGGTGGGGTTTCCCATGTGTGTTTCTG
Organism: Anarhynchus alexandrinus; assembly: GCA_008711295.1. Classification (NCBI taxonomy): domain Eukaryota; kingdom Metazoa; phylum Chordata; class Aves; order Charadriiformes; family Charadriidae; genus Anarhynchus; species Anarhynchus alexandrinus. The sequence continues at coordinate 1,632,426 of VUYV01000022.1, forward strand.
TACTGAGATATCTGTATGTACAAGACACTATAGGTGTTTGGAGGAGAAGAGTCAGAGGAATGCTTTTTTTAAGGACTCTGCACACAACTCAGATTGGTTTTCAGAAGATTCCTCCTGCAATTGAATATTCGAAAAATGCTCTCACAATAAATGTATACCCATCTGTGACATTCACTAGCAGCTTGTTTTAGCTTTATGATGCTGGAGACAGACCTCTAATCTCAGCGGGTGCATTCTCACTGAAGAAATAGCCCTATAAAAGGTAATGGGTAATTAATATAATCAAAAATTCTTCAGTAATGGCTGGGGATATCAGAACTTGGCTCATAATTCCTTTTGGGACCATGGAAATTAAGTTTTATACTTCCTGGCAAAAAGGCTGATCTTTCTGTTCTGAGTACTTTTATCTCAAAGTATACATGCAACAGCAAATAATACACTTGCACAGTTTTGTACCATTCTTACTGGAATTTGATTTCTTCCTTTACTAGTTAAGGAAGAAAGATCTGAAACATCCTCAAAGTCTAACGAGATGCTAATGTGCTAGAAAGAGCCTTTGAATGAGCTTGTTTTAGTCAAAATATTGCAAGTGTGTTAATTCTGAGACCTTCAATGACACTAAAAACACTCATTGACAAATGCCTCATTTTCTCTTAATAACACTTGCTTTAATGTTGCTGTAAATGACATCAACTTTGCCGTAATGATACTGCGTTAGCAGTTAAAGTCTACCTTCAATGGTTATTTGTATTTTAAATTTCGCATTTTCATTTGATCCCATATGCTTTTGACAACCCTGGATTGATTTAAACCCAGGTGATTACAGAACATTGAATTAAAGCAGAATCTCGGGTACATTACAAAGGCGAGGGAGCAGCTAGATTCTAAGCAACACCTGAGTTAATGTCTCTTTTCTAATTGAGTGATAGTCAGGCAGTTTGCAGTGCCAGCAAGTGTGGTTAAATCAAATTGACTTTTAGTGTTAGACCAATGGTGCTAATAGGCTGGGTTCACTGTCTATGAATGTATATGGAAAGACAAATACATTAAAAGCAAAGGTCATTCTTATCTTTTGCTTTTGGCAGCATAGACTTAACTGTACGAAGTTTGTTTCCCCTCCAAGAAATTATCGTTCTTCCAGTTTATCTCAAATGAGTTTGGTAATGAAAATCTAGAAGGATTTTTAGTTTCCACATCATCCTCCATAACTCAAGACTTATCGCCCTCATACCTTGTTGTATTTGTTGCCTCGCCTCATGCTCAGATGGTAGTAGGGATTGTTTTCCTTTTTAGTTTTGCTTACAGTGTCTGGCACAACGGTGTCTTGATCTTTGCTTCAGGTGCTAATGTAGCAACTAATAAGCAACAACAGGTCCAAGTATGGGAAACAGGAGTAGGCTGTGAGCTCTCTGGGGGAACGGAGCGTGTGGTAGGAAATACAGATCATTGCTTCCTTCAGCATCCAACTGAAAGAGACATAGGCAACCTGGTGAACTTGCAACACTGTTCCCCTGCTGAGTTCATGAACATTTTGTCAATGCTAAAAGAATAGCCTTTTCACATAACTGAATACCATGGGCAGGCAAAGAGTTTTAATACTGCTTTCAGTGTTAAATGTCAGGTACCGAGGGCTGCAGAAGTCTTGGCCCATTGATTTGTGTGGGGCTTGCAGTCTGCTTGGGGTTAAGTACGTCCCTTTGTCTTGGCTCAGGAGAGCAACCAGAGAGCTCTCAACGCTCGTGTAATGCAGATTAATAACAATGCTGGTAGCAGTTAGTCAGGGTACAGAATAACTACCTTCAGCACAGTGGTAGCAATGACAACACAGTAAAAATGCTGCCTGTTTACAGCTGAAGGTTTATGTCTGATGATGAAGCAGGATGAAAGGAATTGCATTTCAAGAAGGACTTCAGCAAAAGACATCTTCTTATGCAAAAAGTAAGGAAAAGATGTTGTCAGTAAATAGCAGGATCCTCTGCCTATTGATCATGTCTGAGAGTCCTGCCAGCATTTTGGCAGTGTCTGGTTTGTGGTGTTATGAATCTAGGGCTTCCTGCCCCATAACATGCCCCTGAGAGCCACCTGGGCAGTGCTGTCGCCCACACCAAGTCACACGTGCAGGAGGGGAAATTATCCCAAGAGCCTGATCTGGTCAGGGGATCCCTATGAGATGTGCTTCAAATCCTGCCAGCACCCACAGGGTGGGACAGGAGAGAGATCTTTTACTTCTGTGTTGGAGTCATCTGATATGCCAAACATGATGGCTGTGATTCGCAATGCATTACCCGCTCCCTAACTGCTGACTTACCAAGGTGCTTCTTCCCAGTCTCAAACTTCATGGTTTGCATTACTGGAGGGTGCACGTGGAGGGAGCAACTTCTGCATGCTTGGGTTTAATGAGCTGAGAACTAACAGTTCTGCTGCAGCCAGCAGAGGCTGTGTCATGCTGCCTGTCGCTGTCTTTGGAGAATATAGAAATATGAGGACTGGGGAGAACAGATGCAAGAGGTCCTGCACTCAAGAGCAGGTAGGGCCACAGACTCATGTACTTCGTACCCTCAGTTATCAGCACATTGCTTGGAGCTGGCCAAAGCCATTTTCTGGAATGATTGTTGTTGGAAAATACTGTTTTGTTGACATCTGAAAGGAAGGAAGGATCATCCAACATCCGTAGGAAGATATCCAACAGCTGAATTCAGACAGAGCACTTTGTTTCTAACAATTTTGTTTTATCCATCAATAGTATTGCCTATTTGTATTGGTTTGGATGGTAAGTCATTTTTAAATGTAACTGTCGTACTCTGCACTGTGAATTACAGTGATTCTACCGTGTTGCAAGGAAACATTTTGACGCTATGAAAACTAAACTTTTTACTCATTTTTGAAAACCACAAAGGTAAAATTTTGGTATGGTCATTTCATGGTTTCACTATAGACCAGGTTCAAAATTCTGTTCCACAATACGTTGTGTGTGCAACAGGTTTTTCTCACTTGATTTAGGGAGGGCAGAATAACAGGCAAACTAAATACCAAAAATCTGGAGCTTCTTGCAAGTTGAAAATTCCATGTTTTGTTTCCCTCTAATACCAAGAGAGAAAAGGTTAATCTGAAAGTACACAGAAATTCACATTTACAAAATCTGGTCTCCACAAGGCCGTGAAATCCTTAATTTGTTTATTTCTCCCAGAAGAATATAAATCACTGTTGCATCCCCCAAATGTTTGTGAGTTTATCAAAAGGAGCATTTATTCAGTATTCATTCCACTCTGTCATTAAATCCTCTGGATTATATGGCTGTTGTTGTCTTTTAAATTCCTGGTAAATGTGTTGCTGACAACCAGCTGTTCTTTTCAATGCATCATAACCAAGCGTCCTAGAGTAGATCATTAGTCTGCTTGCATCCATCTATTTTATTTATGTCACTCAGGGAGATTACAATGGCCATCTGCAACTGTGGGCAGCTTTTGTTTTGGAGGAATGCACTATGGCACCATCGAGGGCAGGGAACGTGAGGGACAGGGCAGAGCTTCAAGGATATTAGCTCACTCGGAGCACTAAGGCTTGCTAAGAGCCTGGTAAAGAGACACTTTGGTGTCTCTGGTGAGTTTGGCCCTTCTTACCCTGAGGTTGCTCTGGAGCCGTGCAGACTGGATGATGATGCTACAAGAAACCTCTTGGGGCTGGAGCCCCAAGCAAGGCATGGGGCAATGTGTGATCCATCACACCACCTGGTTATCCCTGGGACTCAGCCAGTCTCAGAGACCCTCTGCTCCGTCAGACCCTCTGCTTCCTCCTGGCCCCTAGACATTAAGCCCATGCTAGTGGCAAACTCCATCGCATCAGCTGGGGGTAAGGGGAGAGGCAGCCTGTTTCTCACCCGTTTCTCTCCCGCAGCCATCCCATGTATTGAACAACCTGGACACTGGCCCCATGTCTACACTCCCATTTCAAGTATAAGGGTAGCCCATTTTCAGAACAAATATCTGGGTGCACAGTAAGTCTCAGTTAGGGAATTGTTTTTTTCCCTCTCATTCCCTCCCCCCCTCTCCCCCCTTACCCCATGTTGCATTTGTTAAAGAAAAGGTCAGAGTTTTCCAGATACATTTATTTCCCCCGTTGACAGCACACTGAATCTTCCTGCTGCTGCTTTTGACTTTTCAGTGGACTGAAGCATCAGGTTTGGTTCACTCGCAGTTCAAGCTGTGTCAGACTCCCATGTACAGAGCGGTCAGTGGATGTTTCTGCCAGGGAAATCAAACACTATGTTTTCCAGTTTGCAGCATTCAGCCCAGCTGGTTCTTTCTCTGAAAACAAGAGAATGCTGTACCTTGCACTTGTAATTTACAGTAATTAGCAATGAAGTGATGCTTGGTTTGAGGGAAAGAAGCACTGTGAGCAACTTTCTCCTAAAAAGGAGATTTGGAGAGGGGGGACCCCAGCAAGAAGTAGTACATTTTGATTCCTCATGTAAACATAAATATTCAATGCTTTCTGTAAATCAAAAATTGGAAGGAAAAAAACCAGTGATTTTGGATTGATTGAACTTTTTCTCTCCTAGCTTTTGCTGAAATGCTTAGTATTTCAGCTGTGTGTGAAATGCAAGCAAGCTGATAGATTAGTTGTATTAATTAGAAAAAGAAAAAAAAAAACTAAACTAAAAAAATCCTAGCTGAGACACTTTACTTTCAAAGAACAGATGGCTTTCATTTCTTGCGGCTGTAGAATATTTTGCTGCAACATAAAGGCATATAGTATATCCTCTGGGGATGAAGGAAATTGAGATGGAGAGAAAATGTTGCTGGGAAATTCATTAGAAGCTCTAGAAGTGATAGAAATACCAGGCACGATTTTTGGTGTCACTAACTTTCGTGGCTTCAGTGGGTAAGTCCTACAGGGCTTGCCTGAGATCAAGGCATCAGGACCCCGACTTGTCCTGAGTTTTCCATCCTTCTCCCCATCAGGACAGCAGCAGGAGAAGCCCCATCTTCAGACATTTGTTGTGGCAGAGGACGTTTTTTATGTTTTCTCTACCATCCTGCCTGGCTTAACCTTTTGACCATCCTTTAGCCTGCCTCTTAATGTGACCGTTTTATTGACAATTGCAGTTAAAATGGCAGTCAGTTTAGCCAGTCCTGTCTGCTGCTGCTTGAAATTTTTATGTATCATGACCTTGTTTGTGCCCTTAATTTCTGCTGGAGATGCTCATCTCCTTGCACTATATCAATGAATCAATTTTATTTCCTCTGCTGAAGGGGGGGGGGGAAACAAAGTTTCTCCCCCCACTCCTTATCTCCAATAAGAAAACTGCAGTTTTTCTCTCTTCGTAACTGCCTATTGATTGTATATGTCAACCGTACATTTGTGGGCGCTGAAGGATTTGATTTTATTTCTCTTTGCTCAACAACATCTGAAAAGTGAGTGCTCGAAGGGCTGCTGAGAAGTGGTGATCTTGTCAACATGTTTTACAATGCGTTATTCGCATATAATTACAACATGACAATGTGATTACACAGGGTATTTCCTTTTGCTTGCTTAGATATTCCTTTTGGATGATATATGCATCTGCAGTCCCAAGGCCCCAGAACTGCAGTAGGCAAGATTGCCCCATATTGCCTGTTGCGTGTGCCCAGATTTAGTGCTCTCACACAAACTGTTTGCCAGTAAACAAAAGTAGTCATTTTTCTAAGTGTTTGATGGCAACGGCTGTTGTGCTCACTTCTGTTGGTCTGGGCAGTCTTCTGCCCGTGAGAGCGAGTCAGATGTGTGCCTTAATGAAGCACAGGCTGGGAAGGACCACAAGAGTTGCCTAAGGGATGAGAAGCAAACATCAATGACTTGCTCAAGGATGAAAAACGGTTTGGCGGGCTGCTTATTTAGATGGCTACGCCCATCTTGCATCTGGCTTCAGCATCCTGGCCTTGCACCTGCAGCACAGCTCCTAGCACAGCTGTGGCTGGGTTGTGGCACTTCAGCTCTTGAGCAGTTCAAAGGGGACTTATGTGCTGAAATTGCTGACCAGGGCCTGGGCCTATGGCCAAAGGGACTCCAAGAGGGAGAAGCAGTGGCTGAGGTGAGCTTTGGTCCATCGTGGGCTCAGGACCATCAGCACTGGAGCAGGGCAGTTTGTGGAGACTGTTCTCTCCTATCTGTGAATGACTCCTCAACTCCCTCTGTGAAGCTATCACACTTTGACACACTCAGTGGAAGTCTTGTGTTTGCTGTAAGGATTTGGTATTGCAGCTCGTAAGGGCAGGAGAATTTGCCACCGCTTCTGTGGTAGGAAAAGCACTTAATTTCCCTGAGAAAAAAATGAAGACATGTAACTATATATTACTAATGACAGGGCATGCAGTAATTCCCTGTGTAACTTGCATTACTCTGTGTAAGTCTGTTGTGTGCTTATAGTGTGTGAGTGAGAATTATTCTAAAATTGGTATTTCCAAACAAAACGCAAAAATGTTTTAGGTACAGCTTCCAGCGAATATTTGCATGTGATCAGAATAGATTACCTGTTTATTTAATTTCAGATCCATAATCAAGATCAGCATTGCCTTTATTAGATTGCAGTAAATCTTTGTTGCACTGCCCTCTCCTGGGATAGGTGCCTAAGTCCTGAGTAGACGTCAGCTCTCATATTACTACAGCCCAGTTCACTTTGTTCCTGTATCCATAAAAGCACAATATCCATCTTTTACCTGCTAGGGCCTTCTAAATAAGAAAACACGTCAAACATGTACCTGAGGGTGTTGCAGCTTCTGTTGTTACAGATTTATAGTTTAATAGTAAGATACTGATGCAAACCTGGAAGAATTACACCTGTACTTTTGCAGAGAAAAGCCCCTGAATAGCTTAAATCCTGCAGAGGTAAGGAGCAAAGGAAGCAAGGAGAGTCATTTTGAAGTTAAAAGAAATATGCAGCTAGTGCAGAGTATTGCAATTCACCGCTTCGAGATTTAGCTCTGAGCTCTGCAACTGGATTAAGGTGGGATGTTTGGCAAGTCTCTGAAAAAGGCAACATGATTCACGTGGCTACTGGAAGGATATCTAAAAATGGCAGCAAAATAGTCACGTATGTGTGGGGCAACAGGGCTGTGTTAACAGTGTACAAATAGATTCTAAATCCTTAGTGTTTTGAAATCAACAGCTGGTTTTGCTGTGACATCAGTGCGTATATCAAAGCTCTAATAAGTAAATAATTAAGAGGTAGAATGAAAGGCGTACAAGACCAAATGCAAAGCACCTTCTGCAAAGAGATGATGTAAACCAGAGGGTGGAAGAATACAGTGTTTGTATATGTGACAAATATTCCCTGTTGGTTTAAGAATAGGTACTTTGTTTTTCATTAGATACAATATCGGAGATGTGTCATCTTTAATCCATTTCTGTCAAGCTCAGTTGTCAGAAAGAGTGAAATTTCTTTCCAAAAAGACATAGCAACTAATCCCTAAAAGCACACTGCGACCACATTCTGGTCCTTCCAGCTCTTTAATCAATATTTCCTTCTGCAAGGATGCCCTTGAACCTGGGAAATGGCCTCATATTATTAATAGAAAAGATAAAAAGTACCTTTTTTTTCTAGTCTTGTCTTGAGGAGAGGGACACCTTTTTAAATATTTGTTTGGTTTTTAGCAGTGTCACAGTGTTTCACCAATCAACTGAAAACTCATCAACTTTTCAATATGAATAAGATGAATCTTTGATGCGGTCCGTTTTCTTTGGAGCCTGTTCTGTAGTGCTTTAAAAGAACCCCCAAATGGTGAAACCTGTAATTTTAAAACAAAAGCCTTCCTTATTGAGTATGGCCAGGTACTCGGAACAATAAAAGGAATCACTGGTAGAGCTATATTACTTTTTCACAGGAATAATACTGTGTATGAGGAGGAAGCTGGCTAACAATCAGATTTCTTTGACAAAAGATGTGAAGTTTGCTTTTTTAAATAAGGAATTCATTAGTATTACTGAATACTCTTATCATATTTCTTTTAACTATAAATGATTTCCTCTTACTTGGTTCTTCAGTCTTCAAAGGCTTTAGAAGTGAGATAAAAGCAGGTATACGTTAGAAGCCTGGGTATTGTGGAGGTGTTAATATGTGGTAGAATTTTTTTAATCTAAGCACACATATTCCAGGACCCATTAACTTGTCTTTTCCTTTGGTAAAGAGGTTTTAGATTGGCTGTTACATTGCATGGAAATTCAGTGCAGGTTATTTCAGTCATGCAGCGTCTGATGCTCCTCACTGGACAACTGCTTGTCCAGTTGGACAAGGTGGATTAGGAAATGTTGTCTCAGATGTCCTCACAGGGCAGAGCCAGGTGAGAGCCAGACTCTGATGTGCTAGACAAATAAATAACCAAAGACCAGAACCATGACAAAGGCCCGGGACAGCTCAGCTCTTGGTTCTGATACCTACAGAGAGAGTTGTATGTTTGAGTCACATATGGCTGAAGGTGTGCAGAGACCATTAAAATAAACATTCTTCCATGATGCTAAACATGTGTGATGTGAAAATTGCCTTTAATCGTAGCTACACAGAAGCCTTTATACACCCATCTATGATAAACCAGGCTTTTCACAATAAAATATTATTCATGTAGATACTAATCTGTGTGCAATGACAGCACAACACTTCATTTACGTTTATCTGTGGAGCGCTGGAACAGGCATACCGTGCATTTTTCTAAAAGCTTTCATGAATGTTAATGACAGGGAATATCGCTTGAAGACAAAACTTGTGCCTAGGAAAATATAGAAAAGGGAAGCCAATAAAGCATCATGTGGAAAATATTAGCTTGCTGGAAAACTCTTTATGGTTTGAATTAATTTTTAGTTTAGCAGCACTTGTTAAATCTATAAATAGATAAATAGTCTCTTGCTTTCCTATAGCTTTTTTCCTGTTATAGTGTGGTTTAGAAGTCTTCACATTCAGTGATTTTTATTTTATTATATTTAGCTACCACTGCAGGCTCTCTTTCAGAGAACTACTTTGATATCAGGCTGCTTTATCTCAGTTCCTAGTGTGATAAAAGCCAATTTAGAGTCACTTTATACAAAACAATGGAAAGTACAAGATATTTTGATGATAATAGCATCTTTAAAAAAGGATGACCATCTGCCTTTATTCACTTCTTCTGCTTTCAGTGTCCTTTCGAGCTCTGCTTTCCCTATGGAAAGATGAAATCATTGAGATCATTTCCAGTCCTGTCAGCTGTGAAGATGTGGTAACCATCTTATAAGACAAGCATATGGCAGGGTCTTAAGGGCTTTTTCAAACTGGGGATGCAAATATAGACTGCCAAGTTGTGTACAGGAGCATCTGCCATTTCAGTTCCCTATCACAATGTCTCCCTGCACCACCAGGAAGCCTGAGCTGGTGCCTGCTCTTTTCCAAGTTGGCACTTCATGGCAGAGCTGCATATCTGAAGGCTCAACTTTAGGCTCCTGAATTTGAAAATCTTGGGAATACTTTGGGAAAGATGAGACTTGCCCATCTGGAAGATCACAGCAGAAACCCAGTTGCAAGCTGCAGGGTGAACACTGAGGGACCTGGATGTTGAGCAGTCTCTCCAGGTGGACCAGGAAGCAATTATTTTGAGATATGCTTTGAGCCCCCAAGCCAAGCAATGCCGTTCTCACGGTCCTTGTTGGGCAAGTGTCGTGGTTTAAGGCCAGACGGCAACTAGCATCACGCAGCTGCTCACTCACTTCCCCGGTTTGGGTAAGGGAAAGAATTGGAAGAGTGAAAGTGAGAAAAAAACTCATGGGTTGAGATAAAAACAGTTTAATAGGTAAAGCAAAAGCCACACAGGCAAGCAAAGCAAAACAAGGAATTCATTCACTGCTTCCCATCGGCAGGCAGGTGTTCAGCCATCTCCAGGGAAGCAGGGCTCCATCACGTGTAACGGTTACTTGGGAAGACAAACGCCGTATCTCCAAACATCCCCCCCTTCCTTCTTCTTCCCCCAGCTTTATATACTGAGCATGACATCACATGGCATGGAATATCCCTTTGGTCAGTTGGGGTCAGCTGTCCCGGCTGTGTCTCCTCCCAACTTTTTGTGCCCTCCCAAACCGGGGGGCAGTTTGGGGAGCAGAAGAGGCCTCGACTGCATATGAGCAACCAAAACCACCAGTGTGCTATCAACACTATTTCTCATCTCAAACCCGAAACATAGCACTACACCAGCTGCTAGCAAGAAAGCTAACTCCATCCCAGCTGAAACCATGACAGCAGGCCAGTACTTCATCCGATTTATTTTTATGCAGTCCCTGCCAAAACTGTTGTCTGGTAGGCCCAAGGTCTCTGTATCTTGCTTTATTTATGATCTCATCTTAGACTTCTTAGCTCCTGAGGAACGTTGAGCAGGAATTGCCCTCATACATGGGGGCCTAACTGTGCCAGTGATTGCACCGGCTCCTCATATCTAACCAGAATATGTCTCCAGCTTCAACCACTCGACTTTTCTGCTGTGTGGTCCTGCTACCTCCTGCCTTTTGTGACAAATGCCATGATTTCTTTAAAAGCTGTTAGGAAAGCTTCGGGGCTAACAGAAGCTGCAGGGTGCTGGCCCTGGGACCAAAGGCAAGGGCAGGGTTCCACAGGGAGTGGATTCACTGCCCTGTGGTCTGTCACCCTTCCAGATGCAAAAACTGAGGAAAATGGCATCAGAAAGGGATTTAGCTCAAAGGGGCAAATTGGGCTTTGTGACAAGTAGTGGATTTCATGGCCCTCATGGAGAAGCACAATTGCAAAATGTAATGCACATTGCCCTGGTTATTTTCCCTTTTCCATGGACACCAGTGCATTCAATGCACTGGAATGGTGACATCCTAGCAACGCCTGTGAAGCGGCTCCGTATTAAGAGTGGCCAAAGTGGGAAGCAACTACCCAAGCTGCATATTTTGGCTCATGTTGGAAGTCGGCTCCTTCTCATTCGCCTTGAAAGATGATGACATTCTGGTAGTGGTGTGGCCTTGCCTGTGCCTTCCCTCTGCGGATGGCTCTGAAAAAGTTAGGTCTGTGCTTAAGGGAAAATATTGCACTTATATCATTTACTTCCTCATCAGCCCCTAATACAAGAAATACCAGTGTATTTAGAGCCCAATAAGGCATTTTTTCCCCAGGTAATCAGCACAGTCATGACAAACTTTCCATGAAAATGTTTATGTGGAGACAATTGTTTTGGTTCAAAAGGTGCATGGCCCTTGTAGCTAAAATCACTGTCGATTGCAATTTTGATATAGCGATACTTACTTTTTGCCTGGTTTTTTGTTTGCTTGGGCTTTTTTTGTGGGTTGTTTTTTGTTTGGTTTTTGTTTTTTTTTTTCAAAAGCAAGGCCCCCAAAACGTTTATCAAAACTAAGACTGACCATTTTTATATACTTTTGGTTTAGAGCAAACTTGCCCCTCCATGGCAGGAAGTTAACTTACCTGTTCTAATCATGGGGAACTTGCCCTGAATATCAGAGAGGGCAGAGTAATACAGAAAGATCTGTGAAGGTGCAGGAAGTTGGATTTATTGCTGTTTGTGAAGCCATTTAACACTGTTCAGAGCAATTTTGTCTGGTCAACACTCCATTGGTGAATCTTAAAATATCTGCCATGTTTATCCGAAACAGCCTGCTGTAACACCTCTTCATTTGTTCTTACTTACTGTTTGCTCTTACCCCCACTTTAAAACTTTAGTAATTTACTACAGGAGCCAAAACCCTTTTCGCCCCCACCCCACGTACTGAATGACCAACTAAATAAGCAGAGAGGTCAGAAATTCCTGAAGTACTTCCATTGCCTAAGCTAACTGTTGAACAGGAACCACGCTTCTAGCAATTGGAGTAACTCTGGAAATATGCCTTGAGCAGACTTAAAACTGCAGCCATTGTAATCAAGAGACTAACCGATAAGTAAGTCATTTTGGCAAGTTGCCCTCCCACATGAACTATTTTAAACTTGAAGATTGCTAAAATGAGACATTTAATAAACATGAAATGAAAACAATTCCAGTAGCTGGATTAAAAAAAATAGACAACAGTCTTGACTCACGCATCTAACCCTGGCTGTAAAAAATGGGTTTCAAAAATATTGTTGTTAGGTATAAGTAACTACAGAGTACAGAAAATAATTTTTCAAAAATAGATCTTTATTAGCAGTCTGGGTTTAGAGAACTGGATGTTCACTGTGACTCAGGTTTTCCATTGAGAGGAATAAAAAATTCTAGGTGTTCACAGGTTACAAGTTAAAAAATATGGAAAGTAAGTTATTTACATTACCAAGATGAAATTGAGTTACAGCGGCTAATAGGATAAGTGTTGCAAGTTAGACATTAGAAGAGGGATATGAACCCAATTTACTGGGCAAATTAACTTTGTTAGAACACTTGAGCTGGCGCAAAGATAACAGCGCCTTTAGGAGACAAACTGCCTGCCTTGCTTGTGTACTTTGGTGTTTCTCTAATGATTAAAGTTCTTTAGGCAAGCTTTTTCACCAGCCTGAGGGAGCCAAAAGACATTGATAAATGTGCAACAGAAATAGAATGAAAACTGGACTTAATGCCCTAACTCTCCATATCTTAATACTTGCTGAAGCAGTTCTGGTTCTTTTGCTCTCTGTAACTAAAATTGTGCTTCTGCATGACACGGATGCCAATGATTTGCAAATGGAGCTAAACAGAGTTTTTAGGATTTGAATAACAAGCCCAGAGAATCCCTTAAAAAATAATGTCCTGAAAAGAAAAGCAGCAAACAGAAACTGACCAAATTGAAGGGGACCTGAAGCCCTTCAGCAGTGTCCATCTGAGGCAGTTCAGATACGCACTGAAATGCATTTGGTAGGATCCCGTTCCTTTTCAATAACGAGCTGTACTGTGGTTCACCTTGCGCCCAAGGGTTTCACAGTGCTTGGTACGAGTAAGGTGAATGGTGTCTGGATGCAGTTAGGCACAGAACAAGGGAATCCTAACACTCTTATTACTCGAGAAAGTCTTCTGCTATTTCCAGAACTGTTCAATGTGAGAAAGGGGGATGGACTTAAATGATGTACCCAAGGTCATGCTGCAAATTAGTAGCAAGACGGGAAGTACCTCACAAACAGTCCCCTCCTGGGATCGTGGGGCTGATCTGCCTACCTGAAAATAAAAGAAAGCCAGACCTCTCTGCAGTGATCAATTTAAGCCAATTTGTATTGAACAATTTACTATGAGATTCAATTAAAAAAAAAAAAAAGAAAGAAAGAAAAACCTTGTAAAGCTAGGCTAAACTGTGTTAACAGTGTAGTGGTTGTTCTTTGATGTGATGCTTTAGAGGACCTGAGGCAGAACGTGCTGTTTCTGTGCAGTTTAATAAAAATAAGGCTGTGAAACATCTTCTGATCCAAAAATTCAAGACTCTCATCAACATCTAATACTGAACCTTAAAATCACCAGACCTGAATGCATGCAGATGAGCTGTATTTGTTAATTTTAACAGCATCTGTGCCCATTTACACCAGCTAAATATCTAGCCTAACATTCAATATAAGCAATATTCTTGTCCCTTCCCAATTAGCTCCATTACAGAAAATCTAATTAAATCATATCTTTTAACAGGAACCAAGAATTCAAGAGCTACATTTTTTTCACTTAATTAAAAGCTCTTCGTCTTGAACTGTTAATTTTCTGAAAAAGATATCCAGTAGTTCTTCCTCTGATCCGCTTTGGTTACTGAATGAAATGGCTCATTTACTCTGAGTTCGTTCTTGAACGGTACACTTAGGCTTCAACTCTTTTGAAGAGCCTAGAAGATGATGGGAATCATAGCTGCTTTTCTCCGCACCTCTGGATAAAATCTCTTCAGGTACAGCTTGTGTTTCTTTTGGGCCCAGAGGGACATCTGGATGACCATCAGAAAAGCAAAAATGCCAGCTACCAAGGAAAAAGAGAAAAAAAGACACAAAAAAAGGACCATGTGTCTTCTTTTAACATCTGTTTCTGTGAATACAAGGGTGTTTATTGAAAAGTCTGCAGTCTGTTCTGTGGGCAGAGACGAGTTAACTCTGCCCTTGTTCTCAGCCTTGCAGTTGCTGATGTACCATAGCCTGAGGCTCAGCCTCCACATCAGAATTCATACAGATGATGGTCACATCTATTAGCCACACTCTGTATCACCTATGGCTTCACCATAAGTCACAAGACCTCCTTGGGCATGGTGCCGCCTCAACGCAGAATTTACCTATGGCCTCTCTCAACTATTTTTCTGGTTTGCTTTTGGCCTATAACACTTCTTTGATTTTACCTCTGGCTCCCACCCATAACAGAGAGCTGTGCTATAACTTCATGTTGCATGGAGGGAGAGCTCAGCCCTGGGCAAGTAGGCAGTAGGTGCACGAACAGATTTCTCTGCCTGGCAGTGAGGTCTCATGAAGCCTAACAACTATAGATGCCCAGGCCCCTGCTGTGCTTGTCAGGAGCCATTAAGTGGTCTCCTGGGTACCTCTCCCTTCAGGCTGAGTGGCACCGAATGGGGCATGCTTTTACGTGTACTTTTTGTAAATTCATTATCCTTTCTTCCTTAAATGACCTGGTGGACCAGAAACATTCATTTGGCATCTGGTCAAGTTATATTTGGGACAATTTCAGCAAGGATGAGTGTGCTCCATATGTTGCTGCTCCCTGTCCTTGTAAATGCAGGCCTACAGTATCCCCAAACTTTCAGGTCATTTCCATACCAAAGCCTAAAGCACAAAAATGAATCTTTTCAAACAAAATTAAAAGTTTAATTTTTGCATGATGCATTTTAATCCACTTTTGAAATTCCTTTCTTTTTCATTTGTAAACCATGCGGGGCTACTTTTTGCAAGTAGCTTTTATAGGTTTCTATTTTGGAATGGAAAAATAATTAAAAAGTGAATGTTTTGGAGAGCTCAGTCCCAGGGACCATATTTGTATGGGTATTTAGGTCTCTAAGGATGCAGGAAAGCACTGAGGAAGAGTTGCAAATGCTACTAAGCAGGCTGCTCTTATGAGCTGGCTGCCTGATATAAGCAAATGGGGAAATGCTATCAGGAACGTGTGTGTCTTTCCTCTTTTGAAATACTAAGTACATCTGTTTTCCTTTCCCTCTTAGAAGTATTATTCCAGGTTTACAATGCAAAGAAATTTTCCTACATCAAAAATGATTGACTGTAAATGAAGAATACTGACTTTTTTTTTTTTATAAATTTCAAAGTCTGCGTTCACTGTGGAAACAGAAGAAAAAACAGTATTTCACAAGAAGCAGAGCACTGGTTTTGATCAAAAGAAGGTGTTGCAGTAGTGTTCATGCTCTCTGCAGCTTTCCAAGGGTAGCACTTTGAATGTTTATACAGTCATGTCACAAGGGGGAATTTGAGGGCAATATTTCATATGCCATACATTTTTTAGCAAATTTTAGATTTCCAGAATTCACTTCTGCAAACAACAATTTAGAGGCTATCTTCACTCTGTTTCAAACTTACCTGGCAGGGTTTGTGTCATCACTGTGAAACTAATCCAAGACCCAACCTGTTGCAAAGACAAAGGCACTCTTAATTGTATACCTTATGCAAAGCAAAAGGGCAAGTTTTCAGAAGTGACCACTTCCCGAAAAGCTCCCCCTGGAAGAAGGGCTTCACACTCCTACTGGAAACGGGAGTGGAAAAATAGCTAGAAAGGAAGCCCACAGTGTGCTGGATGGGGGTGAATAGATGGATGGTAATTCCTTGGATCACTTGGGAGTCTGTAGTGGAGGGGAACATACACAAAAGTCATGATATTGATGGGAGGGAAGAGAAGGGTCTGTTGCAGAAACTTTTGTGGGAGCAAGGAGGCTCTGACATACAGAACATAATGATTGATGTGCAGAGGAAACTGCAGGGAGGCATTGCAAATTTTCTGCAGGCAAAGGCTGAAACACAATAACCACCTACCCTTTGCATATAACCAGAAGAAAGTCATGTACCTCATACGTATAGTTGGGACAGGATACCAGCAAGAAGAGCCACGTGAAGGGGTTGTAGGTTGGACTTGGAAAACAGGCTTTACTTCCTTTACAAAAGGAAAAACAAAAAAAAAAAAGGGGGGGGGGGGGGGGGAGAAAAAAAACCAAAAACAAACAGACAAAACCAGTTTCAATACAGGGAGGGGAACCGAGCCTTATCACAGCTTGCCTATATAACAGCCATCCCCTTGGCCAACGCTCCCAGAGTAGAACTCGTTAAAAAAGTTTCAGTGAAATCTTTTGAGAGAGCAAAAGCTGCATTTATCCTAGTGAGAATGCTGCTTAGCGAGCCATATATCAGATTTTACAGGAAAGGTCTGGCATGTCCAAAGGATGCAACCTTTGTTCAGAGGAAGAGAGAGACAAGTAGTTTAATGCAGACTAGCCGGCAGGCAAGGGCTAAGGGCACTCTGCTGGGATATAAAGGATGCAGCTGTATCTTATTCAGCCTGACTCAGGAATGTGAACCTGTCCCCTCTTGCATCCTCATCCTTCATCCCAGGGTGGAACAGGAAAACAACTCCAGAGCTAACAGCGTGACTCTCTGCAGCCACTGATAACACTCACACAGAATGCCACATATGTAACACTTCATTTTTAAGTTCTAGCAACAATGCTATCTTTAATACTTGTAGGCGCTGATGATTATTTGGCTCTTGCTGCTTTTAAACTGAATTAGGCCCCTTGCAACAAACAACATAAGCATCTGCCTAACCACAGTACATCGAAAGCTTTCCAGAATAGCAACTCACTTCAGTGTGTGAAGTTAATCATACTGTGGTGAAGTATGTTCTTAAATAGGTTGTTATAGTGTGAAATTATGCTATTATTAACTGAAAATATATTTTGCTTTCTGCTATATATAGTATAGCTTTTATTCTCATGGTACAAAAGAATCTGAAACCCCATGCTTGGAGTAGCCTTTTAAGAGCATGCATATACATTGATCCCTGTGTAGGTACTCATGAGTCTGTCTTTGTATTTGTATATATTTGTGTGTGTGTATCTTTGCATGAGATGCACGTATCTAAAAACTCTGCAATCTAGTTTAAAAGTTTTTGAAACTTATTTAAAATTGAATCCTCTGTTGTCAGTCATGCTTTAGAGGACTTCCATGCTTAAATCCATATTTAAATTGCAGTTGTGTAAAATTAAGATAAATTTGCTATAAGCTTGATAACAACAACAGTGTTGCTAATGTTTCCTTCTCGTCACATTTATTTTGAAGATGTTATACTGATGGCATGGAACCTACTTCATCTTTCTTTATCCTGTGGATATAGATACATAAATTACTGTATACCAGCAGAAGATGGATAGGTTAAGCACACTTCAGTCTTAAATAGACAAACAGGAAACAAAGACAGACCTGAATGATTTTGGTGAGCTAAAGCTACGTTGATAAAGTGATTTCCAGCTTCACACATCTGCAAGACATTAAAAACATATTTTCAGTTGTATGCCTAAAATACTGCGGTAACTGCGTTGCAGTGCGTAACCAGAATCTCCCCATTACAGATTAGTCCTGTAATGTATCCAGAAAATATGTACTCCGAAATGACTCTCCCATGGGAAATGCGTTCTGTGATCTTTGTCAAACGCACAAGTGTCTGGTGAGCACTGTGGGCGCAGCCGGAGTGAAAGCCCATGTTTCAGCTCCACAGACCTCAGTGCAGGCAGGCCTTCAGCGTGTTTTCCATGCTCAGCATGTGCAACATACTTTAGTCTGGGGAGATCAGAGAGGCTTCCTGGGGTCTAAGGAATTTAGCAAGATACTTCTCTGAACTGAACATCATTGTCAGGATTTGGATTTCATCCCACCTGCAAATGAAGCAAGTGAAAAGTTGACCACTAGTTTTGTAAAGATGTCACGAGTTAACGTGTCTACCCTCTCCCTACACACACTTTCAAAGGTGTTCAGCATTAACACCTGTGTTACGCTGGTTACAGAGCACAGTAACCAGTTCTTTAGCTAAGTCATAGAGGAAGGAAAAATAGGGTGAATAAACAGGCAGCGGTTCTCTGCAGGGCAGACTGGTTGAACGGATAGTAGTTGGGAATTACTAACTGAAGGGAGCCAGTATTATTCCTGGTTCTCCTACACTCTGGTTATGCTATTTCCAGCCCCAACCAACCTCTCAAACTTGGTCTTTAATATTTAGATGGTTTAAATCTTTGGAAGAGGTACCATGTCTCCTTACTTGTTTATACAGCATGTAACACAAGGGGATTTCAGATTTCCTTGTGGCTTTCAGTACTTCATCAATTACATCTACTGTAGAATCAAACCCAATTACTACTCATATTTAAAGTGGGGACTGGTGGGAAAACCAGTTGCAATTCCTGAAAAAGAAAGTCTGTCAGTACAACAATCTAATTTTATGTTTTTCATCTTCCCCCTGCTTTATGAAGAAAACCAAAGTGTAGTATACATTTCAATCTCGGACTGAATTGAACTTTTTTACTTATTTCTGGGTTTGAAGACTGATTTCTCCTCTCAAATCGAAAAAATGCTATGTTAAAAAGTTGTGTTTTCTTATATCATTCATCATTCTAAGTTTTGCAATGCTGGAAAAAAATAATAAATTTAAATAAAAATGAAGAGTGCTAACTCCTAGAGACATTAAAAGTGTAAAGTCAAAAAATTAATTCCAAAAAAAAGAAATATGATTGTAATTTTTTAAAGCCAATTCTGAAAGTCATCCATAACAAACTTCAGTTAAAATTAATTGAAAGGGATATGTAACTTAATTTTATATTGAAATGTGCCGTTATCTGAAAGAACATTGTGGGTAGCATTGCTGAAGAATTTTCCCCTTTTTGGCAGAGAGATTTCCGTGGGTTTTGTTAGGAAGGTTTAAATCAGTTCTATTAGCAAAGCTGTTATTCTGCATGGGTATGTAGTCATGGGTCAAATCCTGCAGTCCTTTTATGTTTTTTAATTACAACTAATTGGCTGTCATCTATCATAAACAGCAGATGTAAACCACTAAACAGCCAGAAAAGGAAAGTCTGTTATAAAATATGATATCAAAAGCTATAATTCTAGCTATAGCGATAGAAGTAATTTTAATTTATGTACTTCCAATTATGAGCTAGGAACATGATTGTTTCTGATTGCTGTTATTTTAAAGAAAAAAGTTTCAAAGTTAAAAGTGTTTTTGTGAAACACTATACATATTGAAATGTGTAATGCCCATACTATTGTGGAGCAAAAGAGATTCACGCACTATAGTTAACACCTACTAATTCTATAATCAATTATAAGTAAAACAAGCAAAGGGCATTTCTGCAGGGATTTTTATTGGCTTACCTTTGACTCTGCAGCTGCATTCTGCTGTAATTAGCTCTTATGTCCCTCTTTAGAAATGTGGCTGCTAATGCTCTTACATCAAGAAGTACTGCTAAATGTAAGCTAGTCCTTAGTCAGTGTCTCAGATATAAAATACGGGGCAGCGAGGAACAGCAGAAAAAAGGCTTTGTATTCCATGCATACCCTACGAGAAAAATGTCCCTGCAAAGATTAATTTCTCTAAATATGAGAGTCTTTCAGAAGGGCCTGCTGACACTCTTCAAATTAGTCAATACTGTTGTTTACAGCAGCTGCAGATGTATACACTTAAATCAGGATATGTAATAAAGACAAGCCTTAAAAGAGGGAAAAAAAAAAAAAAGAAATCTTCCAAATATTTTATTCATATGTTTTAGAAACCTGTGAAAACAGCTTCAAATTATTTTATTTCCTGTGTTGCTGTTTTAAATTCATTGTCTGGGAACCTGCCAGAACAAGGTCTGAAACGGAAAATTTTTGAGTTGCCATAGGTAGGAAGTTCTCAAAAGAACTGCAAGAATTAAGACCACAGACCAGGTGCTGATGCAGATCTGAAGGGGATGGCCATATTTTATAGCAAGTGCTCCCAAAAGGATCCATGTCTTTGCTTGATGGCAGCATTTTCCATAAAAGCTATAGGAGGGTGTGTTACATTGAGAAGAGGAAGGATGTTTCATTAGAAAAGGCTTTTTCTAGGCAGAGATTTTGACAACGAATAGTTTTACTGGTAGCACTGAATATTCAGGCAAGTGGTTTGCTTGGTTTCAAGTAACCCCTGAGCTTGGGAAGGGTGCAGACAGTAAGGCTTTGGGCACACCACTGCCTACTGCTACTACAACCTCCTGTCTCCACACTACGGGATTATTGCTTTCAGCTGTAGAGCCTCATTGAGTGTGTGAACTTCTTCATATGAGTATTTTTGCTATACCTTATTAGGGCAGGAAGAGCTGAGAACTACATGGCCAACCCCAGAGACAAACACTGCCAAAACTCTGATCTTTAAGGGTCCCGATTTACGAAAGCATTTAAATATTGCTAAGGAGTTGTTTGAATGCTTTTCTGAATAGCATTTGCCTGAAGGAGCCTAGACACATTACTGTCCCCTCTTCCTGTTATATTTCAGAAAACTGATCTGTATCTGATTTTTAAAGAGGCTGACTGTTTTGGCTACTGACCCATGCTTGCTCGGGTAAGTCAACACTCAGCATTTCCAAGTGCAGTGCCCACAGAAGAGAACAGACATTTCCATGTGAGAATTTCTTACTGAGCTTCTGTATCATTATATGGTTATCTTAATTCAAACATTGGATTTAGTAGTCTCAGCCTTCTTTCACCACCTGCGCTTTCCCTTGGCTTCACCCACTTCAGCAGGGACTGTTTTTATTGTTTTTAATAGCCGTTAAGATTAAGTTTTTCAGGGTACGCAGTGCTATTGCAAAGTCTGCTTAGGAGGTAATTCTCCAGTGTTTTAAAAATGGCAAGTTCCAATCTCTCTAAATATTAGTTGTTTTACCATTATGAGTAGTAATAATGCTGATGATGTTTTCATGGGTCTCAGATACAGTACTTCACATAAAGGTCCATATAGGTAAATAGTACTAGCAGGCTTCCTGGCCTAGAAATCTTAATAGATTATCACTAAATACAGTCAAAGGACACAGGGCTGTGAGTGTGGACATATATAAATACACAAAGGCATAGCAGCATTACTGCATTTTGGGAAATCGTGTTACTCCTATTCCACAGTCATTAATAAAACTTTATTTTTGTACGTACCAGAAAAGCAAGGGCAGCAAAAGAAACTTGTCTGTGGCCAAATGCTAGAAAATAGAATGAAATTATAAATTGCATTTTACGGTATGCACATGGTTTGCTATGGGTGAAATTAATCTAGTGCTGAGGAGCAGAAATACTTCTTTCCTGACAGCCTCTGCAGAAAGAATGGATATTATCACACAGAATATGAAGACGATGCAAATAGTAACAGCACTCTAGAAATGCCAGTCTCTTCACCAAGGTACTTTTCACCTAACTTTTCTTAGCATTTGTCAGCTTCATATATCCAAGTGTTTTGTCAAAGCAGCTGTGGTGTTAAATTCCTTGGAAATTCAAGGGGAGGGATGAAGTGAAGGTCAGTGGCAGCACCAGGCTGGAAATCACAGCCTTATCCACAGGACCTTCTACCTCTATGAGCAGAGAACCCAAGACATAGCCCATGCATTACCTTTTTTTTTTAGCAGTGGGGCTTTACTATATAGCCACTATCTGCTTCACAGTCTCACCATGTAAGAAATATATTTAGCCTGTGCGGTTTTATCTGCCCTTTTCCTGCCCTCTCCTTTTTGCTGTTTTCCCCAGACCACTGTAGTCCTGCATCACGTTCATTTCCAAAGGTTCACAGTTCTCAAGTAAACCTTGGTCATGGCTGAGGGACACAAACCACATATATGTACCTCACTTTCCTGACCAAGTCTTATCAAGCCTTTACTTTTGAGAACCCCTTTTCTCTGGCTGGCAAACAACTCTTCTGTGGTACCAGAGTGATACTCTGGTACTCCTCTGTGATACTCTGTGGTATCCTATATGTGCTAAAACTCCTCCTCGGAACAACCAGCACATGTCAACATGTGAGTATGTAGCTGCTAAGCAGATGTTCTTCTTGGCCCTTTGTCTGTCTGGTTTAATTTTACCACTCCTGCATAGCATTCTGCAACTACCTGCTTGCCTTTCTTTACCTGTCCCTAATCCAGCCATCTCTGGATATGGCTGTGGAGGTCGCCTGCTCCTGCATCCAAAATAAACCATCAATGTTTCACTGATCCAGCTAACTATGCCAGAGTGCTGGTGATCTCCAGCATTAGACCCACGTACCTGTAATTGTCATTTCAAGGCAGCGGCAAGCAATCAGAAGTACTTCTTCTGAATGCTTTCTCTGTTGGAAAGCTGTGTCTTGAACAAATGGTTTCCTCTATAAAGCGGCTGCACTTACTGATCTGATGGCCCAGACTGCTAAAAACTGTGTATAGGGAGCTTTCAACATTGTTTGCAGCATTACTGTTAAAGCCACGCCAAATTCAACTGTCTTTCAATGAATCACATCATTTTGAAACATAACTCTTGCGTTATTTTGAAAGGAAAGCAAATGCCATGTAGGAGAAATTTTTGATTGAAAAAAAATCAGTAATTTAACTGAAAATAAAAACAAATTACTAAATAATTAGTAATTTAACTGAAAATAAAAGCAAACCCTTTGTTCTCAAAGCTCATAGATAAGTGTAAGATGCAGAGGAAAAGAAAGACTAAGATGTAGCAAGGAAAGCACAGTAGCAGGAAACAAAATTTATGGAAATTATGCTCAAAACAAGCAAAATTTCAAGGAGAAAACAAGAAGAAAAAGTCATGAAGAAACAGCAGTGCAACAATAAAATCTAATGAGAGGAAACAAGATGATGAATGAAATCTGGAAGCAAAAAACATAGGATTTTTTTCATTTTTATCAGCCGTATCTGATTGACTTTTACTGGTCTCTCACAAAAAAAAAATAATTCCTACTTTTCATGAAAAGGATGTATCTTTAGCAAACAATTATCTCCTCCAAGAAAATGCAGCCAGCTCTAGTTCTCTCCTGCCTTCTTAATACAAATATTGTGAAGATGAGAAAAATATATTGAACTTTGTGTTTTCTCCATTTGGCCAATATTTCCAGTTCATAAAACTGGACAGCGAATGACCCATCGCAGAAGAGGAACGTACATTCAGTGGGACAGCAGGAGTGCCTCCAGCACAACAATCTTCCTTCTGGCAGGGAGTAAAGGCTGATCTCTGGCTAGATTAGTCATAGGATCTCATGTGGGGGCCACCTATTGATTTTGGAGGACTTCAGGTTGCATACCAAAAACTTTTTAAGAACAAGGTCAGTTTTGTGTTCTACTTATACATACATGGTGGCGTATACCGTGGATGGTTGATGTAGTATGCAATCCAGGAAGTGAATCCCCAGTAAAAGGCACAGCCCTGGAATGGACAAAAGATACGCTTTCTGTTAGAAAGGGTGATAAGCAAGTACAAACCTTTATATTTATAAATATAAATTCTGGTAAGTGCAAAACCCAGATGGCCATTGAAAGACTTCCTAGATTTTTTGGATTGTGTTGAATGTGTTTTATGCCTGTTGTAGGAATTGATGTTATTTGATTCAGTTGCTGAAGGGCACATTTCTCTGAGTTGTACTATCAAAAGCCTAGGGCTGGTTAAAACAGCTGAGCTGTTACTATACCTTAAATTCAACATTTCCAAGCAAGATAGAGATAGCCAAACAGAACACTAAACCACCTGAGATAGTAGAGTAAAACTGAATAGGCCTGGTTTAACCCTGGCAAAAAAAAAAAGGCACACAGTTCCTATGAAGTCATTTGAGCTACACACTGCATCTACTCCCATGGATTCAGCCCCGTTTCACTCTCTTGTTGAAAAGCAGCACCCCAGCTGCATTTGCTTGGTGACTGAATCCATGAGCTCAGGAAAGCCCAAACAGAGATAACGTGATCGCGTTCTTGCCCTGTGTAGGGGTCACTGCTTCCATCTTTTGTACAAGGAAAAAAACAAAACCCACCAGCAAAAGAACTGAAACTGCCTTAGAGACTGGATAAAGCCTCTCTACGTGTCTAAGTTAAGGGTCCCACACTCAGTACCTTCCTGGGAAGAGCAGTGTGCTGGGACTGGCTACAGCTCCATCCCAGAAGTAGGGCTGCAAGTCAGGTTTTCCCTTTTTAATCTTTTTATACAATGCCGCTGTGATACATGTACCACAGACACGAGGGGACAACAGTAACTGTGGGTCTTTAACTCCCACATGCATGAATCACTTTGGAACTGGCACTCTAGTTCCAAAGCTGTTTAGCTTATATTCCCTTTTTTTTTTTTTTGTTTAAACACTGTGTATTGTAAAAAACATCTCTAGCTGTGCATCTCATTACCTCC
The DNA here is from genome assembly GCA_008711295.1 of Anarhynchus alexandrinus. Classification (NCBI taxonomy): domain Eukaryota; kingdom Metazoa; phylum Chordata; class Aves; order Charadriiformes; family Charadriidae; genus Anarhynchus; species Anarhynchus alexandrinus. The sequence continues at coordinate 1,656,724 of VUYV01000022.1, forward strand.
TTTCTGACTGGAATCGAGTCAAGGCCCCTGTCATGGCCATACGTTTATCTCCTTCACTGAAATCTTAAATGTATTGCAAAACTTTTAAAGGGAGGGTTTTTACATCACACTGAAGGGGGGAGGGGGGGGTGATACAAAATGACTGAGATTAAGTATGTGAAATAAAAGATAGGAGACCCTATGAGTAATGACACACAGTTGAAATTCAGGAGGCTTTGGGAGACAGAAGGCTTCAGGCCAGCTGACTATCTTCCTTCCTGAGGCCTCCCCCTATATAAGGAGATTATTTTTTTTTCTACTTGTAATTTGATTTTAGCTTCCTAATGCAAGGCTCTGTCTCTTGCTCTATATTTATACTGCACTGAGGAAGTGAAGTGTGATTTCTGTCAGCATTGCTAGATGTTGCAGCAGCATATCTCATAATAAAATAGCATTCAGTCTGAAAAATATCCTGGACATGACAATCAGCCCCTTGGGTGGATGAGCCAAAGTGGACATTGACATGGAGGAGCTAAAATGGACATTGATTTCAGTTCATGTCCTTGGGGACATGGCCCTGAAATTGTTCCTATATTTGTATTTTGACTAATGGTAATTCCTGGAGCTAGAAAATAAATTATTTTTTATTTTCCTGTCTTCTTCCAAGGACTGCTTTGATATGAGGATATTCTCTCTTAAACAAAATGATAAACATATTGTCACCTTTATCATATTTTTCAGAGGAGTGTGCCCTCCCGAAAACTTGTGAACAAATAATGTCTCCAGAAGATGTCTGATGTAGTGTAAACAATGGCAGAAGCAGGCCAAGCTGGAAGAGGAAAAAAAAAAAAAAGGGAAATTAAGGTAAGTGAAAGATTGCTTTTTACTACTTCACACTTTGATGTCACAAAAGGAATAAGGACTAATATTCCAAAACTGCAGAGTCACACTGAAATCGTGGGATTTAAGATATTGTCTTAATTGAAGCATCTGGACCCAAAGATTAATGGAATCATTTTCAGTGTTATATAAAGTTGCTTTCATTTTGCAGGGAAGCAACTTATTTTTACTAGCCTTGAATTAAAAAGAGCTCCTCGAGCTCTGAATGTGATACATAGCCCTGCCAAGACATTAAAAAAGGACAGCTGTGTATACAAGCAGGCGTCTGCTGTGCTTTTCCAAAAGACGTCTCCCACGTTTTAAGGCCACCTTAATGCTCCTGTAGGATGTGTCTGACATTTAAAAACACTCTGAATATCTTCTGAATGGTTTCCTTGTCCTTTGCCAACTCAAGTAGCTTCATGGAGGTAGTTTATATTTCATTTCCTTGTGGACGCAAAATGAGATTTTGTTGCAAAGTTAATCCATTCTGATGGCTTTTTTGTTGCCCGTTACAAAGAAATGAGGTAATTGTTGTAGAAATTATTATACTGATTTTCTTTTGAGGAAGATTATGAAACAATAACAGGCGTTGCTGATTTGCTTCTGAGAATGAGTTGCAGCTCATAGAGATTGAGTTTCAGAAACAAATGTCAAGAGTGATTCCTGGTGGCATTTTATCTTGGTTACATTTACCGTAATACCAGAGCCCGTCTTACTGCAAACCAATTATAAAACATAAATGAAAAGTGATTTTCAGCATGTGAAATCTCAAATACTTTTATTATGCATCTTGTATGGTAGCCAGAGTCAAAGATTAAACAATTTCAAAGTAATTAAACCAGAGGGAGTTGAGCTAAGAAAATTTCAAACGATTAATGACTTATCCAAAATCTGGAGCAAAATTCCAGCTTTGCTGGGAATTTTAAAATTAATTTGGCTTCGGACAGGGACCTCAGATGAACCTGTTAAGGAGCGGTCACTGGAAGGATTCTGCACACCCCTTGCCCACTTAAAAGAAGGTAGAGGTATTGCTGGCTCTTCTGTACTAACATAAACTCTCTCCTTAGAAGTGTATGAGCAAAAGAAGGAAGGCAAGCGTCTTGCAGCTATGGATTTGAATTCAGCTACTCTGTGTTCTCATTCCCAGCTCCACTAACTCCCTTAATGTCTCACCAAGTCTCTATTCCTCCATCTGTAAATGGAATTATTACTCACTGTGTTTCTCTGCTGTATACCAGCTCCCTTGATTCTGCAATCATAGCGTGGAAAAAGTGCTGTGGGAAAGTTTCCACTTCCAGTGCTCCAACTTATGCAGCTGACAGGCTTTCCTTGATCACGTCCACCCCTCTGCCAGGCACTAATCCCCCAGAATGGGAACAATCACACCGAAAAGAAGTAAGTTCCTTAAGTGTGAAAGTTTGCAACCTGCCTGGTGCATTGACCACCATCCTTTGGAGGGGTACATTTGTTGGTGGCAGTGCCTTGAGCCTCCCTGGCAGTTATCGTGTATAGCTGTTTGCCACTTTCTTGTCTGTAACAGTTCTTAATCCCTCCTATTGATCAGGTCTGCTTTGTTTCTTCCAGAGTCCTTCAAAAGGCTAGGTAATGGCAGGGGCTGTCAGAGGCCATAAAAAGCTATCTTGGTTGGCTGTCCTCTCTTCATTGTTTTTTGGCATGCTCTTGAGTTCTAGCAGACTAAGCAGGTTGCATTTCCGTGTGGTCAGCTCCTACTGTGTCATATCGGAGCTGTTTAATTTTCCTTGTTAGCATTACTGTTCCAGTGATGGAGAGAAGCAAAGCTATCTGGTTTATACTTATATATGAGCTCCTTTGATTTGTTTCTGTACAGCTAGATACAACCTGTGCTCTTCACTGTTCTATAACGGTGGCTGAACTCTTATTTTTGTTCGTCACTTAAGTGTTTTATTTATTAAAAGTATTTCAGAATTCATAGATGTTGTGTATGGCCCTGTGGAACAATTACTGTTTGAAGATGTCAGTTTCAAAAAACAGATTACCAGTTCTGAATGTCTATGGTGCTTCTTTTGAGTTTCTCAGTTGTTCTTGTCCTGACTCATGACATGCAGACCTCTCAAAACTCCTCCTTGCTGTGCCTAGGTGAGAGCTGGCATGGGGGTAGTTATCGTCTGTGCTGGATGCTGATGCTACTCATCTTATGAGTGGCAATACGCTGCAAAGGGACTAAGAGTGTGACACCTGAAGTCTTGTCCTCTCTTCTCTGTCAAGCGTGACTTTGGTTTACTACCCGCTGTGTTTATTATTTCACCTTCTGTTCAGGCTGTGTGTCTAGAGTGCAAACTATTTGGGGAAAACAATCTCCCATTGTGAGCAGGTGCAGTGACCATTGCAACTATGATCCCATTTTTGGTCAGGCTTATGAGTGCTGCTAAAATACGAGACCGCTATTGATAAGAACAATCTGAAACTCCCACTGACTCTGAGACCAGGCATGCAGCCTTACACCCCCTGTAACCTCCTCAGCCCTTAAATGTAGTCTCCATCCCTCTGGCTCCCTGTCCCCCCAGAAAGTAGTTCACACAAGTGTCACTTACTGAACCACTGGGTGGCGGAAGTTCTTCTTACTTTCCACTTGATCATAAATAGTTGAGAGACGGATGTAAAAGAGCAGATATATTAGAAGAGGACCGGTGTATTCTGTTAGAAAAAACTAAAAATTAAAAGAAAATAGTTGTATCAGAGTAGGAAATTGTACCAATAAAGGCATGAGAAAAAGAATACCATTATCCACAACACCTATTCATCCTTCAAATGTCATTTTGGCTTCATTTTGAGGACTTAAATGACACATCGGGTTTGGTTTTTTTTCTGCTGTCTCTTTAGCAGAGTAAAATTAATCTAGGAAATGAGAGAGAGATTTCTGTACAGAACATTAACCCAGTCAGGAATGCTTCATGGAAGGTGGTCAAAATCACAGTCATCTCCTCTTTATACTTTTGGCTGTGCCATCAAATGCCTATTTGGAATCTAAATAACACTGAAAATCAAGGCCCAAAAGCTGAAGGCAGCTTGCTTTCTGCCAGTGTTTTTTGCAATTAAGTCATACATCAGTTAAAAGCCAACCAAGCACAAAAGAAACAAACAGCTTTAAATACTGGTTGCTAGCAGAGTCATCTGGAAGGGAGGGATCATTGCTTGAAATTTCGTGGTGGGTTGAAGAACGGGACCTGCCTGTTTGGTGTATGGGGCTTTGAGCCTTTGTTCAGTGAAGGAGTGGGACTCCTCCCTGTGCAGGCATCAGCAGAAGTAGCCTGCGGTGGGCAGACTGGACAAGTAAGTTACCCTATAAAACAGAGAGGAATAATTTCATCTCCCCACTGTCACTCCTGCTAACCACAGAGAGCAGAGAAGAGGTATGGGGGCAGGGAGAGAAGGCGGAGTCATAGTGCTGCCGTGAGCCACCCTCAGTTTCACGTTCTGACTTTGGTTTGGTATAAGCCAGTATTGCCTTTTGTCAGGACACACTCTTAAGCTACAAACAGCTGGAGGAAGTAAAACGTGGTTAGAGTTTTGTGAGGTCTGGATTTGTTCATCTGTTCCCACTGGAATGAATCTCAGAATAAAATGGAAATGCTGTGGTCCTACATGTTTACAAGGGCCAGCAACTGGCAAATCATAACTCAAACGCTTAAAGGATAAATATTCATAACTAATGGGCCATTTACCTTTAAGGTGGCTGTTCGCACTGCTATAGAATTGTAATGGATAACCTGTGGCTTAAGGAAGCAACATTGAATTTAGACTACCTTTCTCTACAGTAGTATTTGGCAGGAAGTCCGACCCCCACTGAACTGTTCTTCTTATCACTCTTCAGAAGAGCTTTGAAACAGAAATATTCTGCAATTAGGTTTCCCTCATTTGGGACCCCCAATACTATTTCTTTTTCTCTGTTACAGGGGGAAGCTTTTTGAAATTTAAGACTTTCATAGCAGGAATGTCTGCAAAAGTGACAGACTTAAGCGTTCTCTACCAGGAAAATGATGAATTGTTCCATGTGACACCGTGATTTCTGTGGTCTGTTTAGACTCTGCATGATCCCAAGAGCGGGTGTGTGTGTATGTGTGTATGTATATGAAAACATTTAATCAAAGAGTGTCTAAGAGCCCACATTGTTGTGGAACACACCACAGCCAAGGGCTTATTAGAGTTTTGTCCTAATAGCAGTTGTATGGGTCTATTCCTAACTGTGAGCCCACCATGTTAGGCACTCTGCAAACATTAACAGCCTCTGCTGTTAAAACCAAATGCACTAAATACAGACAATGGTGGTATAGGAGACAGAGGTGCAGATAATGTGGTGTGGGCAAGTCAGCGAAAGAGCTTGGAATGAGCTGCTTTCTTCAGTGGAGCTTTACCTCTCAGCCATGAGTTGCACCACAGAATACACCTCTAACTGCCAGCTTTTATAGTCTTTTTGGCATCAGCATATTACAAAGCTGCCAGGAAAAGTTTGGCAGGACTTAGCACCAAGTTGTGGTTACTTCACACTGCACTAAATGTTCCCCCCTTACCCCCTGGCTGATTTCAGGGGCTGAAAGTTCAGGATTTAGTAAAAAAATCCAGTCTCTATTTAACAGCCAAAGCTACCAGCCACATGATACCTGAATTCCTGTGCCCCAGTGAGGTCTTTTTGATGAAGGAGAGGGAATGAAGAGCCTCCCATCAGAGCAATTCAGAGAAGCAGCTGAGAGCACCAACAGTAGCTTGAGTTGGGGTTTGTGGAGGTGAGCAGCATCAGCATTCTCAGGATGCTTTACAGGCCAGGAACAAGGTCCTAACTTATCTGTGTGTCGGTCATATCCAACACAAAGCATTAATTGCCCATGCAGAGGCAGGTGGTGCGGGGTCAACTGTGAGATTTGCAATCAAAGTAGGTATTGTCTGGCAGGTAGGACTCTATTTGCCTTTGTCATAACTGCATCACGCTGCTGGGACATAGTTAAGATCAGTAGCATTCTGCTTTAAAGGATGAGGTTCAATTTGCTGTAGTGTTTTTGAGGTTTGTTTTTAACATTTTGGGCGAGTTTCAGTCTATTTCCCTCTGTTGCATCTCCCATGCTGCAACCTCTGTTCTCCTTCTCTGGCCCACTGATTTTAAATTCATCAGAAATGAAAAGTGAGTTCCAGAAAGGCAGGCAGAGAAACTGCTAAAAATCCCACAAGTTCAAGCAGGTGGAAGGGAAAGTAGTCTTAAATTAACACAAAATTACAATCAGTTCTAACCATTGGCAATCAAAGCCAAGCACCATTCTTTTACTATTTATTCTCAATGAATCTATGCAATTAAGCCGACCTAGTACCTTCATGCTCATTCTATAGTTGACTGATTGCTGGGCTTGGGGAGTTATTAGTTGTGTTAAGGATCAGTTCAACCTATCATTTTTACAGATGCTCAAAAAAACTACAAAATTACTAAGATACAAGTTCCTGCTGACATATCCTGCAAAAATAATAATCAAATGTTAAACAAAACCCCAAAAGTAATAACTTCATACCTTGTAGCTTGTAGACAAAAGAAATACCATTTTCTAAAAACTAAAAAAGTGATAATTTAAAACACAGTGCATTTTTCTTCTGCAGAAATGTAAAAAAAAAAAATCCAATATTTAGAAGAAAATTACTTTTTCTTTACCATCTTGAAGGCCTGCCGAGATTATTTTGATGTATTTGGTTCAGCCAATTATGGCGGTCCATAGTAAACAGAAAGATCTTTTCCTGGAAGAGCATTACATCTCTATCACAATGTGCATAGCTCAACAGAATTTAACTGTTGAGCTCATCATTAACTTCCTGAAGAAAGAAAGCAGGAAATTGCCCCCTTTTTCTGCATCTGTACACTCTATTTCATATCTTGCACAGTGTCCAGTTCTCTTACCTTCCTTCTCCCCTCTACCATGTCTGGCATTATATACTCTATATACCTATTGTTCTCAGTGGCATAGAAAAAGTGCTGTTCTTGAATCAAACCTCTCCCAGGCATGAGCTCCATACAGGGTGCTAAACTCAAACTTCTTTAGCTGTCTCAATTACCAGGTCCTTGGGGACCCAATTCAGTAATACCTAAACTGGAAACATCTACTATATAAAAAACAAAACGGAATTCTGAAATACCTCAAAAGGGAGCTAATGTAGGAATCTCCATCATTCAAGAGATGATGAGACAAATGGGAAAACAATACAGGATAGCTTATTCACAAACTATCAAGGCATTTAATCTTGCATAAGCCAGATTGTACCTGCTTCTATTATCTCTCTTCAGATATCATGCCAGTAACATCTTGCTGAACTGAGTAACAACCAGGCCAGGAATTATAATCCCAGATTATATGAGACAGAGGGTATATTTAGGGAGATGTTAATGCAGCAGAGGTAAAAGGAGCTCTTTAAAGTTATTTGAGGCAATGTGAGATGAATTTTCTGGCTGGTAGGGGCAGCTGGCACAGTGCCTGACACCATCCCAACAGGTCTACTGCAGGGAATGGAAAGGTTTTTGATGTGAGTTTATAGTACCGGGTGTACTGGTTGGGAAAAGGCAGAAAAAGACAAGGAAGCTATAAACGGAAGGGGTGGATTGCAGGGAGTCTTCAAAAAGTCCAACAGGATCTTTACAAACTAACAGTGCATGGATTAGTAATCGTCACATAAGGGCATCAGCTAATTCCTCTCTATAATGTTTACGACATGCCCTTTCTGTAATACCACACAACACACCCTATCTTGTATCATGTTGCCTTTTGGCATAGTCTCACATTATCTCATTTATGACAAGCTGCAGAGCAGAGCTGAGGAAAGGCCATACAACCTTTTCCATACTGATCCCTTCCCGCAGCTCTTTCCATGCCATGTAGGGGCAGTTTCCCAGTCCATCGGTGCTGGTCGTGATGTTTTCTCTTCCACTGCCAACGGGATGTCTGGGTTCAAGCAGGGGAAGCAGAGGGCATGGTATGAAGATAATACCTGCAGCCAGGACAATGACTTTGGGTCATTGCCTGAAGCTCTCGGCACAGCAAGAGACACAAAATAGCCCAAGCGTGCCCTGGGTAACTTTGATGGAAAAGCAGCTGCAGTATATAAATTATCTAATGGACAGAGCTTAGTTTCTCTGATAAATGTGAGACAAAGGCACTAGTTGCAGGTCTGAGCCAGGGTCAGACTGAGACAGTACGTACTGCATAAAAAGGAGGATCTACTGCTGTCAGACAGACAGACCATTACTATGTGCAGCTGGGATTTCTGAGAAATCCAAAAGAAACAGGCAGCTGAACTCCCCCAAGTCCCGAAATCACATTAAACTTAGCATCTAACTACCGTAAACTCCTTTTACAATGCCAGCCCTAAGTACTCTTGAGCTAATGATCATTAAGAAACTTTATTCATTTCTGGACTAATTTCTACTTCATATGCTTTGCTACCTCATTAAAGGCCATATAGTTACCTGGGGATGATAATGGCGTAATTATAGCAGCATCTCTAAATCTTCACCTTTTTAAAATTTTTGTATTTTCGTGTTTGCAAAAATCTGCAGCAGCAGCAGTTTTGCATCAGGTAGTACCATTCTTAAGGGCTGATAGGATAGTCAATGATTTTTGTTCTAGTTCTCATGGAACTGGCTAATCCATTCTACAAAACTTAAATAGCGCATGCGGGGACACCTGAAACTTCCCTTGTCTGGGCAGATTTTGCAGTGACTCAGTATCTAGGAGTATTTCAGGCTGTAGCTCAATATTTACTGCAAATATCAGAGATAGGGATGGATTTGCTGTAGGATTTTATAGGCAAATTGCAGCTGACTCAGGCCAGCTTTAGGAGCTGGGGAATGAACAGTGATGGACGCTATTTCTCCCTGAGCCAGGCCTGTGCTCCCTCTGTGGGTAAAGGGAGGTGAAATCCCAGCTTCCTCCTGTCTCTTCTCCTAAGACTGAGCTGTCTGAAACCACTGGTTTGGCATCAGACCACTTCATTATCTGGTCAAGATTCTTCCCTGACAGCACAAGGCTTTACATGTTTCTTACTCAAAATGGAAAATTACTGCAAATTAATAAATGATCTTCTTATACACACACATATATGCATGTTATATATGTTTGTACCTACACATATTCTTTGCTTCAGTCTTTACTGCTAAGGCTGGCCTCAGGAATCCCAGACCCTGGAGGTAAGAGAGAGAGTTTGGAGAAAGGAAGACCTTCCCTTGATCAAGGAGGATCAGGTTAGAGATCATTTAGGCAAACTCGACACCCACAGATCCATGGGCCTTGATGGGATGCACCCATGAGTGCTGAGGAAGATGGTAGATGTTATTGCACAGCTGCACTCCATCATCTTTGAAAGGTCATGGAGAACAGGAGAGGTGCCTGAGGACTGGAGTAAAGCCAATGTCAAACCAGTCATCAAAAAGGGCAAGAAGGAGGACCCAGGAAACTGCAGACCAGTTAGCTTCACCTCCATCCCTGGAAAGGTGATGGAACAGCTCATCCTGGGTGTCATCTCTAAGCATGTGGAGGAAGAGAAGGTTATCGGGAGTGGGCAACATGGATTCACCAAGGGGAAATCATGCTTGACCAATCTGATAGCCTTCTACAGTGACATAACTGGCTGGGTGGATGAGGGGAGAGCAGTGGACATTGCCTATCTTGACTTCACCAAGGCTTTTGACACTGTCTCCCTTAACGTTCTCATAGGTAAGCTTAGGAAGTGTGGGTTAGATGAATGGACAGCGAGGTGGATTGAGAACTGGCTGAATGTCAGAGCTCAGAGGGTTGCAATCAGCAGCACAGAGTCTAATTGGAGGCCTGTAGCTAGCAGTGTTCCCCAGGGGTCAGTACTGGGTCCAGTCTTGTTCAACATATTCATCAACGACCTGGATGAGGGAACAGAGTGTACCCACAGCAAATTTGCTGACACAAACGGAGGAGCACGGCTGACACACCAGAATGCTGTGCCGCCATTCAGCAAAACCTGGACAGGCTAGAGAGTTGGGCAGAGAGGAAGCTAATGAAGTTCATTGAGGGCAAGTTACACTTGGTCCTGCACCTAGGGAGGAACAATTCCATGCACTGGTACAGGTTAGGGGTTGACCTGTTGGAAAGCAGCTCTGCTGAGAGGGACCTGGTGGACAAGTTGACCATGAGGCAGCAATGTGCCCTTGTGGCCAAGAAGGCCAATGGTATCTGGGGATGCATTAAAAAGACCATGGCCAGCAGGTCGAGGGAGGTTATCCTCCCCCACTACTCTGCCCTGGTGAGGCCGCATCTGGAGTACTGTGTCCAGTTCTGGGCCCCCCAGTTCAAGAAAGACAGGGAACTACTGGAGACTGTCCAGTGGAGGGCTATAAATATGATCAGGGGACTGGAGCACCTCTCTTATGAGGAAAGGCTGAGAGACCTGGGTCTGTTTAGCCTGGAGAAGACTGAGAGGGATCTCATCAATGCTTATAAATATCTAAAGGGCTGGTGTAAAGAGGATGGGGCCAGGCTCTTTTCAGTGGTGCCCAGCAACAGGACTAGGGGCAACGGGCACAAACTGGAGCACAGGAAATTCCATCTCAACATGAGGAAAATCTTCTTCACTTTCAGTGCAACAGAGCACTGGAACAGGCTGCCCAGAGAGGCTCTGGAGTCTCCTTCTATGGAGATATTCAAAACCCTCCTGGATGTGTTCCTCCAACCTGCTGCAGGTGAACCTGCTTTGGCAGGGGGGTTGGACTAGACGATCTCCAAAGGTCCCTTCCGACACCTACCATTCTGTGATTCTGTGAATCTGTGATATTCAACGAAGCACTCAAGTTCTGTTCGTAACTGAACTCCAATGTGAGTTCATATTTGCTGCCAAATCTTTACATGGCTTTGACAGCATTTTGTAATCTGCCATATAATGTGTATCATTTTAAAATTTATATCTATCATCTGCTATGTAGATATCTAAATGAAATAGTGCTTTTTAACACCTGACTATTACTAATAATCTCAGCTAGCTCTTCTACAGTGCTTTTCATCTAGAAGCATCAAAGCACTTTCCAAAGAGGAAAATACTCTTGTTTTCTTGCTGCAGATCTGGAAACTAAGATACAGAGAAATTCAGTGACTTACCAAGGTCACCAGACAAGGTGGGCACAGGCTGACAAAGGGGCACCTGGTCCTCCCCAAACACTCGTTCACTCTCTGGTTCACTCTCCCAAACACTGGTTCGCTGTCTGGTTCACTCTCCTCTCTGTGCTCTCCTTGCACCCCAGTATGGGGCTGGGCAAAAATTCCCCATACAAAATAAATTTGCCAGGCTTATGTATTCTAGAGGGACTAAAACTTCTCAAATTTGCATAGATTGACAAATTTTCAACCTCGGCAGTTACTCTGAATACAAATAGGAAAAAGTCTGCAGTTATCAGCACCGTACATCAAGTAGCTCTTTGTTCCTTAAATAGCAGGAAGGGTTTAAGCATAAAGCTGTGTATAACTGAAAGAAACAGCTTGTTCTGTTTATGCTTACTGAATTCCCTCTACCTTCTTTTCGTGCTTGAAGCAGTAAAAATTCAAGGGTGTTACTATAAACACTCACACATAGGCTCTTCAGCCTGTACTGTGCTCAACAGCGACCAAAACATCCACCCCTCAAAATTAATTTTCCTAGTACCTCCCCAACTCCCTTTGGCACCTGAAAAATTGACATGCTGGCAGGGTCATCATGAGCTTGTGGCATTCGTTGCTGAAACCAAGAGAAATTATTGCAACATTGTTTGCCTTATTAGAAGCAGCGTCTGAGGAATCCCAATCAGCTAGCTGGGCAGTTTCAGAGGTCTCCTCTTCCCTTATCAGTTGACTTCATGCTGCCACTGGGCAGTAACAAAGAGCTAAAAGCATATGTGGCCCAAGAAAGGCACAAACAATATAAAACCATGGCAAGAAATCAGGCAAATGCAAGCTGTTCTCTCCTGATAACCCTGGAGGTTGAAAACTATTAGACTTAATTAAATGAAAAATAAGACCAATCTTGTGTGTGTAGTTTGCCTTTGTGAAAGGTTACAATGTTTTGAAAGTTCATAGCATTTGACTGGGATCAGCTCAAGACTTGGCCAGCTGTACCAAGGTAGAGCAGCACTTACTGTGTGTTCAAGCAGAAACCTGTGCCAAGTACAAACTCCTAGCTGTAAAATGGAGGTGCTTTGCCTTACAAACAATTGCGGTTGGAAATGGGTGGCTTCTTTTTTTTCCTGGAGATCATCTTCTGTGATCAAATTATCTATTGATACAAGAGGTTAAGCAATGAAAAAACGTTTGGGGATTTCTCTCTCTTTGAAACTTGTAGTTATTTTTAAGCCACCTACAGATTTACACGGAATCACACTGTTGTTCCCAGCCAGCAGTTAGGACCACGCAGCTGCTCACTCACTGCCCCTGGTTGGGATGGGGGAGAGAATCAGAACAGTAAAAGTGAGAAAAAAACTCATGGGTTGAGATAAAAACAGTTTAATAGGTAAAGCAAAAGCCACACAGGCAAGCAAAGCAAACCAAGGAATTCATTCACTGCTTCCCATCGGCAGGCAGGTGTTCAGCCATCTCCAGGGAAGCAGGGCTCCATCACGTGTAACGGTTACTTTGGAAGACAAACACCATATCTCCAAACATCCCCCCCTTCCTTCTTCTTCCCCCAGCTTTATATACTGAGCATGACATCACATGGCATGGAATATCCCTTTGGTCAATTGGGGTCAGCTGTCCCGGCTGTGTCTCCTCCCAACTTTTTGTGCCCTCCCAAACCGGGGGGCAGTTTGGGGAGCAGAAAAGGCCTCAACTGCATATGAGCAACCAAAACCACCAGTGTGCTATCAACACTATTTCTCAACTCAAACCCGAAACATAGCACTACACCAGCTACTAGCAAGAAAGTTAACTCTATCCCAGCGAAACCATGACACACACATTCTGTTTATTTGGCACTGCCACTAAATTTTCCAGGGAGCCACAGTGTTTGAATTGGCCACAAAATATGCAAGCTCTGATATGTATCTACTGAGAAAAATATTCTTACATTCTCCACTGATACATCCTACAGATCCTCAGCTCTTTCTCTTACCTTGATCTCTGGTTCCTTCCAAAGAAATGATCATATGAGTTTTCTTACATTTATCTTCTTCACACTGGCCCACTAGTTTGCTGGGCCTCCCAGCCCTCCCACTCCTTCAAATTCCTCAGATTCTGTCTTTTTTTCTTCTATTTTAATTGTCTGTACTTCTACACCCCATTGAGAGGTTATAAACCTTTATTGAAGTCTATTCTTCCATTCCCAGTTGAGGGAAGACATCTTAAGCTGTTCCTCATGGGAAGCCCAAAGCTGACGTCAGTATAGAGAAGGTGGGGAAAATGAATCTGCAGCAGTTTGGCTGCCTCTTTTTTAAGCCCATCAGTACTCATAAATTGCTTTGTATCACACTCGTCCCACAGACTTCATGGGATTGTTCCACATTTACAGGACTAACTGAGTGAGCTCTGCCAGCCACAGTCAGAGCAAACTGCTCTTCCCCTATTCACCACCCACCCACACCTACAGGATAGAAAAACTTCGGTATGCATGCACTGTGTGAGTAAGAGGAGAGAACCACACTGACCAAAACGCTGCCTTCCCCCCAAGAGAACAGGCACACCTCGTTATTCAGTACAGCATGCACTTCCCCACGGTGTACACCTGGTATGTACAGCCACAAAGCTTCAAAGGTAGACCTCTTGGCTTCTTGTCCATTTTCCACAATGTCTAACTTGGTGATAATGTTGCTTCCCAGCCAGAAGCGAACAGATCAATTAGTGAAAGTGTAGATTTTCAGATTTCGAAGATGTTCTCGAGTTCAAATAAGTATTAGTCTCTACATTTCTAAATTGAGCAGAATCTTTTTTTCATTGGAAAATTTGAAATTATTCCAGAAAAATCATGTATAATATAATCTTAAACCTATTAAATACAGTTCCTTTTTTCAGCCAGCTCTGTTTTACACCAGCAGAAGTCTGTTGAAGTGGTAGCTCAAATCAGAGAGAATCAATGATTTTCTCCATGTGGTTATTTGTTTATATCGCAGAGCTGTGTGGAATCAGAGTCATATAGGGAGGGTATGTAAGTGGGGGGACTGTACAAACACAAAACAAAAAAAATGCACAAACTAAGGAACTATAATCTAAGCAAATGGAGCAGTTCTGTTGCCAGCCTCAGTATTTTAAGGCTCTCAGGAGTCAAAGTATTTAAGCAATCCCTAATTTTAAATCACAGTTACAAAATATATTTACTGAAGTACTGTGTTTCAGGGTTAATCTTATGAAATTCACAGACTTGGAGGTAAAATATATTTTTCACACTTCTGTGCTGTTTTCTCAGTTCTATTTTGATCCCTCTGGTAGCCTGCCCGGGTAGCAGCTAGACAACAGAGGCTGATAAATCAGAAATTGCAATCACTGTTCAAATGAGGAAAGCTTTAACAGAAGTCTGAATTTGAGCAGGAAGAATGGTTTTCTTTTTCCTTTTGACTACAGCAGCAGTATGCGTTCTTAGCGGTAAAATGCCAGCCATGTTTCAAAAACTCACCTGCCGCATTGCAATATGTAAAAAGAGGTCTCTGTCAAACATGTTTAGGCCCAAAATTGGACAGAGATTAAAAATAAAACCCATCACTCCAGTGGTGGCAATTTCAAACACCCCTGGGGGTACAATCTTTGTAGGAGGCATATAGAAAAGATCTGTAAACTTAGCTCCCATTAGTATCTCTGCAGCATCAATCAGCAAACCTCAACTACCCCCTCCAGGTAGGGTAAAGGGCTTGGTAAATCTTGTGCAGAAGTAAATTATGTGTTTCAGATAATCTTTGTTTTATAAAAAAGAAGGCGGAGTAGAGAGAGAGTTCTCACAAAATCCATGATACTAAGAAACAGGTTTTGTTTTCTTCCTGAATTGCTTTCCTGAGATGAGCCTTGAGGGCCTCCATTCTTCGAAAAGAGCCAGCTGAGGCTGGATTTCTACCCACATTATACCAGGAAAGGGCCTCATTCTCAAAAGAGATCAACAAGTAGTTGCTCCAGTGGAGGAGAACTGCAAATCCCTAACCCCACTTTGTTCTCCCTCCTCCCGCAGGGCAACACAGCCTCTAGAACATGTTGAGAGAGAGACTGACCACTGGAATCGCATCCTACCTTCCCTGAGACAGGCCCAACAGGAAGACAAGATACATAATACAGAGGATTCCCTACCTTCTCTCCACCAGACTGAACACAGTAACCTGAAAGGTAGGAGGCAATGGCAACAAGTTCCTGCCCGGCGCAGCAGGCGCATCTCCTCAGCAGCAACGCCACCTTCCCAGCTCCCCTTGCATAACAGGTACAAGACTCTGGAAGCAGAACCTGACAGTAATGAAGATGATGGTTCGTCTAGCTTGGAAGCGTTGCTGAGGTTAAGTCGGTCTATGCCCTGCATCAAAACTATCCCCACAAATAATAAAAGACAGGTCGTTGTCATAGGTGACTCCCTCCTGAAGGGAAGAGAAGGCCTGATATGTAGACCAGACCCACTTCTTAGGGAAGTTTGCTGCCTCCCTGGGGCCCGGGTTAAAGATGTGGTGAGAAAACTTCCCATCCTGATACGGCCCTCAGGTCGTTATCCGTTATTGATTTTTCAGGTAGGCAGCAATGAAGTTGCAACAAGAAATCCGAAGGCAATCAAGAGAGACTTCAGGGCCTTGGGACGACTGGTTAAGGGATCGGTAGCACATGTAGTGTTCTCTATCCTTCCAGTTGCAGGGAAGGATGAGGGAAGAAACAGGAACAGCCAGCAGATCAATACCTGACTCTGAGCCTGGTGTCACCAGCAGGACTTCAGGTTTTTTGATCATGGGTTGGTTTACGCGACACCAGGCCTGCGGGCAACAGACTGCACACACCTGTCTCAAAGGGGAAAAAAGATTCTTACAGGGCTCATTGAAAGGGCTTTAAACTAGATTTGAAGGGGGAAAGAGATAAAACCAGGTTTGCTAGAGACAAGCCTGGGGGCAGCACATCAATGTTTCTGGGATGGCATGCTAGTGAGGTCCTTCGGTCTGCCATCCCAGTGGAGGCAGGGGATGGAGTGCCATGCAATAGCAAAGACAACAAGGGATATTCATGGGCTAGAAATAATGGAAGCACCTGGGAGTGGTCAAGTAGGAATTAGGGCTTCTCTCCCAGAAAGGTGATGGGATCGATAGCACAACTGAAGTGCATCTACACCAATGCACACAGCATGGGCAACAAACAGGAGGAGCTGGAAGCCATAGCGCAGCAAGAAAACTATTATATAGTTGCCATCACAGAAACATGGCGGGATGATAGGTACAATTGGAATGCTGAATTTGATGGCTATAAACTCTTCAGAAGGGCTAGGCTAGGAAGGAGAAGTGGTGGAGTGGCCCTGTTTCTTAGGGAGTGTTTTGATTGTCTTGAGCTTAATGATGGTGACAATAGGGTTGTGTGTTTATGCTTAAGAATCAGGGGGAAGGCCAACAAGGCAGATATCATAGTGGGAATCTGTTATAGACCGCCTACCCAGGATCAAGACAAAATATTCTATAAGCAGCTGGGAGAAGTCTCACAATCACTAGCACTTGTTCTTGTGGTTGACTTCAGCTTACCAGATGACTGCTGGACATACAATACAGCAGAGAGGGAACAGTCTAGGAGGTTCCTGGAGTGTGTGAAAGATAACTTCCTGACACAGCTGGTGAGTGAGGCAAATGGGGAAGGCACCATGCTAGACTGTTGTTCATGAACAGGGAAGGACTTGTGGGTGATGTGAAGGTTGGAGGCCACCTTGGGCACAATGATCATGAAATTATAGTTTTCAATTATTGGAGAATTAAGGAGGGGGGTTAGTAGAACTGTCCCCTTGGATTTCCAGAGGGCAGACTTTGACCTGTTTAGGAGACTGATTGGAGTCCCTTGGGTCCTGAAGAGCAAAGGAGTCCAGGAAGGCTCGACATTCTTCAAGAAGGAAATCTTTAAGGTGCAGGAGCTGGCCGTCCCCATGTGCTGAAAGATGAGCCGGTGGGGAAGAAGACCGACCTGGCTAAACTGAGAGAGCTTTGGCTGGAACTCAGGAAGAAAGGGAAAGTTTATGACCTATAGAAGAAGGGGCAGGCCACTTAGGAAGACTACAAAGATTTTGTGAGGCTATTCAGGGAGGAAATTAGAAGGGCCAAAGCCCAACTAGAAATTAATCTGGCTATCGCTGTAAAAGACAACAAAAAATGTTTCTATAAATGCATTAACAACAAAAGGGAGGACTAAGGAGAATCTCCATCCTTTACTGGATGCGGGGGGAAACATAGTGACCAAGGATGAGGAAAAGGCTGAGCTACTTAATGCCTTCTTTGCCTCAGTTTTTAATAGCAAAGTTCTCTGGGTACCCAGCCCCCTGAGCTGGACAACAGGGATGGGAAGCAGAATGAACTCCCCATAATCCAAGAGGAAATCCAAGCTACTACACCACTTAGATGCACACGAGTCTATGGGGCCGGATGGGATCCACCCAAGCATACCGAGGGAGCTGATGGATGTGCTCACCAAGCCACCTTCCATCATTTATCAGCAGACTTGGCTAACTGGGGAGGTTCCAGTTGACTGGAGGCTAGCAACTGAGACATCTATCTACAAGAAGGCCTGGAAGGAGGATGTGTGGAACTACAGGCCTGTCAGTCTGACCTCAGTGTCAGGGAAGGTTATGGAGCAGATCATCTTGAGTGCCATCACACATCATGTACAGGACAACCAGGTGATCAGGCTCAGCAAGCATAGGTTTATGAAAGGCAGCTCCTGCTTGACTAACCCGATCTCCTTCTATGACAAGGTGACCCACTCAGTGGATGAGGGAAAGGCTGTGGATCTTGCCTACCTAGACTTTAGTAAAGCTTTTGACACTGTTTCCCACGGCATTCTCCTGGAGAAACTGGCTGCTCATGGCTTGGACAGGTGTACACTTTGCTGAGTTAAAAACTGGCAGGATGGCTGGGCTCAAAGACTGGTGGTGAATGGAGTCAAATCCAGTTGGCAGCCGGTCACAAGTGGTGTTCCCCAGGGCTCAGTACTGGGGCCTGTTCTCTTTGATATCTTTATCAATGACCTGGACGAGGGGATTGAGTGCACCCTCAGTAAGTTTGCAGACGACATCAAGTTGGGTGGGAGCATTGATCTGCTTGAGGGTAGGAAGGCTGTACAGAGGAATCTGGACAGGTTGGATCGATGGGCCAAGGCCAATGGTATGAGATTCAACAAGGCCAAGTGCCGGGTCCTGCACTTGGGTCACAACAACCCCATGCAGCGCTTGGGGAAGAGTGGCTGGAAAGCTGCCCAGTGGAAAAGGACCTGGGGGTGTTGGTGGACAGCCGGCTGAATATGAGCCAGCAGTTTGCCCAGGTAGCCAAGAAGGCCAAAAGCGTCCTGGCTTGTATCAGGAATAGTGTGGCCAGCAGGACTAGGGAAGTGATTGTCCCACTGCACTGGAATCAGTGTCCCACTGGTAAGGCCCCACCTCGAGTACTGTGTTCAGTTTGGAGCCCTTCACTACAAGAAAGACATTGAGGTGCTGGAGCATGTCCAGAGAAGGGCAACGAAGCTGGTGAAGGGTCTAGAGAACAAGTCTTCTGAGGGGCAGTTGAGGGAACTGGGGTTGTTTAGCCTGGAGAAAAGGAGGCTGAGGGGAGACCTTATCCCTCTCTACAACTACCTGAAAGGAGGTTGCAGAGAGGTAGGTGTTGGTCTCTTCCCCCCAGAAACAGGAGATAGGACAAGAGGAAATGGCCTCAAGTTGCACCAGGGGAGGTTTAGGATGGATATTAGGAAAAATTTCTTCACCAAAAGGGTTGTCAAGCATTGGAACAGGCTGTCCTGGGGAGTGGTGGAGTCACCATCCCTGAAGGTATTTAAAAGATGTGTAGATGTAGTGCTTAGGGACATGGTTTAGTGGTAACTTGGCAATGCTAGGTTAATGGTTGGACTTGATGATCTTAAAGGTCTCTTCCAACCAAAATGATTTTATGATTCTATGAAATCTGGTCAATCAGTCTCAGAGCTGTGGTGTAACATGAGCCCAGGGGATGTCTGGCCTTTCACAGCACAAAACACCAGAAGTATTTCCGTCACTGTGCAACTATGTTTTAAGAAGGCTGAGGATGGGAAGGAAACATCCTTCCTGCAAAGCAGCACCCTCTGACAGAGAGAATGAGTAGACAACAGGAGACAACAAACTCTTGAGCCACCAAAGTGGAGTGTGACAAGGACTAAATCAGAGGCCATGCATGTTCCAAAATGGAAGCCGAGGTTTCTTGATTCAGAAATATGGTCCTAGACTTAAGGACTCAAAATATTTGTTTGGGAATGAACAGCACCATCATCATTTATTTTACAACATGCCCGGAGAGGGTACTACTCCCAGGAGGTGGAGGTGGGTACCACTTTCCCCTTTGAAAAAACACGAACTCATTGTCTTTGTGTAAATCACCAGCATTGAGGGTCTTAGTGTTCTTGATCCTCATGTGAGCATCTCAAGTGTGATCTCCAACGAGGTGGCAAAGCCCCAAAAGACCCACTTCTGTGCTTAGTTTTTCCCTAGACAGATCCGTGCCCAACGCATCAACCTCTGAAGCACCAACATATCTCCATGTGCTTCTGTGTCTGTTTTGGAGTCCAGACCTGAATGTGGCCCTTTGTACCTCAGCTGTCATTTTGCTGACAAGATAAGAATATTTTTATTCTGTGACTGGTTCATTTAAATGTCAACCCTTTCAATCAGAAGCATCCCTCAATGTGTGCATAAATCTGATAGGGCGTCAAGGGGGATGGGGAAATGGGAGCGCTAAGCACAATAAAAATGGCAGTAAAACCACATCCTGTGTACAAATACATTCTTAATTGCTGTTGTTAGAATACAATCTTCTATGAACTTTTTATCTATTGCTATAGACTAGCTACAATATAAAAATCTCTTGACTGTTTAAATGATGGGGCTGGGAAGAAGATTTCTCCCACTGAGAATGGAGACAGAATATGGAACAGAATGGGATAAGATGAATATTCAGAAACTCATGGAGACAACTTTCTGCACACACAGATTAAATCATGAAAAAATGCTACTGCCTGCAGTATCAGCGCCTAGTCATAACTGCACTATTTATAATGGGATATTAAGCTTTAGTTATGTTACTGTCTTAGGCTACATAAACCACCAGGAAAGGCGAGAATAAATAAGGTTCTTGCAGATTACTTAGTTGTAGCAAACAGGAGACTGCACTACTCACAATTTTGCTTTGCAAGGAAATTCCACAGTTGAGAGGTGGTGGGATGGGTTGCAGGGAAACAGGACCCCAACTAGCATTAATCAGTATGTTCTAGTAGGCCATTAATCAGTATGGGCATCAGTGGGGTAAAGCCTCAGCCTTGGTAAACTCCCAGACTTCTACTGAAATGGGTAGGTCACACAGCGTCAACTACTCTAACTCCACTGAAGTAAACAGCTTGTCAGCACCTGGGGATTTGGGTCCTGTTGTTAGAACTGGGAAGGAGAGATATAGGTCATGTTCTGGTTCATATGGGCTAAAACCTCCCAGAGTTTGTGCTGCTAGGGGCTATCTGCTTCCCTGGAGAGAGAAATGCAGGTGAGTGTAAGCAGGTGAGATAGATATGTGACCTTACAGCGCTGATCCAGAAGCTGACTCTTCTCAAAGTCAAGGGCAGTTCTGGCAGTAACATTGACCCTGAGTGTCCTGTTTAACGGATAAGGAGCTGACCTTATCTCTCCATAGTGACCTGCTGCAGAGAGGAACCAGTACTATCATCTGCAAGCTACTTAAAGACCTGACACTGACAAGCTCCATCCATATAGGAACAGCCAAGGAAGGACAGTGGCTTGTCAGTGGGCCTTGTGGTCACCCCACATGAACAGCGTGGGATCTGTGGGCTGCCTGAGATAAGAATCTAATAATTTGGCCTACAGCCATCATGCCAGTTAGCAAAACTCAGTTGCTTCAAAGGAATTGCAAGCAATTGGTGGCTTGTTTTCCATTGCTATGAATAGTCTCATCATGGCTTTTATGGCGTTCAGAACTGTAGTTCTATCTTACTCATGTTTCTCACTGCAGAAATTGGGAATCTTGTTACCCAACATACAGATGTGGGCTGTGTGTTACTCCGTCTAACACAGTACATGCAAACTACAGCAAAAGCTGTGTCATTCTAGTAGTGAGACTACTTTCAGCTCCACCACCCATGCCTGCTGCAGGACGTTGGAAAGGTCTCTTCATCTCCTATTCCTTCACTGTCCCTTCAAACCCTTTTGCTGTCTTCTGTCTTTGGTCTGTGAAACAATTGACTCTTTCACTTCCTCCTTGCACAGATGAGCCCATAAGGTTAGAGTTCCCCACAACCCTGTTTGGGTGGAACATGTTGACTCTCACCCGCCACCCTGACCTTTTAACAGCTGTTTACAGGAAAGTGGCTCAAGTGAATCTGAGACCAGAAGTAAAAACAGACCATGGTTCTACCCACAGCGTAATACAAGTATTGTTGCTCATGACAAATGCTTTTGTTTTACACAGAGATTCAAAAGTTTTGTGACTTCTGAACCTGCCTGGGCATACTGGCCTGGAATCCTTGGCCTCACCACTCTCTCAGAACTGTTCTTCAGGTGCACAAAGGGTAAGATATTCCCATCCAGTAATTTTCCTGCATTAGTAACAGGATTACCAGGAATCCATTTTTTCTTTTCTTCCACCTTCAAAGCTGAGGAACTTTGCCACAAATAAGCGTTTTTGGCTACAGGTCCTGCACAGGCGTATAAACCCTAGATAAGCTAATACTATTTTTAAAAATTGTTTTGTTTTTCCTCAGGCAATATTGTTATGTCCACCTTCTAATCTTTACTTGGATGTCAGAGTTAGCACATTGATAACTTGGCTCACTATCCATTTAATTCTGTTTTGACTGCTGATAATTACACCATTTGACAAAGAGAAGGACAGGCTGAGGAAGTTGGAGTAATTTAATGCTAAAACACATTGTACATTAAGATGTATCATGTTGATTGTTACAAGGACATACTTACTGTGGTCCAGCCGACCTGCTGACCCAGGTCTGTAAAATATAGCGTGATGATGGAGGAAACGGCAAGGCTTTGAATGTTAACAGAATCCTTCAAATAGGGCCCATCTGTAATGACAAAAAGGGAAGACAAGATGGCATGAACAACAGGCATCCTCTCAGAGGCTCAGCATAACGCATAGGCTACCCCGCTAATGGTCAAGGTGTAGGCCCAGCTTGTATTCTAATTTATTTTGGTGACTTGGTACCTATTCTCCAGGTTAGAAACTTAGAGCATTTCTGTGAGAGTTATTCTCCTCTCACTTTAGCAAAAGCATTAGGCTGACATGACACTGGGCAGCAGTGCATAGCAATTGTTACGATGCTATCTCTGTTAATCTAGACCATTAGAGACATGCCATGCAATCACACAGACAATTTCATAGAGCACTTTTTGTTCTGTCTTCCAAGACTAATGGGAAAGTCGATGTTATACAGTGTCTCCCTCACTGATATCTTTTGCTGAAGCATTTGCATTCTCAGGCTATTTTACAGTAGGTGCCACCATCATGATGAATGCAACTTCTAGGGCAAAGGCCCGCAGTCCAAGATTTCCTTGTAAGCTGTCTGACCTAGGCAGACCAGGTGTATCTGAGCATTACATTACTTTTCACAGTATTCTGAGGCATCTGCTTCCAGTACTGATGGACCTAGAGCATACAGGTAGAGACATAAAATGGCAGTATCTGGTTCTCTTTTTTTATAGAGGCAGTGAGTTGGATATTAGACAGTCCCAACAGCCACTGGCATGGGGTGTTGCCATGGCTGCAACACTTCTTTTCTCTTTTCCAATTTATGTATTGTGTCTCCCTGTCAATATATGTTTGTTGGCTGTTTAAGTCAGTAGGGTGCTCAATTCCACCAGGTGCTGAGCCCTCATTTCTAGGGCTCTGCAATCCTACATGTCCACAGACCAAATGCCACACAGCCTGTGGCAGCTGCATCTCCCGCTGCCATGTCCACCAAGAACTGGTGTACTGGCACAAAAAAAGGGGCTCCCTCCTGCAGCCAGTTGCATCTTCTGATGAGGCTCTGAGCAAGTATTAAAATGGATAATGCAGTGAGTGAAGGAAGAGAGTGAATGGTTTTAAAACTGCCTTGTCTTCATTATTTGATCATATACTGTATTCTGAAGCATTTTTACTCGGTGGTTATGAAAACCATTAGATTCCTTTATTAATGAGAAAGCTAGTAAGTTAATCATTGATATCAATTAATGAAAAATTGCTAACAGTTCACCCAATAACACATATATAGAGAGAAATACTGTTAGGAGGAGAACTTGCCAGAGGATTAGTAATACATTAGGTGGCTATATTCAACCATAGGAATACTTACTGCGTTCTAGTTGCAGGCCAACACGGGAAGGGTACCACTGGGGACCTGTGCAAATCACAAAGCATGGCTGTTAATTTCATGGTGGAGGTTCTAAATTTCTCTTTCTGTTAGTATTCTTTTTAGCTGATAGCTACAAATGTGAGATAAAAAAAAATATCCTCTCTTTCAGTCTCAGCTATACAAAGAGAATACTAGAGAGCTAGGAGGAGCACACAATGCACATGTTAGAGCAGAAATCCCTTCTCCCCACTTGAGTGTTGGAAGGGCCAATCTCGGTGCTGAATGCTCCATCAGCGCATGAAAAATGGGCATGTGCACACACCACTGGGAAGTATAAAAAGGACCCTGTTTATTACTATATTTGCCAGAACTCTATAATAAATGTGTCAGTCTTGTCCCTCGCTCCAAAATCATGCTTGTTCTACAGTCTGGTCCAAAGGTGTTGTTTTTTCCCATTTAGGAATATAAAACCTTACTAGGGACATGCAGCTAGCATTAGTTCTTAATCATGGATTAATCAGGCAAATAGAGACACAAAAAGCAGAAGCACCAGGCTAGCTAATACCAGGTTATGTATGACTTCCACAATACCCATCAACTTAAGGATGTTCCCTAGAAGCAGATTTTTAAATGGTCTAGTTTAAAGGTTACTCCTAAATGCACAATAGCAGTTGGCAGTTGTTATTAGCTGCCCTTTGACGATGATGGACAGAGACCCGTCAGTGTGTTCAAACAGGTACAGGTCTCCAGCAGCACTGGTTTCTCTCAGTGTCAGGGCAAGCAGGCAAGTGCCACAGGAAGACTGCAGAAGCAATGGTGGCTGTTCTAATTGTTAACTACTCCAGCTCTCTGTAGTACCTGTGTGCAGAAAGCTGTGCCCCTACAGCCGTGCTGGCTGAATGGACAATATAAGCACTCCTCCTTTGCATCACAAAGACACGTAACTTAGCTTAACCCACACACACACTTAGATTTGCTGTTGAAGGTTTTTAGGGCTGACCTGCACATTTTAGGGCTGACCTGGAGCAGCCTGGGGAGACTTTACGCAGTCCATGGTGTTGACTGAGATTTGGGGGCAGCAAAGTCCAACAGAGGAAAGCAAGGGAACAGCTGCACTATCACCACCCCCAGACATTTGTACTGCATTTATCTTTATTTCCTGTGACACACCTTAGGACAGCCTGAAACAGATTTGCTTTGTCTTTTCAATTCAAAGTCTGGATGAAATTCGTCAAATATAGTCATGGTTTTCTTTAGACCTATCTTACAAATGTTAGTATTCCTATATTTAAGATACCAGTATTCCCGTACCTTAAACAAATGGAAAAAAAATCTCCACAATGACTGTGATCAAATGTGGGAACATTTGCCCCAAGAAGCTGTGGGATCTTTTTCCCTGGACATAGTCAGGCCTCAGCTGGGAAAGACCCTGAGCAATCTCACAGGGCTTGAAAGCTGGCTCTGCTCTGAGCAGGAGTCTGGACCAGATGAGGTCCAGAGGTTGCTTCTACCTTAACTGTATTTCAGGATGATCAATAGAGCTTGTTCACCCCACCGACTGCCAGCTGGAGGGGAAGGGGACACTGTGCACTGCACCCACCGTGCCTTGGCACCCAGCACACTCTCATTTCAAAAGCACTTGGTCTGAGTTGGGTAGGCAAGAACAGGCGTTAGATGAACCCATGAACCAGGGCTAATGGCAGGAGGCGAAACATCCATCAAGGAAGTCGCAAACATTTTTTTCAAGGTACCACAACAATCCATGGCTATTAAAGATAACAAAAGGAAGACAGAGAAAGAGCAGCTGTCTGACTTGTCAAGGAAGATGTGATTTGCTCCGGGACAGCAGATATCAATAGTTATTTGGGAGCCTGAAATGCAATGTACTTGTGTTAAATTGGAATCTTCCCCCCAGCGCCCCCCCCTCCCTGCCCTGCTTCGTATTACAGTATGTTTCAATAAAAGCCAATTTACCTCATCCTGTGGCAGTGCGCTTTTAGGTATGGCTCATAATCTTCACAAGGGCAAAAAGAGGTTGTGCATCTAAGCACGTCATCCCACATTTCCAGTCCTTTAGCCTCAGTACATGATTATGTTCAAACATACTCAAAGATTTAGACAGATGGAAGTGTGCCTTTGCTGCTGCTTGTCTGCAGTGACCTTGTTAAAACAGCACTGTGTCTCTCTGGTTTCCAGACCATTCTTGGGGTGCTGTGTGTATTTTGCTGGAGGGACCTGGAATTAGCTGTTGGGACATTCCTTCCCAGCTCTTAATATTGGGGGGGGGCACTAACTAATGTAAAGTGGAAATGCTATGCAAATGGACTGGGGGACAAAGTGCAAACGCATCTCTGTTTGTAAGCATGTTGGTTTTAGTCTGAACATGAACGTTTCCCCAGTTTCAATCTTTACTGGCAGCAGACTTTGGCAAGGCTGTTCTCAAGTCTTTGCTGCCTGGAGTCCTGAAAAAAACAGCATTGCTTTCTGGAGAGAAGTGTAACCCCACTTTATTCCTTGGGAGGTCTCAGGGGTCTGGCTGGTCTCTCCTGGCTTGATGACACTCATTTCAGAGAGAGGAAACCCCACACATTCCTAGGCATCAGAGATTTGCCTGCTCACCACTTGGTAGCAGTCAGCCAAGGGGACCCTGACCCTACTTGTCATCATTTCACAGAATCACAGAATGGTCAGAGTTGGAAGGGACCTCTGGAGATCATCTAGTCCAACAACCCTGCCAGGGCAGAGTCATCTACAGCAGGTTGGACAGGATGTTTTCCACAGGGATCCTCCAGAGCTCTCACTAGGACAGCTCTAGATTTCTATTTGGCAATGCAGGAAGCCATTCCAATCCAGCCTGGCTCTGGCAAACACACATCCACATCATTCCCATAGGAGAAGGGCACTGCTTTCTTTTAATAGCGAAAAGAAGCCAAATGCAGTGACTAATTATCATATTAATTCTTGCTACTGCCTGTCAGAATAGGGGGCTGATGGCTCTCTTGGATACCTAGAGCCAGTGCTGTCTGGCAGATAAGCTTCACCTGCCATCAGCAGTTCAGAAGCACATGTGGAGAGCACGTGCTCCCAGGCAGAGTAAATCACTCACTAAAGACAGAGACACAGCTGCAGCTGTGTGCAGCACTCCAAGGCCTCTCTGCACTCCCACACCTGGCAAACCTCCCCTTGCTTCCAGTCTAAAGCTGGAGGGTTTCTCTTTTCCAGGGTTCGTTTTTTTTTCAGTAGGGTTTACTTCCCAGTTTATTCCTATTAAGACTTTCCCTTGGTGCTTCCCACAGAGATTAATGGCAATCCAAGAGCATGCATGACTGAAGTTTATCTTGTAACTCCTGTTGCATCTAAGATCAGGCATGTATTATTATTTACTTTCTGACATTGTGATGGAGCATCAAAGCTCAAACACATGGTACTCAGTAGGTCACATTCCCTGTATATTCCTTGTGATCAGCAGAGCTATTCAGCTCCCTTATACAGGGTTATGTTTTGGCTATGGATTTCACACTTGGAAAAAAATTGTAAAAATAACATTGCAGCCCACTTATATCCCAGACCACTTTTGACTTGAAAAAGCAGATATAGGCTCACCAGAAAATAAGAATGGCCATCACGGTTCAAACTACAGGTCTATTTAGCCAATATTATATGGTCTGAAATGTAGCTAATATTGCATTTCCTCCATCACATTTCTTAGATTTCTAGCATTTGTGTAGAATGCTTTTGGTTCCTTTTTTTGTGACGTGTTTGAACAGCTATTGAAATGTCTTCTTAGTCTTCCATCTGCTATTTGATTATTTCTACCCTCCTGACCTATCGTTCTCCTGAAGGATGTTTGTCTCAGGCTTTAATACGGTCACCCCCCAACTGCATGCACACAGCCACCTGAAAGCTTTGCCTGTTCCTCAGCTGAAAAGCTATTCACAAACTCCTTGATTGTAAGTGTCATCAACATCATTCTTCTTCCCTGAGCAACCTGATCTAGTGAAAGATGTTCCTGCCCCTGACAGGGGGGCTGGACTAGGTGATCTTTGAACATCCCTTCCAACCCAAACTGGTTTACAATTCTATGATTCATTCTGTTATGATTCAGACAATGTTCCTTCTATGTGTACAGGCTTCCTTTAGTCTGGAAGTGTAAGCAATTCATGATAAGTCTTAAGTCTTTTACCTTATTCCATCTTCTCTGTCAGGTATCTGTTCCAACTTTGTGGAAAAAATCTATACATTTAGTTAAAAACAGTTTATGTTATAATGTTATAAACAGTTATATTTTAATGCTATTACCTTTAAAGCATCATAATTTTTCAACACAGAATGGTATTTTCTTGGAAAGTGACTCAATGTTTACTTTTAATAATCTGTTTTAAAAAATGGACGTGAGGAAAAATATTTCATTTTGAATGGATTATTTTTTGCACCTGCCAGTATTTAAAACAAAAATTAAAACATAAGCAAACTGACAGGATGTATAAAAACTGACAGCCACCATTTGACCACACCCACCTATGAAAACACCTATTAATACTGGATATAAAAAAGAGATGCAGTGCTATTAAACAACCATCCAAATGCTTGCTAAAATGATAGCCTTTGTGCCATGCCCGGCTGCCAATACGACTATGCAAAGATACACAGAAAACCAAGTTCTACTGGTCCTACTGCTCACACAGGGCTTTTTTTTTTTCACTGCATTTATACTAGAATGTCAGTAAATGAATCAGCTGACAATCACAGGAACTGAGAACAGTTTTAAAAGTCCATATGCAGTTTTAAAAGTGTCCAAAGGTACTCTCTAGCTACATGGTTCAGGTTGACCTAAATGGGTGCTCCACTACTTAAATATCACAAGAGGTTTTGAAAATTTAACAACTAAGAAATCTAAGTACTACGTACTTTCCAATAGTTATGAAATTGAAGGAGTGAGTCTAATTTTTATTAATTTTCATAAAAAAACTTCCATATGAATTCTTTAGTTTGCTGCCTGTTCTGTAGTAAATTACACAATCAAATGCCTATTTGTCACAAAGTATTTTTGAAGTTATGTGAACCTGTATGAGAGCAAAGGTGTAACATGATGAAGACCTCTCTTGCTGGGAAATTTGGTGTGTTCCTTAGAATGCAGCCCTGCAAAAGCTATTCCACTGAGAAGCGAGGAGTCTAAGAAATGCAAAACAGAGCTGACAGACACAGTTTGGAGATAATTAGCAGATTGACTTTCCACGATCAGCTAATTTTATTATCAGTTAAATTGTTTGCTTCGCATTGTGTATCACCACCCATGCATCTCTAATAACAAATATCCTTAATAATTACAAGCAATACCTGCTGTGATATGAATAGGATGATATGAACAACAAAATTACTGTAATCAATCAGCAGCAGCATGTTGTTTAAATTTGCAGAAACACAGGAAATTCGGGGGACCATTGCAGCACCAATGTCCCTTATATGACCACAGAATGTTACGCGTTAGCTGAAAAATGTAAGAGCACTTGCTCATGTGAACTGAGCACAGCTGAAATACATTCTGCCACCTTAACCAGACAGTAATTTTTATATCTGTGTAGCAATAAGAAGAGATTGCTAGGAAAGCTTCACATATTAGTATGTGTGGGGATTGTGGTTTTGTGCATAATATATAGAGTCAGACAGACATACCGACACACAGATTATCTGTAGATCTGTCGAGGTCTTTCCTTGACAGGTAAGTGCTGAACTAATACAGTTGTTCCATGTCTGTAACTGTGCTGGTTTTGACTGGGATAGAGTTAATTTTTTCCATATTAGCTAGTATGTGACTGTGTTTTGGATTGGTGCTGAAAACAGTGTTGATAATACAGGGAAGTTTTTGTTATGGCTGAGCAGTGCTTCCACAGAGTAAAGGTCTTTTCTGCTCCTCACCCCACCCATCAGCCCACCAGCAAGCAGGCTGGGGATGCACAAGAAGTTGAAGGGGACACAACCAGGACAGTTGACCTCAACTCACCAAAGGGATATTCCATACCATATGACATCTTGCTCCGTATCTAAAGCTGGGGGAAGAAGAAGGAAGGGGGGACATTCAAGTGATGACTTTTTGTCTTCCCAAGTAACCGTTTCGTGTGATGGAGCCCTGCTTTCCTGGAGATGGCTGAACACCTGTCTGCCCATGGGAAGCAGTGAACAAATTCCTTGTTTTGCTTTGCTTGCATGCGCGGCTTTTGCTTTATCAATTAAACTGTCTTTCTCTCAACCCACGAGTTTTCTCGCTTTTATTCTTCTGAGTCTCTCCCCCATCCCACCATGAGGGAGTGAGCAAGTGGCTGCGTGGTGGGTGCTTAGCTCCTGGCTGGGGTTAAACCACAACAGCAACCTTAAACAACAATGGTCATAAGTGTTGTTTCTCTTGGTTGCAGCAGGTGTGTTTGAGCATTCTCAGGAATGCTTCTGAGAAAACAGGAATAGATGGAGATATTACCGTGCTGACAGTTGCAGCCTAAGCTGGACTGAAGTTTGCATACTTTTGCTTCACTGAGCTGACAGCAGGAAAGTGGGATGCTGAAATGACTTGAAGCTGTTGCTTTTTGCTTTTATTTGGAAGAAAAGGCTGTGGGATTTATTGTGCTGACATTGCACTTGAGTGATTCCTGAGCATGATGGCAGTAAGCAAAGCACACCTAAGAAACCACAGTAAAACTAAGCTGGGCCACAAGACCAAGACAGAAAGTATCTGAAGCTATTACTTACTATGCTTGCCTTCAGTGTAATAAATGACAGCTGCTGAGTACTGCAATCTGAATGACCAGCCCACTTAAGGAACTGCAGCTCTCAGCATCAAGCCTGGGGCAAGCAAGGCCCCAGTGTCTCTTTACGCTTGAAAGGCCCTCTTTGGCCGCAGACCAAAAGATGTTTTGCTGCTTTGTCCTGCTAAATGCCAGCACAATCATCTGTGTCTTTTTTTTTTTTTCAGGGCTAGTGCAGGCACACCAGCTCTGGGCAGCCCCCCTCCAGGTACCACCCACCTGTACTGGCCTGGCACCCTCCTGAGCTCCTGAGGCCAGCTGGGCTCACAGGGGCCAGGCTACCAACTCTACGCTGCTTCCACCTCTCGCTACGTCTTTAGGGCACAGGGCCTTGGGAAGGCACTTGCTGGATATGGGGTCATTCAGCTAGGCTGTTTTTTTCCTGTAGAAGGACCTTTGATATGGCGTATCAGAATATTTAAAGAGCGGGAGCAAGGTCTTGAACTAGATCCATGTTTGTATGTGAAGTCAGTGGAAAGAGCAGATCCAATTTGTCAGTAAAATCTCAGCAGGGTACTGAAAGGATGTTGTTTTTAATGGCTCCATATCCAGGGAAAAAACTCATTTTCTTTGATTTGTTTAATTTGTAAGCTTTCCAGGGAAGATGTCTGGCCGTGTGTTTTACATAGGTACCTTGAGCTCTAGTTGCTGTGGGGACACAAATAACCACTTTGTTAATGACATGTGGAATTTGAAAAAGGAGCTATTTGATCATAAGCATCCATTTCTTTCTTCTGGTTTTTGTAATACATGAATGTATCTAGCTAAAACCATACTGCTTGCCCAGGGAGAGCAAGCAGTGGGCTGGCTGAATTGATGTGTCCAGACATTGGCTAAGACCAACAGTGCTAAGGACAGGGTCTGGCCAAGGGGCAGAACACCATGCACTTCCCACAGACTACTAAGCAAGTAAGCCCCAGCCTGACGAAGTGTCTGCGTGCTTCCTTTTTAGCTGTTCATTTGATTGTTCCCATTGGCCTTAAATGCTTAAAATCTGTAAGCATCCATTTTTCCTGCATAAAGTCATGTAACTGTCACCCTGGCACCTTCACTGAAGCCCCACAGAGCCTGATCCAGAAGGTTTTTCAGAGCATACCTAACGTCTCTATAGCAAAGAGTATTATATTGCATACAATGCCTGCAGCCATTCCCCTTAAAATTATCAGAATTTTGCTTTATTTGCCCAGGATCTGGCAAACAGAATAGCCCTGTCTGTACATTGGTTCCTGCGAGCAGTTAATCTGCTGTGACTGTACCCAGATGTGGAATTCCAGCTTGTGGAACTCTGCACTGCACCTTGGGTCACAAATTCACCTGATTGCATTTTCATTGAAAAAAAACTATATAAATGCCTGAACTCATTGAGGAACAGAACACTCCTCTCCCCCACACCTTTATTTCCCTGAAAAAAAAAAATATCTCAGACTTTAGCTATATTCTGATCAGGCAATAATGGACAAATTTCTTAAGAGTCAGCATAGTTTTTCTTAATGAAGATCGATTGTCATTAGCGGTAAACAGAATATTATTTGTCATTTAGAGGTCAATTTATGTCACCAGCAGATTAAGCTTTCCATTTTCCTTCTGAAACAGCTTGACACTGAAAGCAGCTGTGGAAATTTGAACAAGCACAAAGCATCAGAAAGTAAAAGCAAGCAAGTATGCAACATTTACAGGCGTATTTTAATATTTTTGCTACATTGTTTCTCCTTTCCAATTCCAAAAAAAAAGAGAAAAGGAAAAAGAAAATCCAGCCCTCTGCATTTCAATTTTCCGTGTAGCCTGCTGCAGAAAGTATAATTAATTTTGATCTTTCTGTGTGGATTTGCATTTAAATTAATGTGTGTGGGCAAGGGAAGGGAATGAAGCTAACTTTTTTTATTTCATTAATAACAACCGTAGAGCAGAATACAGAGAAACAAGAAAACAGATACCCTGACAAGCCTGGAGCTTGAAGCAATGTTCCCGTAAGGGACTGCCCTTAATCAGTGCCAGGAGGTGAGGAGGTGCTGAACGCATGGTGCTGCAGCAGGGCACAGCAGTCAGGCACCCGTGCCCAGCTGCAGCAGTGGGACACACACGCTCTGCCCGGTCCGGAGCAGCATCCCCGCAGGGCTGGATCCCCTCTCCTGGGCTTCATGCTGCCCTTACCACCCGTGTGACACACAGCCACTGCGCAGAGCTGTGCGCTGTCGCTGCAGGGTGGTGCCGGGCAGGTTGGTCAGTGAAGCTGGACTCTGCGTAATTGGTTTGGGGAGTCTTGACCAGGGACATCCAGGGAGGACTGCGTCCTGTGATCCACGCAATAAAATAGCACTGAGTTTGCTTTGTATTTGCAGACAGTTGTGTTCTGACTCTGAAATGCCAACCCCAATTAAAAGAGAGATGAGTAATTTATGCTGATTGAGGATCTGTATTCTGGCAGTTACCTTTGTCTTTGATTTTCCTGTCTCTACAAGTTCAAAAAGGCTAACAAAGATAACTGTTGAGGTATCAGGGGCATGTGAGAAATCAAGCAGAATTCTCTTCCTAAATATAAACTCTACCAGTGAAGCCTTCATACAAAGGGTGACCCAAACATGAGAAACTGCACGTTAAGGAACATACATTTGCCAAACTAAGTATGTGTTCCAGGGACTAAAAATATCCTTCCTTCTCTATCCGCCTGTCCATATTCTAACCTGGTATTTTTAAAAACGCAGCTTAATGTTTGGTGGTTTATGAAATCAGTTGCTGCCTATCTGAACCCTTAATGGCTCAAATACTTTTACTGGTGTGGCAGTAGCCAACCCAAGGGTTTCATAGGCAGCAAAGCAGAGCATTTAAACACAGGTATCTGACCATCCTCGTGGTCTCAGAAAACAGGAGCAACAGGACATAAAGGCCTGTTTTAAAATGTTGTTCTTTTAAAACCTTTGTTCATGTTCAGCCTGTGCCAGTCTCTGAGAGAACAAACAGTGCTGTGCCTCGCAGTGTTACAGGTACACTGTGTTTCAGGACACTGATAACACAGGTCATCGCCTCCTCACTTCAGAAAGCTCTATTTTGGATACTCCCGCAATCAGCACGACTGCAAAGTACATTTAGGCAGCAGCTCTCCACAGAGCTGCACGAGGGGCAGAGAGCAGAGAAATGGCGAGGTCGCTGCTTTACCCCGTGCTGCTTGCACGCTGTCTGAATGCGGTACGGTGACGGCGCATGCTACACCAGGCTTGGGGCCCTGCTGATTTACGTTCCAGCATCAGAAAGTACCCAGTTGTCCAACAATCACAGCTGATACAGCAAAGATGGCTCAAAAGCTCATTTGTGCCTCCATCACTGTTGTGCTGGGCAGAGGAGACTCCTACCCCAGGCTTTAGCTATGTTTCTTTAAAAGCATTCCTTAGTCAATTAGCTAATAAAATATGCCAATGAATTATAATTTTCTTTCAATATTTGACTGTCCAGGGGATAGCACTCTCTCCAGCCTCTAATCTAATCAGGATGCATTCCCTCGCTAACCCCTAATAGCAATGCGTTTTTTGTATCTAATGGCCGCACCAATGCCATCAACAATTAACTGAACACATTTGAACTGACATGATTTCTTCCTTAGTGCAAATTAACTTCTCATAAATTCATTGGTAAATTTACCACACTGAAAATTAATCCCCACTAATAACAGGGCTAAATTGTAGTTTCTCCACAAACGATGAGGAAAAGGCAGCACAGATCTGTCCTGCTTTGGCAGCAGATCAGACACTAGCATGTGAGCCAGAGGCTCAGTCATGTTCCCATGTCCTTCCTGGGAGAAGTTTATTTTGGCTGGTTTAATTCCCCCATCCCACCACCTTAATTAGGTTGATTAGAGGCTTCGGTGCCTCAGAAGCACTGCCACGAGACTTGGGAAACTGCTCTTCCCATCTCAACTCTACAACAGAGGACAAATAATTTTCCCTCTGCATACTGCAGTTCCCCTGCTGTGAAACGAGGCTACAGTACTTTTCCAGCGAATACAGACATTGTGAGGACAAACAGCAAATATGGTTGATTCCAGGTCACCTCCCATGCACGTTGTGAGTGATGCTCTAGCCCACATGGAGAGCACAGGACCTGCCATGCCAAGCTCTCCCAGCAGGAAAAGAGCCCAGGCAGGCTGTCTGCACATCAACCACGAGGCAGCCATGTAGAAAGAAGTGTAACATGCTTAAAGCTGATCAGCAAACAGCTTTTCCACAGTTATACAGACACGGCCCATGAGGGACTTGATTATGGTGATATTGCTGGTGAGTATGTTCATTCTCATACTTGAGGGACGACGTTTCATCCCAATCTATATGGCAAACACTTAATGGCCTTTGAATACCTCTACTGATTTTCCTCTGTAAATGTTACAGCCACAACTGATCTAGACTGTTGGTGAATTCTGACCTTGTGCTCTAATGGCAGAATATAAAAAAATTACTGCCTTCCTGTTAGTATGTATTTAAACCAGGGCAACATATGTTGTTTAAAGCAAATAAACCACTGGCATAACCTCCTGTTTGTTCTATTTTTGTGCCATTCAGTAACAATTTTTGGAGCTGACCTTATTTGCAGGCAGAATTAGTTGAAAGTTTTTACAAAACATTTTTGATGCTGTAGAAACACGGGGTTTGTTTCAGAATTCAGAGTTGTTCACGGAAAAATTGAGGTTGTATATTTAAACCCAGAAAAAAAAAACTAGTCTTGTATTCAGGGACTGGCTTACTGGTTATTGGCTCTTTTTCAGCCTCTGATTTTCCATGTATGGTTCTCTTTTTACTTTATCTACCTCCAGATTTTCTTTCTAACCACATTTATGGAATAATTTAGACTACAAACTTTCTTTTCTTTCTGTGAAGTTTTGGTAATTTTTGGTTGGCAGTCTATGAAGTTAAGTTTGCCTGCCTAAAGAAGAAAATCCAGTTTCATTAACTGATGCTAGGCATGACTTAGCTTTCTAAGCTGGAAATCTTCATTGGAAAACATGGTACCTCCTATATTCATTTTGATGGGAAATCAAAAGTATGAGCCATATTACCCCAAACCCAAGTCAAAATGTAAATGTGCATTGAAAACAGCCTGTTGTTCAGGTTGCAGCCTTAAACCCACATCCAATATGTGTCATCACCACAGGAACAACAAAAGAGGTGAAGCAAAAGTTAAGACTTCCCAAGGTGTATGCTAAATAATTTAAAAGTTTATCTAAAACCAAAATGGAGCAAAATATATACAGAAACACCCACTTTTCCCCGGGCTCAAATGTCTGCACCTTTATGTGGTAAATCGTGTTCAGATCATACAGGCAATGTGGCTGTACTTTGCCGCATTCAAAGCTCGTCTCACATCAGGGCATCCAGCCAGCAGTGAATCCAGTGCGTTCTGACTCACACAGTTGCTCAGTTGGAAACGGAAAGTTTATGACAGACCTTCAAAACCTCAGGAACGATGTCTTTTTTTAAGGATCAGAAATGTTCCTTCAACAAAGGTGCTGCCATGCAGTCATCTCAGTGTAAATTAAGACAGTCTTTGGCTATGGTCAAACTAATCGACGTGTTGTCAGCTTTCTACATGGGAACACAGCAACCACTGCTCTTACCTAATGGATATCGGGGTTATTATATACTCCAGGAAAAACTGGATTGCTCTCCTATAGATGAGCAAATTCCAAAGGAGTACCCATCTGCTCTTAGCTAGATGCTAAGCTTTCTACGCTTTCAGAGGCCCCATCTATTTGTGTCTGTGTTTGCTTGTTTTCAAACATTCAAAAAGAGATTAAAATCATTTGAAAGAGAAAGTAGTAGGTGAAACATCACATAGCCTCAGAGACTGGCTTCTCTTTCCAGTGGCAAATACCAAGTTTTGTTTGAAAGATTTCTTATTTTGGTTGTTCTTAGGGTTTCTTTCCCCCCATGCCCAAACAGGAAAATAAATAAATAAACAGGCTACAAATATGAGAGAGATAGAGAGCGTGAACAAATGCAGAACAAGTCACCATCACAGGGTGCTATCCTTCACATTCAGGTCTGAATAGCCTCCTTTGCTCTTGTCCTGCTTACCTGACCCTACCCCCAGAATGGCAGCTACTTGTTTTGTCACACCTCCTCTTGGCCCCATGGAAGCCAGGGACTGCAGAAGCACAGCCAGGGAAGGCATGAGGCAGAGAAGACCTGGGGGAAAGTATGAACTTAGCAGCTGAAGCTGCCGCCTCTTCTCTAACCTGTCCAGCAGAGATGATACCACGGGCCTTGTAATTTTTTTTCTCATGCTCTCCCGGAGTTTTCCAAGAAGGCGGTAGGTTCCTCTCATTCTGGCATGGGAGATTCGCTTACTCTGCTGTGCCTGTTGGGTCTGTTTCACAAGAATTCCGTGGGACATTTCATGCAGATCCATTCCATACAGCTCCTCGTAAGAGAAACTGTTAGGCCTTTCTGTAAAGCCATTTGTCCAACCCTGTTGTCCAAAAGCACAGGGACTCCTATGAAAAACCTGATGTAGATGCAGAGCATGTTTAAAAGCCTAAAGTGATCTTGATCCTGCTGTAACCAACAGACCTCTGTCTTATTAAAGGACACGAGATTCTTTTCACAATCATGAGGACCCACTGTGGCTTTTAGTATCCCGAATTCCCTGAATGAACAGTAAACCCACGTGAATCTGGTGGTGAACACCAGATTAACGCTGGAAGTCTATCTGTTCTTCAGACAAAGATGTAATACTTGAGTTTAAATTGATGTAGAAGCTGTTTAAAAACCAAAACTGCTTTGGCATCTTCTATTAACAGTTCAGTAGGCTTTCATTCTTCATTTTACCTGAGACTAGATATTCTCTAGGGCCTAGATTATTTCTACAGGGCCTTGCTCTGTACTTTTCTCAGTTGAGCCACAGGCACATATGACACGTGTCTAATATAAGACACAATGTAACTAATAGGCAATTCTGACTAACAAATTTTGTTGTTTCTCATCTAGATCTGTCAATTAAATCTACTGCAAAGGCAAGAAAAGCAAAGAATCTAGCTATGAAATTTCCTTTTCTTAATGAGGCATTTAAATAGCATCTCACATTTGTTCTCCGATTGTTTACATAGGATGTCATTTGTGATGCATTGTTAGAGCCCTGTAAATCTCAGCTGGGAACAATATCCCAGAGAGCAGAGAGGGCCAGTTCTGCTTCAAGCTACATCTCAATAGATTCGCTGCCTTTTCTTTTATTATATTACTCATCTGAAATATCTGTAATCCTGCTAATGAAATGCAATAACATCAGATGCAGCAGCTGCCAAAAAAAAAGACAAATAATGTGAATTTCCATTAAAGTTTTTGAGTTGATCTTCACTTTTTCTATTGCTGGTTTAAATATTGCTGTTTTTTCTGAAGGTCATCTTATTTCTGTGAGCCTTAATGGATAGCCTGGCTTTTGTGTTTTAGACACCTTACTCCCTCCAGTTCAATAGGTCATTAGGCATATATTTAAGTCATTCTTTTCCCCCAGCGTTTCTTACGGGATCACAGCCAAAACAGACAAAAGATCCCAAGGTGGATGAAAGGCAGGTTAATTATTCTTAATTTATAGATGAGAAAAAGAAGCTCAAAAAGGAGAAGGTGTCTAGCATACAACTCACCCCAGTCAATAGCATGACTCCCACTGGTTTTGAAGTAGGTCTTAAAGACCTAAGTTTTAAACGTTACATTCATTTCAGTGTGAATCATGAGACTTCAGAAATCCCAGCTGGCCCTCTGGCTTTTATTGTTATCTGGAGAAGACCAAAATGCTTTGAAAATCTGACCCTAAAAGTCTTGCTTAAGTTTCTATGTTACTAAGTGCACTGCTTCTAAACCAGCTGGGTGAGCCGAACCTCAACCATAGTTTCCTAATTCAGTACATAATGAAAATATTCTTGGTAACCACATGTACATTTCAGAAGGCAAAACTCCAGGGATATCTGATCAGATGCTTTTCAGATTGATTTCATAGTTCTTTCTCCACAACTTATAATGAGATTCAAATGCTCAGCAAAAATGAACTGCAGGTGCCTAGTCTGGTGCTTGCTCTCATTATTAAGTCCAATAGTTAGGAGGAAGGAGTCAGATGTCAGCACCCCAGCTGGAAATGTCCAAATGCAAGTTCTGGGCTTTAGCAGTGTCAACAAGAGACACATGAGTCAGGGCTCGAATTGGAGGCTTGTGAACACAGCTCAGGATGCAAAATAGCGTCTGTGAAGTGCACAGCACCTTCTGGAGGGCTAACCAATGGCTACACCACTGTGACTGCAGCTAGAGCACTCCATGCATTGTCTGTCCCTTTTGAAAATTGGCCAGAATTGGTTTTCTGTAGTTCCAACACAGGATGTGGGAGGTAAAAAAAAAAAGAGAGATTTTGGTGTCTAAGTATAATGTAAATTTTCAGTCACTCTGAAGATGAAACTCACAAGGCTAGCTCAGTTTGCCGCCTTCTTTCTTTTAACTGTGTTAGGTCAATGATGCCATTCTCATTTCCTGACTGGTTATTACAAAAGAAGTGAAAGTATTTCCAGCTTTCACAGGTGTGCTTCAATTATTTTGACAGCTAAGGCATAAATTCAAGTTAAGCAAATCTGTACCAGCAGACAGGCTCTTGTATTTTGTATAGAGGGATTTGCACAGATATGCCACAAATAAACCGAGAGGAGGTTATCCTCCTGATACTTCTTCCTGCACAGATCAGAAATTAAGCCTACTGGACAGGCTGGCCTCACGGCTAAAGCAGCATGCCAGGGCAAGAATGTAGGTCTCTGTTCTGACATGCACGCGCTGCAGAGGCAGGAAGCAATTTACTCACGGATTAGATCTCAGATTGTGAGCTGGGGAGGAAGATGGTAGCGACTGGTTTGCGTTTTGTGGCAGGAGCTGTTGCTTACTTTGTGCTTAGCCTTGCAAAACAAAAAGCAAAGAGTTTAAGTATACACAAGCCTCACTGTGGCAGTAACAAGAAATTCAAGGAGTTTCTAGTAAACTGAGTTGTGTTGACAGGCATAGAGAAGTAAAAAGAGTTTAGGATTGTGTCATTTGAGGGATATTGAAATTCATGGTAAACTAGTCTTCTATTGCTATCTGCTGTGTGACTAAGACAAAAGAAAAATAAATTATAAATATGAGATGAAATGCATATCATCATGTTTCCTCCTAATCTAGTCATTTTCATTTACGAAGTCAACACAGATGAATGAGCAATTTACCTAGATGAAATCACTGTACTTCTTAGTGCCCATTTGCAATAGCTGCCCGTCCCTAGTGATTTGCCTTCATTGTTAATTTCCAATTGAGTTGTTATGAATGCAGAGAGGGGAAAAGTTATTGAAAACAATAGTTGGATGTAACTGCCAACCCAATGTGCTCTGCAAATCTGCACTGGGGACGTAACGCTGGGCCTATGAGCTCTGCACTCAGACAGCCTGCACAGCAGGATGCTCCCTGTCCCTTTGAAAACTCATTCATACATGGATTCGAGCTGTGACTCTGGGCTAGGGTGAACTACTTAGGATAAAGACAGGGAGGAAGGAGTTTGAGATTTGTTAAAAGCCATAGACTTTGCAGCTGCCTTTTTCTCAAGGCAACTCATGGCAGGATGAAGTTGTCGCCTTCTTTCCAAAATTTTGTCTATTTCAAAGCCTGATCTCCTATTATAGGGCAGAAGAAAGATCCCTCTGGAAGGCTCTATGCCCTAGATATAACTTATTTGGGTCTCTTCAGTTTGTGAGACACATCAAGGGCTCCTGGTTGATTGACAGGCCAAGACTATGAAGTCAGATAGGGAGAGCCATAAATAGCATAATTCAGCTTCTCTGAGTCCCCAGCAGGTGTATTCATTGGGCACATGAGCCTCTGCAGGCATCAAAATTGACAGATTTCATTAACTTTCTTCAACCTGAGAATCCAGCTGTAATAGACAGTGTGGAAAAATCAGAGGAATTGCAGGTTCTCAGCAAGACTGTGTTATCAGACAGTCCTGATTATACAGAGCCAGTAGGCAAGGCACTGGCTTAGCAGTCACCCTTCTCCCTGGTGCTGCTCTTAATGACTAATCCCCACAGCATCCTTTCTCACCTCTCTGAGCCTTGCAGTTTAACATCGCAGCCAGCCTCTAGAAGGGAATTACATGATGCAGTACGAACAGTCATCCTCTCCAGCAACATCTCTGCATCCAGCTCTTGCGTTTTAGCACAGGCCTGGCAAAAGATGAAGCTATTCCTTAAGCTCTTGCTCTTGGAATCATGCTACTAGCTCTCAGATGTCATTAAAAACAGGCAAGTTGCAGATTCACAGTGTGAAAACCCTTAGCAGACTTTTTGGAAAGGAGACAAGAAAGAGGACCTCCTTCACTAAAGGATTAGTTTTAGTACCTCATGTGCCTTAAGCTCCTCTCACAAGGCTTGCCTTGTGATTTCTAAGCAATGAGAGATTCTTCTCCTTGCTCTTCACCAGCCCAGTTCAGCTTCCAGTGTTCTGTGTTTTGAAGATCTGCTTCAGGGTTTTGGGTGAACAGTAACTTTTTGGTTTTAAAATGCTGCTCTCCTTCCAGCTGCTCAGCACTGGCTGAGCTGAGCACTACTGACAAGCAACTGGGGGGAGAAGTGAGCTGAAGACAGTCACAGGTAATTTTGGGAAGGGAAGGAGGGAGAATATGCAGAGGCCTCCCATGCAGCTGGAAAAGAACTGTGTGATACGGTACTTCTGCTTATGTTTGTCCTCAGAGATGGTAAAGTACCTCCTTGCACTAGGCAATAAAGATTTTATTCAAGGCACTTGGAAGTCAGTGGGAGTGTTTGATAGACTCAGTGAAATGGTGTGTTGGAGGAGCCTGAACAGGAGCCTCTGACCTTGCTTTTGTGCACGGGGTCAGACAGGGTACGCTCTGACCAGGTGGTCTGAAGGGTGGTGACATCTAAGGGGCTGCCTGTTCTGTTATGGCTTGTGGGGGACATGCAGGGTGAGATCAGTAGGTAAAACCTGGCAGATGAATGCATCCTAACACATTGCCCTAGAGCCTGTAAGGAGGAGGCTAAAAGAGAGATTGGTCCCGACCATGAAGGAGTTGCACTGTCTTTCTCCTTGTCCTCTCTCTAGAGGAAAGCAACAGAAAATATTTTAGTGGTTTTCCAGGGAACATACCTCTTCGGATTGCTATAGAAATACCTGCAAGAAGCGGTTGGAAGATGGTATAGCAGAATTCTAAAGTTTCATAGTGTCCAGAAATGATGCTATTTATTCTTGAGTGCCACCTACTGACAATTTCTTTCTTAATGATTTACTCTCATTGACATTGCTTATTTTAAATACCCTATGTAACATCTGTTAGCTTAGATGCGGGGCCTGCAGTTTTGGAGAGGAAGGATTAGGAGTTAATATTTTATTGGGACAGCTGGCAGCTTGTAATGTTCCTTATTCCTGGAGTACCTCATTCCCCTCTGCAGATTGGAATATTCTGCACGTGATGTTTTCAGTTCTTTCTTCAGCTTCCCTTTTTCCTTTCACCCACTGCCAGGCTTCCTCCCAACTGCCTTTCCTTCCCTGCCTGCTCCTTCTGCCTAGAGGGCAATTTCTGGCCTCCCTAAGCTCACTCTTCTGACTTCAAAGAGTAGCTCTAGTTGTGCTACCTCCTTGTGCAGGAGGTTGCATCCATGAGTTTGTTACAGTATTGCTGAGATCTTATTTTCCCCTCTCTTTTCTGTTCTTCCTCTTCTTTCAAGAGCTTTTTCAGCAACTTTTGTGCAGTAACCTTGAAAATATTTAATGATCACTGATTCCACTATATTACCTGTTCTAGAGGTATTTTAGTTATGCGATACTTGAATTAGCATTATTATTACAGTTTTTCATTTTCTATCTGTAAGATTTCCTCCCCCACCATTTTGCAAAGATAAAAATAAATTAAAGGTGAAGAGTTACGGCCAAGGACAAGAGCTTGCAAAGTTTAGCCTACAAGGTATTTCTTTTCCCACTGAAAACATAATCTTTATAGATAAAGAAAATGCCAGGTACCTAACTCATTATAAGCAACTGAGAAAATGGGACAAAAAGCTTCCTTCTTATACACTTAGGGTTTTGGCTTCATTTCACCTCTGCCACCTAGCCAAAGGAATCGGGAAAATAGCAGTAAAGTCACCTGGTGCACAGCACCAATTTGATTGAGGCTTCTTTGACCATACCTCAGATAGTACAGTGTGATGGTCAGTAACACCCAGGCACCCAGCTGCCACTCAATTTCAGGCAGAAAACATCACGCAGTAGAAGTGTAGACATTTGTATGATGCCACTATAGAAGATGTATTTTTGTCCTCACCGTACTTATAACATGGAACTCCTTCCCAGAGGATTTTGCTGAGGTCAAAACTATAAGTAGGTTTAAAAAGGATTAGACAGATTCATGGTGGGCAGGTGTGATGCTCGCTATTAAGCGTGACAGCCTGGATCTAACATCTGTTACAGAAAGCCCCTGTAGAGCTGATGGCTGGAAGGCTGCAACGGGGAAACTGCTATTCTGTGCTGACCCTGCTTGGTGCTGCCCGTCGCTGCCGGGGCAGTGGCTACAGCAACCAGGGGCTGATACAAAACAGCAGTCTTCAGTGTGGAGAAAGCCTTTGAACTCCCACGGAAATGGCAGTTTTCCTTAATTGGTTATTCTCCACTAAGAGCTCATCCATCCCCAAATCTCCTGTGATAAAACTGGGATTGCCCCCCTCAACTCAGTGCCATAGAAAGCACAGGGGTTATTTCAGTAGAGACAGTTTTGCTGAAGTGAGGGCTGAGGAGTAATTGTTCTGGGCTTCTAAGTCCATATTCTGCCTTTTGTATAAACACATATCCAAACTAATGTTTGACTGACTTAGAAACTACTGAGCAGTAACATGTTATGTGTCACGTGCACCTTTAGTTT
Source organism: Anarhynchus alexandrinus (assembly GCA_008711295.1). NCBI lineage: Eukaryota > Metazoa > Chordata > Aves > Charadriiformes > Charadriidae > Anarhynchus > Anarhynchus alexandrinus. The sequence continues at coordinate 1,699,805 of VUYV01000022.1, forward strand.
TAATGATTAACAGCCTCCTGTGCTGCAATTCATAATTCAGTCTTTTTCCTCCTTTCTTGAATCAGGCAGTGAAAACTGATCAGTGACAGAGATGATGCTTGTGAAATTGCTGCACAGGGGTTTCTCTCACTGAAGGGCTGACAAGATACCAGCTGAGGAGAAAGCTTAATTGCATGGGTGATCAAAGGAGAATGTATGAAGACAGGGAGACTGTAAGGGGGTGTGCGTAGGAGTATGTTTTAGCAAGAGATTATAGGGGAACACGTGAGTCTGGCACACAGAAATGACAGAAATGAATGCACAAGCTAGTACAAAATAGCATGCTAACCAAAGGCTTTCACAGATCAGCTTCAGCCCCTTCTCAGCTCTTGCCTAAAAGAACTGTAGTCTTATAAGCTGCCATCCTCCAAACTATAGGAAGAGAAAAAAGGGAAGGTTTGTTCTCTGCAAGTGGGAAAGGAGGAGGAGGGGGGAACCTCATGAGACAACAACATCCAGGCTGAACTGGATAGAAAAGAGAGATCAAAGCAATGAGCTGGAATGGGAAGAAAGGACACAGGACACTGACACGGTGTACTCCTGGGAATGTTGAGAATTGAACTAAAAAATTGGAAACTGAAAAAGCATTGAGGGCACATGCCAGCCCTTCCATGTGCTGTAAAATGCTGTACTGTCAGAGTTTCAGGTCACTATTTGTATCGTGCTTTGTTGTATTGCTTACTGTCTTCCTTTATACTCAGCTCCATCTACATCAGGGGTAAGGTACCTCTAAATATGAAGACAGATGCCATTAAAATGGCTTATACACATACTTGTACCATTTTAGCCTAAATCCATTAAAAACCTCATTACAGTTAAGTTGGCATAAACTTCTGTGCCAATGATCTTCAGCTGATTTAAGGTGCATCAATATAAATCCAGTTCCAATTGATTTAAGAGAGTCTAGGCAGAAATACAGTGCATTTAACAAACTGATGGGAAGACATACTCTTATTGAAATATTAAAACTTATGCACTCAGTCTTTTCATATTCAGCTGTGGGGGTTTTGAACTTTTACCATTTTGCATTTTACAAGACCTTACAGGGAGTGAAAACAAGTAGTTTTGGAGCAGACAGGTCAACAGCCTTTTGCTTCATCAACTGAACCTTTGTGCAATCACAGAAGCTTTCAGCTTTATTTTATAAAATTCTAAGGACAGAGGAGAAGCATAATATTTCTTCTACTTACCCTACTTTGAATTCTGTATTAGTGTCTGACTAAAGCTTTTTTTTTTTTTTTTTTTTTTTTGCGAAAGGCATCTAACCTTTACTTGAATACACTCTTTTTTGTAAAAATAATGAAAGCCTGGCATCTAAGATTCTTACTCCAACAGTAAACCGTCCTGCTTCTTGGAATCAAGTACCTCATTCCGAATTTGAGTTTCTCTGGCCCTCACTTCATACCCTCAATTCTTGATGCATTTTTTTCTACTCAAGTAAATACCTCTGCAGTTCTAAGAAGTCCAGTTCAAGTTAATAGACCTTGCATAGACCTGCACATCTCAAATGAGGGTGACGCTCAAGGTTACCAGTCCTCATCACAAGTAGCACTTTACTTCCCAGAGGTGGGAGTGAGAGAAACATTTCTCAGTCTAGGAGCAAGGGTGGCACAGTTAGGATCGCTACAAACACAGATGTGGCAGTATTTTAGCATTTCAGAACTCAAGGCATACTATACACACACGTACATCAGGTCCATTCTGCCCCACTTCCCAAGATCCTGACCAGCAATTCAGGGGATAATGGTAAATGCAATCAAACGTTGGTGCTTGGCTACTTTCATTGCTCTTTTTTCCACCTTTTCAACCATCTCTCTCTAGCACAGGCTGGAGGCAGATATCTGGGAGGAGGCAGAAAGGAAGCATTCAGCAAAACTGTTCTGTTCTCTGGCAAGAAGGAAAGAGGGGTTTTTGAGTATGATTGCTCTCATCTCTTCTCATGTACAAGGTCCATATCTGCAGTCTGTATGTGCAAAAATTACCCTCTTCCCCACTATTTTCTCCCCTCCTCGTGGATATGAAAAACAAAAAAAGCGGTACTGGAAGAAAGGGAGGTTGCCCTGACCATTAAGGAACTGGACGTGGCTGAGTCTGTTGAGAAGTCCGTAAGATTGCCTGCACAATCCCAGATAAGTCATTTAATCACTCTGCGCTACAGTAGTTGTTTGGTTTACATGGTCTGTTTATGGCCAGCTTGAAGCAGTCTAATGTTTTTGAAGCTTATCTAATATAACACTGTGAGGGCAAATGTGGTTGTGGTCATGAATTGACACTGTGTAATGTTAAAAAGAGGATAGAAAAGTATTGCCCCTCACGGGCTGGCAGTGATAAATTATGCAGTCCTCTCCTTCCAGCATCTCACATCTGCGATAGCTACAGCAGAACCTTAGTCCAAACTGCTCTTATTTAGCACTGGAGCTGTCAAGCCAGTCTCAGCTTTAATGTCAGATTTCATGAAAAATAAATTTGACAATTTCTCCAAGCTGAAAGGCCTCTAACCATGCCTCCAGCCTGCTAGCCATAGTACTTACATGCTTTGTGAAATTTGTGTTTCACATCAAGAACAGTAGATGATGGAGGTATCTGGAAAATAAAACAAAATGCATGCAGATTAATTTTTCTGTCTTCTTCACTCTGGGATCCCTTCTCCCTTCTCTAATGAAGAGCTGATTCAATTTGTCTGCAAGTTCCATAGGCAATAATGAAGCAAATCAGCAAATTCGCTCTCACATGTTGATATGTTTTTAAGGATTGTCCACATTTGATTTACACATTACCTGGGCCACCTCTGCTTGGCCAATGGAAGGGTAAAATCCTAAGGGCCAAGAGGGAAAGCTGCTGGCCCTGCCTGAGGCACTAACTGCTCCCAAGATCAAACCAGTGGGAAAACTTGAAAGGTTAGGTTGAAAGTTAGGTTCAAGCACGTGGAGGCCTGGCTCTTAGAGACATGGAAGGGTTTATCTGAGAGGCCAATAGTAAAGGTGCCAGGTTCTGTCCTTTCTGCCTAAAATGAGTTTGCTTCTGCATGCTGTTGTTCATGTGCACTGAAGCAATCCGGGTGTCACAGTGTTAGATGGCAGTCTGGAGGCCTTTTAGGTTCTATTTTATTATGTATATTGATTTCTTAATACACTTTGTACAAAGTATCTGAGAAATACAGAATTTACTAGAGCGAAAGACTTAGAAGTACCTAGCATCTACAAAGAGAGGCAACGGAACACTTCAGGAAGTAGTGTGTTGAGCTCAAGCTCAAGTTGATCGAGGTGGCAAGAGGCAAGGGTCTGGTCTTAACAAGACCATCCCTTTGCAGTTGACACTGATTTAATATTCTGTATTGTTCATTTAAGCACAGAGACTGAGAAGTAAATTGAACTGTGTCTTAACCATGGGGATCTGCTTTGGCTCTAGTGAGAGACCTTATCGCTGCAGTCAGACAACAGAATGCAGAAAACCACCTTCCTTAGAGACTTTAGGCACCTGCACTGCATAGGCTAATACCAGTATGATGTGGTGGTGACATACAGCAAAATCTTAAGGAGTAGCAGAATTTCTTTGGGGTGAGGTGGAGAAACAGCCACAGCACCATTTTCCCTGGCTGGGCACTCATCACCTGGTTCACTCCATCTCCAGCTTCCCTCAGTCTAACCAGAATGTGGCCATTTCCTGAGGTAGCCTCCTTGGCAGTCACACAGGAACCCAACAGTTCTGCTCTGCAGAAGCTTGCCTGTCTCTTCCCACCTAAAGATTTCTATGGGGTTTTCTGGGCAATGCAATTCCGCTTTCATTGCATTACTTAGAACAACTCATACGCTTAAGGATTAATCAACATACTGAGCCTTGCTTGGATCTTGGCACCATCTTTAGAGTGTAGCCCCACTTCTTCCAAATGCGATTAGTGATATTTATCTATCCATTTTACTTATTAGTGATATTAGTGAATTGTGGCAATAACCATGCATAAAAAATAGAGAAGAATGTAAGACATTCTGCTAGTAGAGATCACTCAGCACCTTAACATAGGTTGTTTTGCTGAAAAGACTGAGTCTGGAGAAATACTCATGTAAGAAAATAAAATTGCTGACTCAAAAGCAACAAATCAGTACAAAAAGAAAAGTTTTGCTCAGATATAATTTGACACCCCACGCAAATATGCAATATATGTGCCATTAGTGCTTAGGAGTAAGCCAACTTGTTTCCAGTAATAATATGAACAGACAGAGAGCTTAATACAGATTTCAATGATCTAAAGCTATAAAACAATACCTGTGCTAAATGATACATAAAGTTCAGATTTTTCCTAGATTTTCTTTATATTTAGATGAGAATGCTTTCTTTCCCAAAGTTACAGAGGGTTTTACTGGGCACTGGAAAAGGCCTTATTTGCAGAAACTGCTCTAAGTGAACCTCTACTTAAACCCTGACTTGTCTCTCTGATGCACCTGCTAAGTGATGCCGACTCCACCCAAATCAGGGGCTGGACTCCTTGAAATCAAGGATGTACCCTTTCCCCCTCCCCAACATCACCAAGGTCTGTGTTGCATCCAAACCATGTTGAACAGCACTGGGTCAGGAGAGGGACATTGCCCTTGGAGTTCCTGAAGCCTGCTGGGATCCCTTTTCTTCCCAGCTACAGGGAACAATAGAAGCCATCTTAACTTTCTAAATTCAAAAAGGAAAGAAAACATTTTATCTGTATTCATTGCACTTAAACCATTCCATACAATATCCATGCAACAGCACATCTCCCATAGTCTACATTTGCCTTTTCTTGTAATGTGTACAACCACTGTGGACTTGAATATGGGAGATGGGGGGGGGCACATATTTTCAAAACCTCTAAAAATATCTGAAATTGCTTTCTCACACCTTGTAATCTCACACCTGTGGGGAGCCCAGAATCCATCAGATATGGATGCAGGTGCTGTTAGCTGGCAATGACCATATAGCACACAAGACTGCAGACCACAATCTGTCATGTGTCCTAGCGCAGGGCAGGTGTGCAGGTTTTCAGAGCTAGCACTGCCAGCTCAAGGACGGGGATGGTCTTTTCCAATGTGATGGGGGATCATCTGGCTTTCTAAACACGGTATAAGCCACATTACTACAGGGCCTGGCATCCCTACAGGAGATCAGCATCTCACCATGCCAGGTACTGGGAAAGAGTAGCCAGGGCCAACCCATGCTCCAGAGAGCTGATCATCTGTTTAAGTCAAGGGAAGCTGAAAGACTGTTAAGCTGAGCACGCTCACAGAGCAGCAGTAGCTCAAAACAGAGCCCAGGGTCTCCACCTCCTGCATTCCTGAGTATGTGTCAACTTCAGGGCAGCACGGCTTTCAAGCAGTGCAAAATTTCTAGTCTATCCCTTCTTAGCAATTCTGCCTTTCCATCCCTCTCCCATTTTTCAGCCTGAGGCTTTCAGTGCTTTCTCACCTCCAAATCCTGCTACGCCAGCCATGGGGTTCACACCATCTCACTTTAGCTATCAAAGAATTAGTCTAAGCTTGCGGTTTAGGTCTACCTACAGAACCATTCATGTGCCTCAGGTGTTTGAAAGTTACAAAGTGCCTGCCAGGACCTGTGCTTACAATGGCCTGCTGCGGCAGAGGAACCGGTGAGTGTACCCATGTGGTGTGAACCATCGCACACCACCTCCCCTACACCCAAAGCTGGTGCTTGAACTGCGCAGCTGCAGCTGGGGAGGGGACCATGCTCTGTACGACACCTATGAGAGAGGCAGAGCTCATTAGCAAGAGCACTGCTGTGCCTGAATACATCCAAGCTGCTTTAGGCTAGAGCTGGTTAAACTCCTGCCAGCTCAGGCCCCGGCAGAGCACGTACTTGGTTGGTTAGTCACAGTCTGGCAGCTCTGCGTGGCACCACACTGTACGGGCTGCGTGTGCCCAGGGAGGGCCTGGAGCACACATCCAGCCAGGAGGGCAGGAAGACATTTGTTTTATGGGCCAGCTGGCTCAGGGAAGGACCCTTCCACTTGAGACAAACTACACAGATCGCAAGTTGAAAAATAACACAAATACTCTTCAGAACGGGCTATGACATAGAGGAATCACAGTGTCCTTTCCCAGGCAGAATAATGAGGCTATAGCCACAAAAGAATGAAATACATTTTTTTATGATCTTGATAATTCTGTGTCCTTTTTGTTAAAGACCTCATAAAACAACCGGTGAAGTTATAGATTCTAATATTGATCAATGTGAAGATGGATGCTGAGACATCAGCTTACTACTAAGAGTGTCCTCTTCGTAGACCATTAATTATCTTTTGTTCTTTTCATTGTACATCAATACGAGCTAAAGAATTGTAAGGACTGGAACAGCATCTGCTCTTATTACCATTTGTGCTAACTGAATAAAACACCCTGGAACATTTCACTGTAATTATTAGTCTTACTCTTTTAAATTATTTCTGAAAGTGTTATAACCTTCCTTTTCCTCTATTTCAGCACTTTTCAAATACACAAAGGGAAAACAGAGTGAAAGGCCACCCTTGGTTTATTTAAAACAAAATGAATTTCATTGTAAAAACACCTCTTACTTGGCACACATCTTCTATGTCTGATGGTCAAGCCAGTTTTCCCTCCAACTTCTTAACTTGTAGTCTAACACCAGATTTTAAATACAGTTAACTTTCTAGTAAGATGCTATCATATGTATGGTTCAAGACTACTTTTTCTTCACAAAAAAGAAGAAATTATGAAGAAATGCAGATTTTACAGGTGTGGCTTGCATTTGTTACACTTTTCATTCAGAAAATGATGATTTAAAAACCTCAAATCCTGTTTTTCTGTACCTTCCTAGCAAAAAATACTTTTACTTTTCCATTCGAGGCAACTTTTCATTTCTTAGGAATTCAAGAATGAAAGGAGCTTCTGGGTCATGCATTCCAGTTCTATCCTTTGTGCAGCAATGCACAAAGCATCACATTTCTTTTTAAGATTTAAAATACCATATTAGTAACTTAGGCTATGACTCAAGGAAGAGCACTAAGTGGAAGATATTATGGGAACTTAATACTGCCTTTTGTGAGTGCAAGCTAATCAGATAGTTATCCACTTTCATACCTCTTTCACATTTATAAGTCAAGAAATTACAACAAATCTAGTGATCTGTATGTAATTGCATCACACAGTTCTTGCACTAAAGAATTATTTTAGGGGTTAGAGGTTAGCAGAATATCAATGAGAATTTGAATAATAGAATTTTAGCAAATGAGTGATCCTTCATTCAACATTTCCCTTTGAATGTTTTTTCTCTTTCTGACATGTCAGTACCACTGCACTGCTGAGTCACCTACTTTCCAACAGGCAGACATTTTCCATAATCGCAGAAATTTAGAAATTCTGCCACTCCGGCTGCTCATTAACCACACATGGCCCCATCTTCAGACAGGGTACATTTGCTCAAAAGGGTGACATCAGCTTACTGCAGCTGAGGATCTGGCCCCAAAACGGATAACCAGCTAATGGGAAAGCCAGGTAATTTCCAAATTCAGCACTCAACAAATACTTCATTACCGCTTTTGCACCCTGTCTTTGCTTTGGGACCATGCCGTATTATTAGAAATCAGCAGCATTTCACAGAAAGTTAATCAGGAAAATGCCTGTTCTAATTGATCTCTGTGTTTTGTGAATTTGGCTTCTAGATCAGATTACTTTTTCTTATTGTTAACTTTCAAAAACAGTATTAAAAATTTGGTACTGTTTTACTGTAATATCCCTCAGTGTGTCCCACACTGCTGTCTTGTTAGCCTGGTGAACCAGTGTGCTGATCACGTCCAAAGAGATATAAATAGATGATCCCACCATGGAAATGACATAGAAGCAACTACATATAGACAAGTGTTGTCAGCAACTACACAAAGGCTTTATATGGAATTTAATATTTTACTCAGTAGATTGACGTTAACTCCCTACCAAACAGCTATCTCTGATCTCAAGACAGTCTTTCCAGAAAATAGAGATATTGAGAACTATAGTTTTAGCTCAAGTTGGTTCCAGTATATGTGAGTAGAGGGCTGTGTCTCTTAGTAATCTCCTAGATTATTATGCGGTCACGTGAACTTTAGCATATGAGATAATCCAACTAATATTTCCAGTGACTATGGGTCAAATTATCTAAGAATACACATAACCACATGCTTGCTGGGTGCAGTCATGTCAGTTTACACTAGCCAAGTTTGTCTTTAAAGATGTTATATTGTTTTTTTACTACTAGCTGGGTACTTATATTAAAAAAAATCCTCTCCCTTTGCAACAAATTTTCTGAAAAAGTGTCAAGACACCAGAAAGCACTTTTTGTCCCTCTGCTAAAGATGAAAGTAGAAGTAAAGAGACAGCAGACAGAATTGAGGCCATCCCTCAATTTACAGAATTCACCATGTTCACCTATTTCTGAGCAAATCTGACTAGAATTGGTTATGCCTCCGTGCCTTCTGACCTTTTGTTAAAGGGAACCGAGTAAGGTTGCTGTATTCACCTTGAGACCTTAACAGCAGAAGCAGTCAGGAAGCCTCTGTCACACTTTTCTGCCAGGGAAATGGAATTGTTCTGGCAAAACTCAGGATGTGTAAATTTGTATTGACTTCAAATTTTAAAAAAGAAATAGAAAATGTTGGGCTTTTTTTAAACTCCTGCTTCAGGAACATGCTGAAAATTCATTTCATTGTGTTATTTTCATTTCTTTTTATTTCTCATCGGTATGGAACTTTCATTACTTTTGCATTATTTTGTGACACATCAATCATGATAGTGTAAAATAATATGTAACACATGGCTCTCATGCCATGGAAAATAACCCAATAGGAAATAATATTCAAATAAATGCACTATTAAATTGTAAAATAAATTGCACTTGAAATGAAATATTTATTGTGTCATAACAGATTGAAATATTCCAAAATTAATTTGTAATACAATCTTTCACAAATTCTACCTCATCAAAAATTCAAGACTCATTTTTTTCAGTGTAATTTGAAAAGAAAACAACATTTGGGATATGCACTTAAAAAAAAAAACCCCAAACAACTAATTTTGACAAATTCTTCTCAGGAAGAAAGTGAGGTTTAGGGTTTTGTTTGGATTTTGATTGCCAGTCCTAGCGCAGATTAAGCATATAGCTTAGGTGTGAAATCTCACTGAATTTGTCTTCCCTTTTCTATCAAATGGCTGTAGAAGTTTATGTTTGGGTTTTTTATATCTATGCAGACTGCTAACATTTAAAATCAAGAAGTGCACCCAAGAAACTCAACCAATTCTTAGCACAGGACGGTCACAAGCTATTTGGGGGGTCTTTTGAGCCTTTTTTTGTTGTTGTTGTTGTTCTCTTTCAGATGCATTTAAACTTGGCCAGTAGGTCCAAAATTCTGTTGGGGAGAGCAGGCAGGGAAAGATGGAGAGCGAGGAAATCCGCTGTGGTCCATGCGGGGAAGTAGGAAGCTGAGAAGCAGAAAGGAATGGGAAACGAGGGTGACATATGAGAACAATTAGACATCATCAGGTCAGTTAGAAATCTAAGTACTTTTCATGATACCAAGAGCAATGAAGAGATGCATGCTGCACTTCTGGTACAGATTCTCTGACTGCCACAAGTTGTTCTCTTGTAGCACAAGAGCTGTATGTTTTAAAAAAGGAAAGCTTGCATTTTAAGGACTTTTTAAAATCAAAAATTGTTTAAATGTAGGCAGATATGTTATAATTATAGCATATATATATATACTGCCAGATATTTATAGATCTATTACTATGTGGCTCAGGATTTTTGTGAAGAATCACAGGTCTGATTTCAGAAAAAACCTGAAGCATGTTCTGATGGAGCAATAAATCATGGGCAGGAGTATTTTAATGCTACAATAACGCCTATATGAGATGCCATTATATACCTAAATTTCCATCATGGGTTGTGCTGATTAACTATTAGACTAATAAAACACCTACAGCTCCCTATGGTCTTATATTGCTCCAGTACATTCATAATTTGCAATAATCTGTGAATTATCTTTGATGCAATAAGGAAAATGTGCAGCTGGGGTAAAATGTCATAACTTTGTTGGGAACAGGGACATTTTCACACTGGCTGGGAATCTGTCTCTACAGATACACTTCTGGCAATATTCACTGCTCTGGTAGCATAGCTGGCTTTTATTGTTGGCCGCAATGGCTTATGTTCATGAAGAGCTGGAGCATCACTGGTGTCTAAAGAATTCATTCTCTTGTTTTTGGTGACCTTTGAATCAAGCTTTAATTTTTTTGATTAATTTTTTGGAATTTATTATTTCACTCTTTCTTTCTTCCCTCCCAGACTTAGACTTTTCTACCTAAAAAAAGATGTATGAAACCTGTCATTTAAAGGCACTTCTAAGCTTTGAAAATTAGTATCAGCTGAAGCATTAGTCTTCTGTAGTAGCTTCTGTAATTCTTTAAATTATCCCTTTAAAAATGCTAAATGCCCTTGCTAAATGCCCTAAAGTTACAGCTTCTCCCCTCCCCAGTCTCTCTCTTCTAAATAAATCAAAGTCCATTTCTCCAGGTATTCCATGTAAAAAGCCATATTGAAAAAAGAATGGTGACAGCAAAGAGCAAGCAGAAATTAATATGTCTAGTTGCCTCTTTTCATCGGAAACTATCAGTAGCTACATTGACATTAAAATGATGTGAATTTCTAGTAGAGCAGGAAGAAATGCGTAATGCATTGCTTCAACAGAATTTGAATATGTTTACCTACTTTACCATGTGTAATTAATAACTGAGGAAGAAAATACTACTGTTATCACCTCCAGCACTGGGGGGTATGCATAAGATTCAGTTCTTACAGGCAAGAAAACACATAGACTTTATAATATGTTTGTAAATGTATTTTCTTGCAGTGCCTCCCAGCAGGGACCAGATCCCCATTGTGCTGGATGCTGTGAAAACATACAGTAAAAGACAAAAGACACCATGAAATCCTATTCTCTTTTCAAAAGGAAGTACAAAAGAGGACTTCCACAGCAATAGGCCTACTCCTGTCTAGTTTTGTGTCTGTGTTCTTTCACCTGTATTGCTGTGGGAATCCCTAGTTTGTGGGACTCAGCACCAATGTGTGGTCTTACCATGGAACCCTCTCCTTGACATAGCTGGTTATTCAATCCCATTGGGCATCTTTGGCATCAGAGGCAGGACACCTCTAATGATAGATTGCTTGAATGAGAAAGATGATGAAAAATCCTGTGCTTGCAATGAGGCCACTGTGGAAGTGCACAGATTCTACCCATTCTCCACAAGGAAGAATATAGAGTCATGTGAAGTGAAATATAATTGCAAGATTTAGGGGAAAAAAAAAAAAAGACTATACAAGGCAATGAAAATATTAATCTCTTTCCTGGGAAAGGACTTCTTTACTATACCTTCCTAGAATAAAGCAAATGAGGAGAGTCTGATGTAAAAGGCAGTGTCCTGGTACTGCAAAGAGTTCCTTTGCAGAGTTTCATTGCCTACTTTAATGATTGCATTTGCTCACCTAAAATGAATGTGGTATGTCTAACCTCCAAGTCATGATGCGAGAAGTTATTTTTATTTGCTAGAGATGACTATGCAAAAGAGAGCTGGTGATGACTGTTCTTGGCTACTCACTTTCTGTGACAGAGCTGCAACCCACAGGCAAAAGTAATAGATTTCTGATACTGGAGATACCGTTTCTGCATGTATCTGATTTTGCTGTTATGCCAGTGTAAATCCATTGTATTGTTAAGCCATAGAGTGCAGATGCAAGGACGCTATTGTTTTAGGTGCTTTATAAACAAAAATACTTGTGAACTCCTTCAGAGACAGACAAGCCTTTCAGAGTAATCAGAATAAACCCTAATTCACCTTTGGCAAAAGATCTAATACATATACTGTGTAATATTTAACAGCAAGAAGAGTTGTATATATAAGTGATTGGATTGATGCATGGACTTGTGTTATGCCGGGCATGACAAAAATGTGTAACAAAAGGACAGGCCCTACACAAGGGTCCTTTAATTTAAGAAAAATAACAATGTTCACATGAATTTCATTGTAGGCATTGCATGGCATGTCTACACTCACAAACATGTAGTTTAAAGTTCCTACAGCATATATTGTTAACCACAAACATTTAACTATCAGTAACTGGGTTTTCCAAAGAGATTTCAGTGGGAGAGGCCACTGAGTGCACGGAGGGCTGGTTTAAGGAAGAGCGGGAAAGTAGCTTCCATCATCATTGCAGCACACCAAGAAAAGAGACTTTCCTGCACACCTTAGGAAGCAAGCTCTCTTCTGTAGGCCTTAAGAAGTTTTCTGGAAAGGGGGGCCACTGTGTAGCAGACAAAACCTGAGTTTGCACCTCTGCTTATAGCTTAACTTGCAAAATCGTACAGCACAAAACTACTGAGCTCTGAGGCTTTTGATGGGAAAAAGCTTTCTTTGCTGGTTTCCCCAAAGGTGATTTATTCGGTAAAAACCATATTGTGTAACACTTTCTGCCTTAAAAGCAGCTCATGCAAAATTAATTACATTGCACTATGTTTGTGGGAAAATACATTTTACTACAGGTTAATTTGAAGAAAAAAATATTATACAATGAATGCTATAACAGAAACAGTTATGAGTTGCCTTAACAGCATTTATAAATCAAATCACTGCACATCGATAACTTTAAAACTAACCTACATCAGGCTTTTGGAATAATGTACAAGTAAAACAGTTTTTGAGTAGCTATGTATTTTTCATAAGTTGTGGCTGACGATGAAAAATGTGGATTATTTGTTAAAAAAATAAAAAAAAAAGAATTATTTTCTTTCATTTTTAAGACTTGATGAATTTTGCATGTTCCGTTGTTTTCTGTAGCTTTTTGGAAGTAATATGGGAGCCAAAATCCTTAGACATTTTGGGACTCCTTTTCATTGAAAATATTTCTAACAAGAACTCACTAATTACATGCCCTTTCCTCTTTACAGACAGACAGGAATTTCATCCATAGAAATTAATAAATTGTGAGGAAAAAAGGGACTCGTGATCATCTAGGCTCACCTGTTGTTTTAGACAGGCCAAAGAAGAGATTTATTCCATGCTGAATACTTCTTTCAATCCTTGAGAAAGAAACCTGTACAACTCATGTTTCAACTACAGAACATCTTTAAAAAATGCAGTATTGATTTGCATGTTCAAGAGTCTGAAGATTTACCCACAAGATGCCCCAGGTGTTACTTGTCACCCCTTGATTGACTGCCAAAATGTGGGCCAGAAGTCTTGGGTGAATTTGCCTAATTGTGGCTTCCAGCCACCACTTCTTGTAAGGCCTTTGCCTGCTTGGGTAAACACCTTTCTGTTCAGAGAAATCCTCTCCCAGGCCATCTGAGGGATCTCAGGTGAGGCAAGATGCGCTGCCTACATCCAAGCCATGCTGTGCCTGAGGACACCCGCCTGCTTCCCTGGGGAGCGGGGAAGGAAGGAAGACCCAGGACTCTGCCATACACACTGACCCACACGCCTGGGCTCTCGCCCTCTCGTGGGCAATGCACAGAGCAAGGAGGCCGCTCTGACATCTCCTCTAAACTTCAGTGCTTTTTGTCCCCCTGCTGCCATCACATCAGAGTGCAGATACCTCTGCCCACATGAGTACAGTCCCAGGGTACCTCCTCTGAGCATTCATATACTGCTTTTCAGGACACATGGATGGGGTTGTAGCCTAGGTTTAAATTAGCTTTTCCTACTAACTCCTTTTTGAAGCCTTTTTCCAAACGTCAAAGGTAGCCTCCTTTTGCCTATAAATCGCTGGTGCTTGCTGTACTGCCAGTAGTAGTTTGGGGGACATTTTGTAGAATAACTGGAAAAAAAAATTTGAGCCAGGTTTGTGTTTCCCGCTTTCTCTCCCCATCCCCAAAATCTGAAGCATCTCCTCCAGGACATTTCACTTCAGTATTAATTTCTGTACCAAGAGCAAATCTGGGGAAAAAGATCTCACACTTTTAAACCCTTTAAGTAACTAACTCACTGGAAAAGCTGGTGTGCACCAAACTACTTGCATAATGTCATATCCATAGCAGAAAGAGTCCCCAGAGCAGGCTGACAATATTAAATAAAAGAAATGATACTTCTATAAAGAATTTTATGTTCAAATTATGCATGTGCAAAATGAACTGACAGTGTTGCTGATTCTTGTGAATTTACTTCAACTTTTGCAAGATTGCGTACTTTTCTTATTGGAGGGGATGACTATGGGACAAAATGTGTGGGGTTTTCCTCTTCTACTACTTCCTTTCAGTATTTTTTTTTCTGCCTTTCCTGACTGTGGAAAAGCCTGCAGTACGATGTGAATGTATCTTACAGGCTTAAAAACCAGGCAAATACGTATTTATTCTGTTCCTTTAAGACAATCTTAAAGACAATCAAGACCTTATAGCAACTACTCAGTTCACTCAATATAAGTGACTGATCCTTCCCCAAAGTATAAGGTGGGTAAGAAAGCCAACGGAAATAATGTTATTTTCGTTTTACAGATGGAGAATTAATTCACAGTTACTTACGCTGGATCTAAAGCCTATTGATGTCAATTGATTGCTCGAGATCCCACAGCCGAACACACCTCTTCTAAATCCCTGACACTGCACTAAGCACAAGACATCTTTTCTTTCTAAATACCCAAACTAGTTAGATGTACCACCGTTTTTCAGGCTTTACAGAGCTCCCACTGATCTGAAAAGGAGTCATATGCATATGCAAGAGTTTCATAGAAACTAACCCTCTTGAAGCAGTGACTGGTATTTAAACGCATAGCATTAAGCACTCTGTCTGAGTTTTTATTAAGTGGAGAAAGAAAGGGGTCTTCTCTCTGCCATTATAATATAGTTTGTCCCTTTAGATGTATTAATCTGAGAATATTACAAATGCATTTGCCTAATCATAATAGTCTGAACTACTAACAATATGCAATAAGAGTGTAAATACATACATTTTAAAATATATGGTTCCTATCCTCTCCTATTATAAATCCTGACAAGTAATAATTACATGCAACCCCGAGAAATGAAGCTAATCATAATTATCTTACAAACAGAAAACAGGCATTAGAAGTGTCATGTTGAGTCTGTATCAATGTTATATTTAATTAAGCAGAAGATTATGCATAATCCAGTAAAATGGTCTCTTGTTTGCTCTAATAACCAACTGAAATGAAGTTCAACAATACTAACAAGTGTTCACGGAAGTAAGGAACTCAACTTCTGTACGTTCAGGGCTGCCTAAGGAAGCAAAGTAAAGGATATAGACAGCCAGGTGAATGTGCATTCAAAATTCAAATTCTTTAGGCAGTCTTGGAAATCTCAGCCTTGCACTATGCTTGCACCAATCCCTTGGTACTGTGCCAAAAAAAAAAAAAAATATTAAAGAAGGTCTCCGCTGCTGACCATGGCCATGTGAATTGAATGTGGATTCCTGAGCAGATGCTTTCAGTTTACAGTTGTTACTGCTCCTCTATGTGTATTTTACCTCTATAGAGAGAGTACTTTGCAATCACAACCCACAACTCTTTTTCCACAACTACAGGGGCAGAGTCCATGGTTTGGAGGTGTAGAAAATGTTCAGGCTCATCAAAATTCAGAATAAAGATTAAACTGCAGGTCTACTATTGTCCCAGCAGACTACAGTTCTTCAATGGAAGGATTCCTGAAATGCAGCTCTGCGCCTAATTCTGTTTCCGTTCATATATTTCTTTTAATGACACTATAGGAAAGTGTAAGATAAAAAACAGACTCAGTCTTTTTTTTGGATTGAAAACTTATTCAGTATAGTATTTAGATAACCTTTTTAAATAACTGTGTAAATATCACTAAGTAAATTAAATAATGCAAACGCTATCATTAGGACTAGTATTAATAGTGATCATATTTGTTTGACCATTTTGTACATGTTTCCCCTTTGGCTAGATTTAAAAAATCTCAAAAAATATTTTGCCCCATTAAGCATGAACAAATGACACATTTACCTTTTACTAGGCATACAAGTTGCAAAAACACCCTTTAAATGATCAAGAACACTAGAAATCTGGTAGTATTCCACCCTGCATATTTCAAAGGCATTAAATTAAACATTTGAAACAAACTTATCCACTGGTTCCAGCTGTTGCCAGTGAGGATAAGGGATTTTTTTTATTATTATCATTTTCTTCTAGCAAAACAGTAAGTCTCAAAACTCTACCATGTTACTGAAAAATCCTGTAGTCTAAATAGATTAGGATTCCCACTTTAATGGCACGCAAGAGACCAGCTCTTCTGCTGAGGGACAACGAATCACAAAACTGTGATGAAAATATTTATGAAGCATTTTTTCAGCTGTTGTTTACTGTGCTGTAAACTTCCTTCCTACCCAGTCCTCTATCCTGCTTATACAATTTGACTATAGTTTATATTTTTTGATTCATATTATTAAAAAAGGCTTCTTTTAGCTAAGACCCTTTGTTTAAAAATGAAAATTTTTAAAAATTGCAAGGTTCCTGCCCAATCTGATAAGTAGGGCCCAGCTGCGTATGTTTAGCATTGCAGAAATGCTGTTTTATGGATGTATTAAAACTGAATATCCATTCTGAAGTAGATGTTTAAGTATCATGCTCTGAAATAAACGCTGTATTCTAAGTGTCAAGAGACAGCCTAAGGACATATCTTGAGCCCACAGAGCAGCCAGGAGGTCTAAAAGAAACCAGTGTTGGATTATTTGTAAAAATGCTGGAGGAAAACAACCAAGGATTGTGACTAACAAGAAGTTCTGAGTATCTCCCAGAGAAAATGATGAAAGCATTTCTATTACAGAGTAAGACCACAACAGAGTGAAAACTGAGTCCCTGAACTGTCACCGTGTGAATCAGGCACATCCCCAGCGCGCTGGAATAATACACTTACCTTGTCCACAATGCAGATCTGCTTCTTGCTTTGCACATCAAGAATTTCCACTTCAAAGTAAGTGATTTTTGAATGTTTGAGCACCGGTGGTGGTTTGATGTGGCCAGCGGAGAGCACAAGCTGAGAGAAGTTGAAAAAAGAGCGTGTGTCATTGTGGGACATGGATAGAGCTCCTCCATGAGCTGCAAGATCCCTCTTGTGCTCTGGAGCACTGGGTTTCTGCCTCCTGTGCATGGTGTGAGCCAGCAGTAGCTATCGTCATATCAACAGGGGACAGTTCCAGGGGGAAAATGTTTCCTCCCTGTATCAGTTAAATACAATCACAGACTGATGAAACACGAAAGGTCAAGTGGCGTTCCATTTTAAGAGTACTGTCTTATTTAGCAGGAGTGAAAACAATGGCTCTGTAATCCATGTCTATATTTAACCTGCTATTGTGATGTGCTGTATTTCTGCTGCTTTTTTTTTTCCTTTTTATTTAAACCAGCGTTTGAAACAACACATCTAGAGATTCCCTATTAGAAGAAGTCAGATCCTGAAATTCCAGAGCCCCAAAGGAATCAGGAATAAATGCAGCAAATTCCACTGTTATCTACTGAGACAGATGTTTAAAAGTGTCCACATGTATGCATATGTATAGGTATCCGTGTGTGTGTGTGTATATATGTTATGTATGTGTGTGTTTATGCACCCTTAGTATGCATCTATAAAATTATGTCAAATGTCATCTATTCTAGAAATATTTACTAAAAAATGCCAGGAGCTCATCAGCAAAATTTAGGGGTTGCTTGCAAATACAAAGAGGATCTTGTACCTGCTTGTATTTAGTACTCTGGACTCTCTGTTATTTAATGGGGTAGAGCTTTCCTTGCAGCTCTGCCAGGGAAACTCAACTGAAGTAAAGGAAATTATAACCATAAAGGCACTAATTCAGGGCTTGGATCACTTTAGTATTTTCTTATTCTTTCCTGGCAATTAATTATTCTTTCATGACAATTAATTTCCACAATCCAAGCCTGCAGCAAAACAAAAGTAGCCTTAATGGTAAAAATAAGGATAACTTAAAACAACAAATTTTCTCTAAAAGGGCTTCCTCAAGAGGGCTTTTCTCCAACTTAAATGAAGTTTAAACTTCATTTTTCCTTGTGTGACTTTTTATAGGATTTAATAGAACTAGAAGCACTTTTCCATCCTGAGATTCTCCCTAAATTTCCCTGGGCTGCCTAGGATTACAATGTTAGAAGGGCACTATGGATTTCTGCAGACAGCTCTTTCCAGTGGAGACACAGAGTAAGTTCTGAATACATTTCTACATGGTAAAACCTCAGGGAAACTATGATCACTGTTACAAAAATCATATAGGTTTGTTACACTAAGGAAATTTAATTAGGTGAAAAAAACCTTCCACAAGATAAAAGTGACCACAAATTCATACCCTGTCTGGGAGGCAAGGTGGGAACCGAACAGGTCTCTTTTCTTTGTTTCTGCTATAGCTTACAGAAAATTTAGTGGTCACGCCATCTTGTCTAGGAACACATGACAAGAATCACTATGAACTAATGGAGAAACTCATTGGTAAATTGTTGCAAGAATTAAAAACGAGAGTGAAGGGGACTCCCAAAGGAAGGCAGTTTCCAAACTAAATCTCCTCTCCTGACAGTAGTCACAGATATGCTCATCTTCATGTTTATGAGTTATCTAGCTGCTGTTGATGGAATAATCCATGCTACATCAAGTTGTATACGTGCTTAAGTTCTGGAGAATCAAGCCTGCATACATGAAATGTGTCCCGCTTATAGACATATGGAAAGGACAAAGGAGAAGGAAACAGCGAATTAGCAGGGGCTGAACTCATGAACAGGTCTGAGCTCAGTGGTAACAGAAGTGGGCATTTGAAATGACAAAATACTTGCAATACTAAGAGCTAGCCTAATTTATTTACGATTCTTTAGCCAGTTGTTCTGACTAAAGAGGCTAACACCAACTCATAACTACAATGCTTTATGTCCATATAACATGACGCACTTCTGTGTAGCTAAGGTCAGAGAAAAAAGTCCCTGTTACTTGTTTGTGCAGTTGTGCAGCTTTTGAATGTCTTCACTGGCTTTGTTAGTGGAAAGCCCTGACTCTGGGAAAGCAGATGTATAACAATATTGGTCACCTAATACAAATAAGGATCAAATTTTGGCTATTCTGAAATCAGTTAGTGTCTTGCCATTCATGCAAAACAAGCCAGCATCTAAAGAAAAAAATTGTTGGACTTGAACAAGATTATATTGTGATCAAAGAAGTACACCTGCCTCAAAGTTTAGATGAAAGGTACACAAGGAACTCCTTGGTGGAGTGAATGTAGCAAGAACAAATTTTGCTATAAGCTAGTCAGAACACGGAGAATGACAAATTATTGCCTAACTGTAAGGGGTTTGCTAAAAACGGCCAGGTAAAGACCACAGAACACACATAGTTCCAAGTGTGAGACACTATAAGGAAACTGTATAAAATGCTCTACAGGAGATGAGACAAACTGATATAATATCCCCTTTTAGCCATAAAATCTATGAATCAGTGAGCTGTAATAGCATATATTAATAAATTTCTAAATTTATTTCAATTCAAAAGCAATAAAGAATAATATTGATCATCATGGCTAATTTCTGTGTGTATAAGGAACTGGTGTTGCAGTCATTACTGTGGGTATATTTATAACATTATTTAAAATTATAACATCTGAGCTGCTGCTTCTGAAAAAAAGCTTTTGATTTACTGCAGACATTTAAATGATCAGAATTTTATTACTGACCAATGAACACTTGAATATCTGAATCAATTCCAGGAAAATGCTTACAAGATTATATTTTTCTTTTTCCAATCTAAGCTAATCATATGCAATTTCAATACTTTGATAAACAACAATCTTTACAGAGCCAAATACTTTGCTGACGTAAACTAGTAGGGCTTCCCTGAAGGTGACTGGCCCTCTCCTCACTGTATTAAAGTATGGGTCTAGGATTAGACTGCAGCACCATGTCTACAGCAAACATATTACTTGCATATAAAGTGGGTGAGAGCTACTCTACCAAAAATAATCAGGGATAGAGTTACCACTGATAACCTAAGCTCTAAAAGGGAGATGCATAAAAGCAGCGGGGATTTTGCCATTAATGTGACAAGTGCTGCACTTGCTTGAAACGTCATCAACGAGTTTGGATGTTCTGGCTCAATGTGAATTAATTCAGCCCATTCTATGTAGAAGTGCACATAGAAGGGAAACATTAATTACTGAACAAAAGGCACATCTTCCCTTTCAATGCAGTTATATGTACCTTGTCTCAGTCCCCGACACTGGAGAAGGTGAGTCCCAGGACATGGGGACAAACGATCAGTCCTATGGTGAGATTTATTGATCCACATTACATGGGTATGAGCTGCTGTTCCTGGAGCTGTGGCAGGGCTAGTAGCCAGCAGTCACCGAGTCCCTGACCTCAGCTTCATTCTGGGACTCTGAGAGGAGTCAAAGAGCACTCAGCAAGAATTAAATCATCTCTGACAGCTTCAACTCACACTGAATTTCCTGCCATATAAGGGGCCGATATTTTTGAGGTGCCACGAGGGTGGGAATAACTCTTCTCAGACTGTGGCTCTACCTCCTCTCCTCACTTGGCACTTGGCTGACATGAGCTGTTTTGCAGACAGGCAGGCATTTTGTTAAGCCATCCTTCTAAAAGGCACTTTTTCCAGGAGGGAGGGAATGCCTGCCCCGAAAGCATACAGCAGGGCCATCATTTCTGATTAACTGAACTGCTGATATTTTCACAACAAAAGCAACAACTGTAGTGGACTTTATGCACCCTTCTAATACAATATCCTGAAACAAGCATCAACCTGTGCAGGTCATGACAAAACAGGTAACAAAGCTCTGGGCAGGGACTAAGATTTAGCATTCAGTTTCTGCTTATGACACTGATTTCCTGTGAGGTGTTAGGGAACTGCTGTTTTTCCTGCTTTTCCCTCTCCATTCCATATGCCTTCTCTGCATGAGGCTCTCTTGCGCTGTGCATTTTGCAGACAGCCTGGCACAAAGGGATTGCACAACATCTCAGCTGGGGTCTTAAGGTGCTTCTGAAGTTCCTTTTCATCTTTGGTCATGTTTTGTACTCCTCCTTCCCCAGAGAACTGGTCATCTCCTTTCAGTCTGCAGAATGTCAACTGTTAAGTCAGCAGCAGAGGGTCATCTCTGTCAGTCCAGATGCTTTTCAGCAGCCCATCACACATCGCTTTTTTATCGCACACACTTTGAATGCTTGGTGGAAGCAGGGTTATTCCTTTCCCACCGGCTTTGTGATCATAGAATCATAGAATGATTTAGGTTGGAAGGGACCTTACAGATCATCTATTTCCAACTCCCCTGCCATGGGCAGGGACACCTTCCGCTAGACCAGGTTGCTCAAACCTGGCCTTGAACACTTCCAGGGGTGGGGCATCTACAACTTCTCTGGGCAACCAGTTCCAGTGCCTCACCACCCTCATAGTAAAAAATTTCTTCGTGGTATCTAATCTAAATCTCCCCTCTTCTAGTTTGAAGCCATTACCCCTCGTCCTATCACCACATGCCCTTGCAAAAAGTCCCTCTCCAGCTTTCCTGTAGGCCCCCTTCAGATATTGGAAGGCTGCTATAAGGTCTCCCCAGAGCCTTCTCTTCTCCAGGCTGAACAACCCCAACTGTCTCAGCCTGTTCTCATAGGAGAGGTGCTCCATCCCTCTGATCATCTTTGTGGCCTTCCTCTGGACCCACTCTAACAGGTCCATGTCCTTCTTGTGCTGAGAACTCCAAAGCTGGACACAGACAAAGAACTGAACAATGCCCCCAAGACACAAGACTTCAGAGCCCAAATATGTGGGGTTCGGTGCTGCAGGTCATGCAGCTTATAGCAAAGCAGATACCCAAGGTCGCACATATTCACATCAGCGTCCCACATTTGGAGATTCTGCCATTCATTTTGCTGGGGTAGGAATCGCTGGGACCAAGTGCTCAACTGTGAGATCCCCTTGCTATAGGAGGTCTGAAACCAATAGGTTCTTGGCGGTCCCGACCATGTCCCATGGCCTCACCACCCTTGTTTAGTAGCTGTGCCACCCAGGTGGCTGGTACTGCACCTGATCTAATCAGCGCTGCTCCAGGTCTCCCCATTTCAGACTTGGATTTCATGTTTTCAGAGCCAAGTGCTTTCAGTCTCTTTTTACTGAGCTGTCCAAGGAAGGATTTAAGAACCTGATACAATGTGCTCATTTGGAAAAACACTAACAATAATTTGTTTGTCTGGCTCCTGGCTTCATCTGGCTAAGAGTTTAGGAATAGGTTTACCAGATTATTTTGGGGGCTAATGCTTTTAAATATTTAGTTTGATTCTGTTATCCATATATTAGTAACAACTAGAATGCATTTCTGAAGCATAGTAGAAATTTAAGCATGTGAGCCCAGCTGTTAGAAATGAAGAAAGTAGATCTAAGATTGCAGTGTATAGTATGTGAAATTTGATACCATTATTCCCAAATTCTGTTTATAAAGGCTGCATTGAAAAAAAAAAAAAAAAAAAAAAAANGAAGCTAAATCTCTTAACAAATAAGCAATGGACAGGACAGAAAGGCACAGAAGGAGAGTGCACTCACTCTGTAACACAAAACAATCCTAAAGCTATTTTAAATAATGCTGCAGTCAGAACTAAACCTCATCAGTGCTAAGGGACAGAGTAAAAGTGATATACAACCACATTCCTCCCCTTCAGCTACACTGGCAGGGCTCCTCAGCAAAGGATGACTGCCTTTCTGACCCTGTGAGCTGTGCAATGGAAACATTACACGGCCAAAAGCTACAAGCCTCAGGTCACATCCATCAGAGGCTGTGAGAAGGGACAGTCCAGGGAACAGCTTGAAAGCAGGGCCCAGAGATCTCCAGTGACCATCTTGTCCCTGCAGAAGTTTTTACTGCTGACTATCACAGCAATGGAGTTTTGCCAGCTGTTTAAAATCTCACTCTAGTAGCCTGGCTTTATCCTTCTGGCTTTGAAAACTGAAAATGTTGACTTTAGGCTTTGATGTGGGTGGTGCCAATTAGAAGAAATTCACAGTGGAAATCAAATCCAAAGTTGGCACTTATTTTATCCCCTACAGATATCCACAAGAGACATAAGAGAAGTAAGCAAAGCCAACAGACAGGCGCAGTAATTCTATTTGCAATAAGTACAAAGTGAAACCTCCACCCCCAGCCCCTGTCACACACAAACACACACCTACTTCTCTACCAAAATAAGTGCAGTGTGATTCAGAACTCAAATCTAATGACAGTCAGAATATGTTGTAAGAACAGCTGTTGGACTGCAGCATAGAAGAAGCCTGAGGAGGTGCTCCTGGTGATGAAGAGGCCCAAAGAAATCTTTGTAGGTGACCTGCTAGATCAATCTTTTAATGTTATTTACAATAAATAGTATATTTACAGATGTGCAGCTGAGAATTTTCATTCTTTTAATTAAATCAGTGCAAATTGTGCTATTCCTGATGTTATTAACGCTCATTACTTGAAGCATATGATAGTCTTTTCCCCTAAATACATGACATTTGGAAGTATGTGACTAAGTGAAATGTCTTTTTTTTTCACTCTTATATTTTGTTATTCTTTTTCACTTAGGTAATTGTGTAGCCCTTAGAAACATATAGGAATGCCTGAAAATTTGACCTCAAAAGGTCTAGAAACAAAGATACTTTCTTTTTTTTTCCCAAAACAGTCTATGATTTTTAAGCCAGTCTTGGCATTTTGCAGACCGTCAGACAGGGAGATCAACACTGTTTGTGTTTAAGTCCTTACATAGATGATATGCTTTGTACCCCACTGTTTCTTTGAGGAAAAGATTAGAAAGCAGGCAAAGAAATGTCGCCCAAACTTGTCAAAGAACTACTTTTAAGGAAAATTCCACTGACCTTTACCTGCAGAATTTTCCCTACAGCATTACACTCACCCTTTAGCATCTCCTTAAGCAGCCTTTGCCTTTCAATGGCAACAAGTGTTTCCATATATTGGCTTAATATGGTGTGAGGTCTCCTTGCTGCATCATCAATTCTGCCTAATAAAATAGCACCTTAGTTAACAAAGGCTAGAAACTTGCTTCCAAACGTTTGGCTTCATTTTAGGGTTTCACAATAGGCTTTGTGCACTCTAATGTGCCCTTGCTTACTCGAGGAAAGCCACTGTGATGAGCTCCCTGTCAATCTCAGCACCCATACTCATGCCCAACAGCAAAGCAAGCAACAAAGCAGCATCTAGGTGGATGAGAGACCTCAAAGCATGGACAGACGAAAAGTTTTGATGTATTTCATTGTGGCTTTATGTTATTATGCCACTTCATGGTGTAAAGAAAGAGGACTGAGTGGATTAATGAAGGACAGGTGCTGATACCCTGTACTTTGCAGCAGCGTAAGCTTACTTCATGTCCGCACTTAATTTCAACTGAGTATATGTATTACTGACAGCATTTTTTTAATCCCTCTCCTAGAACATATCCTGACGAGATAATGGATTGTAATTTCACAGGGTAAGATCGAGTAATCACATTATCTGAAGCTGATCAGCCACTAAGTAAGGATGATGAAAAGAAATACAGTAAGGCAAAGCCATTTTTCACAAACGGCAGCAGTACAGAACTGGCAAAAGCTCTTACAGCTGAGATTAAATGCATCTTTCTTTTGTGCAAAACTATTACGTGCAAGATGAAGCTGGAGTCACTTGGAATAGTTTCAGGAAAACAAAATGTTATTCAAATATGCTGTTTTCATTGACGCTGAAGCACTTCTAAAGATTTACTCATTTGGATGAGAAGATTTTGAGGTTCAGAACAATCTGGTCTCTCTAATAATTTCTGACCAGTAGGAGGGAAGAGCAACCTTGACTAGAACACCTACAGATTCCTAAAGGAGCTATTTCAACATAAAAATATTCAAAAGGTTTTGTTTGCTAATGTAGAATGTACAAAAATACTGAAACCTCAATAATTGTCACAAAATACAATCATGGTCTTTCAGACAGTTCTATCCAAAGATATGTTTAAAAAGTTTACAATGACAAAAAGAAGTCTAACTCCTGTTTTACAATACTTCTTTTTTGTTTGAAGTTCTTGGGGTGATTGGTCTTTTATTACTTTTGAAATGTTATGTGTTATTTCTTCTCATACAAGAAGTCAAATTGTTCTCAGTCTTTTTCATTTCAGAGCTTCATTAATTAGGTTTCTGAAACATCTGTCAGCATAACCTCCTTCTTTCACAAACTTTCAAGTTTTCAGAAAAGTTGCCATTTAGTATGACATTTTTAATATTCACTCAGCCCAAAAATTATTCTTGAGCTAAAAGAAAAATGCTCAGTCTTTTTTTACATTCATTTTGTGACTAAAATATATTCTTGTGACATTTTCCTCTCAAAGCAGAATGATTTTGAGAAACAGCAGAATTCCTGAAAACTTGGAATTAGACAAGTGAACAAAAGAGGATTTTATTTATTTCATTAGATCTGTTGTTCAGTGCCAGTTTTTTTCAAGCTTAAAATGTTTGGAAAAATGTTTCCATGCAGCAAGATTAAAAACCAAAGACAAGCATGCTCATCAGATTGAAATACTCTTATTCTTTTCTAATTATTTCTCCTGCTTAGACTCTTCTGCCTATACAGCTAAATCATCTGCCCCCCGACTACTACCATTCTCAGTAATGACCCCAATGAAGAAGTGACCCTACCCCAGTTTGGGTACTGTCCTGGGCTAGAGCCTTCTGTTTCATGTTTTGACCATTATTTCTGCCAAGGCTGCATCAGGGACCGCAGTCTCCTCACTAGAGCTGTTTAAAACAGTACAGGAAATGTATCCTATTTAAGGCACTACAGGAAACCCACACTTTATTTATACCTCAGAAGCAGAAAGAAGTTTCACCTGAGATCAGACCGTTTTTCTGCGAGGGCTGGGGCCTGGTCCAGCACGGAAAGCAGTGCTCGGCCAGGCAGTTCTGCTTGCAGCAGGTTTAGGTGAAAATGTCACTGACGTACCAATTTAGCAGGATCATGCGCTCAAGATTACCACCTCATCAAACCTGCCATCCTCACACCTGGAGCCACCACATACCCTGAAATAAAACCTGCCTTCCATCAGGAAACCCAGCCAAGCTGGAGGATACTGAATGAATCACGGGAAGTAGTAGCTCCATGGGGAGTCTGGTGGCACATCCACATGTGCTATACTGAACCATGACAGCTGGCTCTCTCACAAGCTAGTTGAGCAACCTGGCCCTTTCGCTCACGCTTAATTACGATAAGGCTCCAGAAACCAGGCACAGAAAGATCTGCCTCCTGACTACCTCCTCTGCTTGGAAAACATCCAGCAGATCAGGCCCTTGAGTCCCTGTGTGACTTCAAAGGACAAGATCAAGATAAGTACTCCATGCTGAGACATCTGCCTTCCCTACACAGGTACAGGGTGCCCTGGTAGCTCAACACTGGATTCTGAATACCTCTGCGGGACCCACCTGCCTTGTAGCAGAGTGCTGTAGCACTTGGGTCCCTTTTAGGATCTGGCCTGTGCTCTTATGCTCCGTGCTACAAGTTTGTGCTCTGAGGAGAGAGTAGAACTGGCCCGTAGGGGAAGTGAGCGGCCCACAGACGTAAAGTCGATGAATCTCAGTACAGCGGCAGGGCATCCTGCCACACACAAGAGGATAGAGCCCACGTGAGCTCCAGGCCTCCCCTCACTCTTCCATTGTTAACCACCAGGAAGAAGTACAGACACAAACAAGTGTGCATTTCAGCTATGTAATGGTATTACACCACACAGCAACCTGGAACAAGTTGAGAAGAACAGGGCTTTAAACTTGAGCTCCAAGGAAAAATGGTACTGTTAGCTCCAGAAACGCTTCTGTGGCTTCTTGTGAAATGCTTGTATTCCTACTGAAGAAAGCATTTTTCACCTGGCTCTCTGTTGCTGGCACATCCCAATTTATTCATGCTTTGTTTTATCACACCAACATTGTCACAGAAGCATTTTAAAGCAACAAATGTGCTTCTGTACAGTACTATTGGCAAGGAAAAGCATACTAATTTGTGTGAAGTTTTCAATGCACAGACTTCCCTTGTCCTGTAGCAAATCAGAAAGGAGAGAGGCTTGCTGCTTATATTAGTTAACGTGTGACAACTCAGCGGGAAGTAGTTTGGCTCTGAGGACAAGCAAAGCCAAAGCAGACGGTTGACGCAGTAGACTCTAAAACCATGACAGGAGCTGATATGTGAGTTCAGGCTGCCAAAAGACAGCACTTGTTGCTTGATGCATTAGGACAACAGCACGTCACTCAACACCTCTGGAGTCTGAGTTCCAGTTTAACAGCTCCTAGTCAGGAACGACTTGTGACCAGCTTGCAAACAATGTCAGGACAACCACCATGTGGTTACATCCAGCTGTCAGAATTATCTTTGCTTTTAAAAAAAAAAAAAAGCTGATGCTGTTTGTAGGCTGACAACTGTCTCTGTAAAGCATTCCTGCAATTTCCGTAGCCATCCTGGAGGCAAGGTCATACAGATAGATGTGACAAGGAGAGCTGTGGCATTTAACAGTCTGGGAAGCAACACTGCAGGATTACAGGTAAGGTATCAGCATGCTTCACCAGGCCTTCCTGTTGCAGAAAGCAACTCAGATCCACAGACAGCTTTAAAAATGCTGTAAAATAAATCCCCTGGGTAGAAACGATGTCCTCCCTCTATACCCAATGGTAGGAAGTACTCTAAAAGGCTGAAGGTGCCACGTATTTATAAGTGTGAAATAAAGGATGGTTCAGCATCACGTCTTCTAAATTTACCAGTGGAAAGGGAAAATCCAGTTGCCTAGCGGGACTTGATGCAGTTATCGCTAGTTCCACAAGCTGATGAGATGCATAAATTCATTTTTTTACAAATAGGGAAACTCTCCAGGAACCCTGGTTTACCTATGCTATCTTACAGAAGGAGACGAGTATCTGTCTGCGTCTGAAAGGACCACTCTCATCAGCCAGGTTGCTAGACATCCTATACAGCCTTAATAAATAATTGGTCCCATGTCCTGTCTGAAAAGCAACAAGGTATAGCTTTGCTTTTTCTTTCCTGACCGTCAGCTATTTTTCCATATGCCCAGCACTTCAAGCTGTTAGACACTTGGCAAACCATGTACTGCTGCAGATGTGCTTAGACATAATCCTTGTCTACTGCTCTGTTGTGCTGACTGGGAGGTGTGAGCTGACCAGGGTTACTCGCTGTGCATGTGTGACAGCCATGCTGTACCTTCACAGGTTCTCTCTCTTTTTCTCTCTCTCCAGAGCTACAGACAACCGTGGCCATCACTGCCGTAAAAAGACCCTGCTCCAACTTGCTTTCTGCTGCGACTTTCCACTGAAAGACAACCATCTACAAGCACCACAGATGCTGTATCTGAGTCCATCCGGTTTAGCCGTCTTTGTGCCAGAGCTCTTGGCGTTATGTCAGCCCCAAGAGGAATTGGCTGTGCCTGCAAGGCTCTTTACAGATAACGAACCTGCTTTGCCATTGCTGCTGTTAATACAGAGGTATTTGGGAGTTTCATTCTGTTCTCAGAAAAGCTGATTTTACATGCAAAAGCACAACAGCCAAGAACATACATGGAAAATAACTAGTAAAGAGACTTAATCACTGTCTGTTGCCGTTTTTCTTTGTAGGTTTAGCTATTAGAGCACCCAGCTGCAACGTGAAATGTTGGTGTATACAGCTTAGTAATAAAAAAAAATGGACATATTGCAAAGCCTCAGGTTTCTAATGAATATTTGAATTCACAGCTTTTCCCTGAATTCACAGCATATAGAGCAAAGCAGACTGACTGCTCGTGGTGTTGTTGACCACTGGTCTAAGCTAAGCACAGGACTACCTACATAGAGGGAACCACAAACTCCACCCTGGAATATTTTTCAGAGCACTTCCATAGCAGACTAACACCCATTTAAACTTAAATTAATGGATCTTCAGCCAGAATAAAAATACGTCTTTAATGAATAGGGCCAAAAAAGAAGTTTCTCTCAAAGTTTCTCCCAGAAAACATTTCTGTTTTCAGCTAGCTGTAGCACTCAAGGGTAAAAAAGAATCTGTCAGAACAGGAACATAGCAACCTTCTATCTTGCTTTTGCATGGCTTACCAGAAGGTAAAGATGAAATAATTTCTGCTTGTTCCGCTTGTATATATTTTGTTATTATGCACCAACTACCACAGCACACCTTTTATAAAACACTCCTCAACAAAGTGAGAGGTTCTTTTAAGAACAGTAGAGGCCCCAGGAATCCTTCACACACAGCGCAGCAGGTCCCCTGTTGTAGCTGGCACGCCGGCTGGACTCATTGCCGGTGGGGCACTGCGCAGACCTGTGAACCTGTCGGATCAGGAGCCAGGCTGAGCTCCTCAGGCCCATGCCTTAAGTTAGCACTGCTGACATGCTGATAAAGAGGTAGTCAGACATCTTCACCAGCAAAATCCTTAAAGGTTGTTTTAATAATGTTCTGTGTATTGCTAAAGGGCAAGTTCTGAACCAAAAGTTAATGGTTTCCTACTTGATACACTTTAGACTTTGTGAGACAAGCATTTCAGTATCAGTAGTTTCTCACATGAATATACTTTTCCAGCTCTCTTGCAAAATGCAGCCCAAAAAGGCAAACTCTTCAGCAGCAGCATGTGCCTCATTTTCAATAGCTCTGTCAGCTTTGTCTCAAAGAAGCTGAAGTAGAGTTTATATCTCTCCCTCCTGAAATCCAACAACTGATGGAAACAATACAGGACAATATAAAAGTGCCAGTGAAGCATCTGTAACTACTTAAAAACAACAGAACAAGCAGAAAGTCATTAGTAAGACTACCGAAACCCCAAAATTAAATTATATATTTCTCCCCTGAGGAAAATGGGAGATTGAGCATCACAAACTATTCCAGAGGAAAAGACCATCTGGGCAGAATTTTGAAAATCACAGCAAATGCATTAGCGTGAGCTGGGTCTTTGGCCAGAGGGTGCTTACAAAAAAACGCAGGTCTCAGGGGACTCAGTGGACAGTGACCTGGAGGCTGAGCTCAGAAACAACACAAACCAAAATGAAACTGCAGCAGCAGTCAGAAGAAACTCGGTTTTGGTTCAATAACACAGGCATGCTTGTGTCCTTGATTAAAAGTAACTGAATGAAGCACTTAAAAAATGAAATATTTTGAAACCTAAGAAAGATAGTAACATTTTATGGGATAAAAGGTTTAGAGAGATTTCAGTTTAGTTATTGTCTCATTCAGATTCTTTTAGCCTAGAAATTAATAAAATACAGCTATTCACATCATCCAGCAAAGGAAATTGCTTTTTATACCTCTCCTACATACATAGTCAGCTGACAGAAGGTAAAGTAAGGCACCTAAATCAGGCCTGGGAAAAAAACCACTCCCTTTTCCATGGAGTTGCATGCCTAAGGTTGGGCTCTCTGAATATCCGTCTAGACGTCCACCATCTGAAATTCGGAAGGAACGAAAGCTCTGCTTTCTGATCCGCATTAGTCACTGCGTGGCCTAAATTTTGGGATCAGCAAACTTCTCAGAAAAAGTAGGCAGGAATCCAGTCAAGCTGTAAGTAATCAGAAACTGCACTTTAGATTTCAGCTACAAAAAGCCTTCCAGTAGCACAGGACTCCCACTAGACTTAAGACAAGTTACTACCCCATTCTCAGAGCAGTGCGCACACACACCTGCCACCAGAGAGTGAAGGACAAGGCCACCATTACAATGTTAATGCTTGCAAACAAGCTTTGTATTATGAAAACATAAATCTGTTAGCCCCAGCATATTTATTGTCATTCCTTAGTGGGTAACAAAGATTAAGATCTGGCCTTTCATTTTCAGCACACAGTCCGATTAACAACAGATACTCATATAGAATAAAAGCCTATTTTCACAGCTGATTTTTAAAGATGGATACTTATCATTTTGTTTGCAGAGTAAATGGTTAGGTTAGGTTTAATTCATGTTTACTAAAGTCCATGAAAGTTGCTGTATGAGAGACAAATACAATTATCTTTACTATGGGAATAAATGTATAATGAAATCCTAGCTTTCCCTCTTTAAAATAACATACTTCAAAATAAGTATAGATTTTGGCAAAGCAGCATTCCCCTGCCACACAGCACATGCTTAATGAAGTTAGTCCTCGGCTGTTTGTTGCTGAACTGAACTGAGCCAAAATGAGATAAGCTAACTGAGTTTGTAAGCACTCCTAGCCTATTAAAGTGGAAGCCTCCACCGAAGGAAAACACTTTACACTTTCAATCTAAAAAGTATGTCATCTTATCAAAAAGACAATCATTCTGTCTTTTCACAAAGCAATTAGAGCAGAAAGCAATCACAGAAAGAAATTAAGAGGGATTTGTGGTCAGGCCTCCCATCAGGATCACTCACACCAGATGGATTCATACAACCTCAGATCTCTCCCTTTGCCTTGTCACATCCTGGCCAGCAACAGCTTTGGCACGGGTATACTGAACGAATGCCAATGGCGCTTGCATGAACCGCAATTAATAAGCAAGGTTTTAATTTACCTATTAAAAAAATTACATTCTAGGAAGCTAATGAAAAGCCATTTTATTAACAAAAAAAAAGTATTTTCTCTGGCCTGAAAAAATGACCCCAATATTACACAGCCCACCCGAACTCAGAAGGGAAGATTTTTGGTTCCAGGAAAAAAATCAAGAATTTTTGCATGGAAAACCATGCCACTGGAACAGTATGTGCTGCAAAATGGAGCTTTAATAGTCAATAAAGACAGAAAAAGGCAGTACTTGCTACCTCATAGATAGCAGGTTTTCAAATTATGGAATTCATCCGTCACACTCCACTTAGCATATCTGTATCACTTCAACAAGTAATGCCACCATCAGATAGTTATTTTAATAGTGAACAGGTAAATGAATAGTGTAAAGGGTAATAGAATGGGGAGGAAAAAGAGACAGGACAATTAAGTCTTTTTTTTTTCTTTTTCTCTGACACTGATGAGTGGAGATTCCTCTTTAACTTGCTTTAAATCAGGAGGAATGTAAAAAAAGGGAGATGTATTTAACAAGGCAATTTACTTAATACAAGAGAAATCTGCAAGCTTATTTCAGGGGCAGATCTGTAGTGATGCTTGCACTTCTCAAGGG
The DNA here is from genome assembly GCA_008711295.1 of Anarhynchus alexandrinus. Lineage (NCBI taxonomy): Eukaryota > Metazoa > Chordata > Aves > Charadriiformes > Charadriidae > Anarhynchus > Anarhynchus alexandrinus. The sequence goes on from VUYV01000022.1 coordinate 1,731,978, forward strand.
CAAATGGACACAAAGAACTTTACTGCATGGATAAATGATTTACATAAAGCAAACTGTGGTCCAAACTTAAGAGTGATTTGAGACTTGTCCCTAAAAACTCAAAGCCTCCATCTTTACAGTCTTTGTTCTCCACAGCAGCTGATAAGCAGCGGTCTTCAGCCAAGTAGTTCTCAAGGTCTAGGCTGCAGAGTCTGCAGCTTTCTTGAGCAGGCAGGCTGTGGCCATACTGCTTCCTGAGCGGGCAGTAGGGAGCAGCGAGAGATACACCGCAGTCCTTTGAGCCTCCACAGCAGAGGCAGCGGTTGAACATGCAAACTGGCAAGAACATCAGGCAATTCTCCAAATGTGCATCCATGCGTTCCCTGCTTCTCCAAATACTTATGTCAGGACGCTGAAAGGGAAAAATCTCCTTCCTTGAGGGGGAGGTGCAGAAGTGAGGACTTAGCACGCAGGAAGATTCCTAGATAAAACATGCCTGTTTTCCTGGTGGATGGCTTGCAAGAGCAGCGCACAAGATGGCCATCCTGCTTTGCATTATGAGGAGGCTCCTCACCTTCCCCATACTCCCAGCTGACAGCAAAATGCACAGGTCCACTCCACTCTGGGAACTGGGGACCTATGGAAACATGGGCTGCTCTTCACCCCATCACTCACGTTTGTTAGCACAGCTGAAGCCATTGGGAGGTTTTAGTAGCCACTGGGTTTTGCTCTGAAAAGCTGAAAGTTTGAAGCTGCAACACTACATCTTTTGTTTTTAACCTGCCTTCAGCTGCTACTTGGGACCACCACTCCCACACCATGCAGTGCATGGAGACTGGGGGAGCGAGGGAGACAAAGAAAGAAGAGCTTTTGCATGCAGGGCATGTTTTCTAATATAAAGCCCTAGCACCCTCCAATATGTGTGGCCCACACATAAAATCTGCCCTCTTACATATTGCTGCTGCATACATACTGCCACATTTATTAACCAGCCACCAGAAAGAGAGTCCTGTTTCTTCTTCAAGTCTTCCTGTTCCTTTTCATAAATCGAAGTGTACCTATTGCACAAGAGATTATCTGAATTTTGCAAAGATCTTTTGTTCATTATTTAATAGAATAAGATAGCATACATTCAGGGAATATAAAAATGTTTTATTCACTATCTTCAGCTGACTCTTATTTTTCCTCTCCCCCAGTAATAGCGTTAATACATTTGTACGCATTCTCAATGTAGTATTTCACATTCCACCAACAGGTATATCTTTTTGTCTTTGAAATATCTATGAAATGCATTAAATAATCACTGTAAGCCATCTTTTGTTGATAACTTTATCATTTTACTGCCCTGAATTATTCATACAAAGCCAACACTGTATCACTATATTATTACAGGAAAGCAATTAAGGTAGACTGTATGATTTGGAGAAAATATAAATCCCTCTATTCTGTTGCATAGAGCAGATTGTTTCCATCCCCTATTTAGGTCAGTGTCAGAAAACATCAGAAGTTTGCAGAGCTATTCGGGTGTACGTGTGTGTGAAGGGGATGGTTGTTTAGTAGTGTTACCAGTTGCATAGGGGAATGAAGACAGGCCATTTTTCTTAGCCCTAGCGCCTGGCTCTAACAGAGCACTTGTCATCAAAGCACGGATAAAGAAGTGGGTGCAATTTTTTCCCTGTCTGCAGCTGGTGAAACAGGGGCATGGCACATTCTGCCTGCAGTTACGCTCACAGCTACTGCCTGCTGCGAGGCGCCTGTGGTTCTCAAACGCCAGGTCAGTGCAAGAACCGGTCAGCCGTACAACCACACGAGTGGACAAAACCTCAGCCTCCGCTCAGCAGATGGAAGTGGCTGGTTTTAAAAATGCGGCCACTGGTTTCATGTGCCTTAACATCTGTGTGTTGCTTTCATGTACCTGTGAATGCTATTGATCCCTTAACACCAGCCTGTGAATTAAAGTCCACATTGTGACTTACTCTATGGAAGAATCTGAGTCCGTCTGAGCACCAGTCTTATTTCTTTCACAGGGCACTCCTCATATGGGATAAGAGCATCTAATACTTGCCTGGGTGGTTTATTCCTTTTAATAACTCACAGAACACTGAATAAAGCAGTCTTCAATCTAAAATACATATCAAAGTCATGGATGTTGCTGATTTAATGAAATCAACTGGGAAATCTGCACAGACAGTCAGTACAGTTTTTAAGTTTAGACCAGATTTAATGCAAACATGCCAGAGAACAAGAAACAGGAATTGTCCCCACACAGTCTCGTACAGCCAGCATTATGGCCTGGAACAGCCGGGCTGTGAAAAAAATCAATCCCATCAATGAATGGTGCTGACAGAAAATGGAAACACTCCGCAGTGAAACATCTCATAAAAGCACCCTGTTCATCATCAAAAGCTTTTGCTATAAGAAAGCATAAATACTATTACACATACATATATATATATTTTACTAGTTCCAGTAATGAATTATTCTTTCCTAAGAAGCACCAAAGAAATTAATGAAACATTTTCTCACTCTGTAGAGACCTACTTTAGGTAATAACTGTAAAACAGAAAAGGAAAAAAAGATTAAGTAAAAATAAGAAAATCATGCCAAAAGGGTTCAAAGTCTGGAAAAAAAAAAAAAGAATAAAAAGCACCTCTTCTTTGAAAAGCTGAATTGTTTAAAAAAATACACACAGGAATTCTTCCTGCTTTGCCACTCTCCCCCACATCAGTAGCTGTGCCTTCTCACAGCCCTAGAGATGGTAAGGTGGGACCACAAAGCAAACTGGAACTCAGTCGTCAAGTAAAAAAAAGAAAAAACAAAACCAAAGCTCCACATAGCTATTACAGACGGACACTGAAGTGAAGCCTTTTCCCTATGCCGAACGCTGTGCAGCAGCCAGATGAAATCACAGCCCAAAGTGAATAACAAAACAGCGAGGCTGAGCCTGTGTCCAGCATGTCCTTGAGGTCCACAAGACATCTCAAGCCTGTCTGGAAATCCTGCCCACTGGGCAGTGGAAATTACGGGGCAGAGAGGAACCATCCCTGTGGGCACCAATTAGGAAAGAAAAATAGACCCTTTTGCCCTTAGGTAGCTCTGTCCTTCTCCTAATGGGTCCTTTCTTATCAACTGGAAACAGCTCTCATGGATACAGAGCGCAGGAAATCACCTCTAGCTTTTCAAGAAACCATTTTAGGTTCGATGGAAAGAAAAAAGCTCTGTCAAGTCACTGCCTCTGTCATTTGCACAATGAAACACTGGTCGAATAGGCACTATTCGCTTATTCACATTCAGCAACCCAGAGCATAAAACAAACCAGGGAGCTGGCAGGTTAGCTGAACATAACGTGCTGGGTAATTTATTATACACAGCTCCCTAATGAGCTGTGAAATAAATTCAGATGTGGCCATTTTAGCAAATTCAGAATAATCTCCATCTCTCAAATATCTGAGCTAATGATTCACAGTTTGTTCACAAATGGAAATGTCACTCCCCCAGTCTGTTGCTACTGGTTTTAATGTCAAGGGAGCAGTAACAATTCTATACCTCTTCTTTGCATCATAGAGGTACCTAAACACTCCAGCTGAGCTCAAGTTTCTCTCCTGCCTGGGCCCGCACAGGCAGTCCCTTTGCACTGCCTTCATTACAGGGTGGACATTTTCTAAAAATTTTGAGGGAGCTCAGAAAACATCTTCTCATCAAGAACTTTGGCAAGGGCTATCCTGACTACTCTTCCACATAGTTATCATCACTTTTCTCCATTTAACCATAAAACTAGTTCTCCACTAAGCATGCCTTACCAGCTAGGGTTTTGGGTTTTTTTCAGAAGTGGGAGAAGCAGATATACATTAAAGGGAGCAAAAAAAAATACAGTGAGTAGGTGCTTCTGACTCTCAAACATACATGATGATGTGCAACAGGTAAGATGCACATATTACTTGGTGTGTCTGTTGGGAAGTATTAAATATGGTGAGCCCCAGATTGCGAAGCCTCAGCTAGCTTAGCCCCATGGTAACGATAAATTCTTATGTGACAAACACACAAACTTCCTCGACCTGCAAGACATTTGCATTCTGTCACACCCAGTTGAAAAGTCTCAGGCGAAGGTGATTTTGCAGACTATTATATTTCATTAACAAGAAGCTTTCTGGATACTCATTTACAATTTTCCCTTCCTTAATTAAGTCCAACTACTAGTTACACCTTTGTGTGCTTCATTAAATCATCTCATTTCCTCCTTGGTATTTAACAGCCTTCAGTTATTTGCAGACTGCTGAGCTCCATTCTCATCCTTTAGGTTGGCTAGTAGCCAAAACTAAACTAGCCAGCTCAGGTCCTCAGCTGGTGTAAATCACTTTAGTACTTTTAATCTTTCTCATACTGTTCAAGTCGCTCATTCCAAGTCAACGATCTGCTCATCAATTTTTTCTCTTTCAGCTCTGACCTCTCCCTACTACTGATAACACAATGCCCAGACTCAGCACGACGTTCAAGAAACGAGTGCACTAGAGTGCTTCTGTAAAGGCAGCCCATATTGCCACTGGCTTTTTCTAAATGGGTTGCAAACCAATGCCTAATTCTGGTCTACTATCAAAATAGTAGATTCTCTTGTCTCCTTCAATATTTTCTTCCTGTGCTGCATACATGTGGATGTTTTCAATAAAATCATTGGAAAAAATACAATTTAATACAACTTAACTCATTTCCATGTACAGTTTTGTAGTTTTTCCCTGCATTCCCTCCAATGCATTTGTCCCTCTTGTTGAATGACAGAATCTCAGGTCTGTTTATATCATTGAGTAAAACACAAATCCCAAATGAATCTCATTGGAGTATGCGCCAGTTAAGTGTATGGGACTAGCTGCTTCTGAAATGCAACGTCACAATACCTGTTCAAAACTGCTCACTAGGAGAGATGTGGGGAACACCTGTGGAGCTTACAAATGTCTACAGTACAGAACTGGAGCAAGGAAACAGAAGTGCTGTCCTCCAATCTGAATTATTATCTCCCAGTGCTAGAGCTGCTGTGCAAACAGAAAGCTATTCCTTGTCTATGCTGCTTGCAGTGTGAGTACATTCAAAGAATTGCAGAGATCCCCATGAGTAACTTTCATTGCTTGCTGCTGAAGGAACTATGCATACTGCGTAGTGCTGTCATGATGTGCAGAACTGATCTCTCTAATTAGATGCATTGTCCTCAGTAATTTCCCAATGATTTCAGTTGAATAACTGACAGAAGAAAATAGCTTCAGGCTTTTGTGCCTCTGAGGACTCATCTTCCTTCCCAGCCCAAGGCAGATGTTGCTGTTTCTGCTGCCTGAGGGACAGTGCTTCTGAGTTTTCCTTCTAAGCATAAATGCAGTTGCACAGTCCAGAGTGTTCAGAGGTCATTTTGTGCCATGCAGCTTCTCAGAAACAACCCCACTTACAGTCTGCAGCCATGAAGCATGACAAATAGACATGGTACGAACAGCGATGATTTCTCACAACAGAGAAGGCAGGCGCACAGCGCTGATAAAAGACATGAAAGGCATTTCACACCCAGGTTTTCAATGGCCTAAGTAGAGAGGTTATTTTCCTCAAGAAAGGAAACAATATGGCTGGGGTACTGCAAAATAGTGTGAGCTGAACACAAACGCCAGGAAATAGTTTTCGACAGAACTGACACAGCTGAACTAGTGTTTAGCAAACAGGTCAGTAGCTGGGGCTATCCCCGAGGGCTGCAAATGTCAACATGGCCAAGTAGTTTCTGTGTGAGATGAAGGGAATTACATCCTACCCATTCTCTCAGAACAGCAACATAAGGGACAGTGGCATGACTGCCAGTTTCTAGAAAGACGACTGTAGTTTGAAGAGTGTATGTAGTTTTGAAGGGTGAGAAACCCTTCCACGTTAAAATTGAACACCTTTTGCATCCCATAAGCTATATACATCTATCCCACAGAGGAACAACAGGATGGCTATCTGAGAAGTACCTACGTGTGGGTTAATGAAATAAAAACTGTCTTCTCAGACACACTGGAAATAGTGCTAGTAATAAACAGCCCTTCATGCTCACCAAAAGTCAGACAGGGGATCCGATGTTTGGTATTGGACAATTTGTATCAGACAATATTTGCTAATTAGACAATTCCTTGCTATGTCTTATTATATAACCAAAATTAACCATGACTGCTTTAGAAAATCCTGTTCTTTACCTTCAAATACAGCAGACTGAACACTGTCAGCTTCTTGAGGCAGACTGATTAACACATTAGAAACTGCAGACTATGAGAAAGCTGTTTCCAATGCAATGATTCTCAAGACCAGAACTGGTCATGTTATCATTTAAAGGTGCTCTGGGGTGGGTTGCTCTAAGCTGCACCATATGTATGGGATCTTAATATAGACAGTACCAGTGCAGAAAACCAGCTGGTCCCAGACAGATATGATATGTACCTTCTTTCTATATGGGCTGCATATTTTTTATGCATCATTATTAGATGCTAGTAATATTAAAATGGGTGCTAATATTTGTTCCATCAGTGATCTCAAAGGTCTGTTCTGCTCTCAGCCACTAAATGGTTGGCCCTGATCTATGCCAAATGTGGGTACAGCCATCGTGATCCAGAAATCCATGCTGTTATTAACTCTTGACATGAACATCTTTCAGTCCCACATAAACCTCATTTTTCTCCAGCTGAAAAATGTGCAAAACCTATGGATGTCTTTCTAATCCAAGGATAATCCACATGGAAGTTGTGATTTGAATTCAGGCCCTTTGAGTAGCATAAAGGAGGCTGTATGTAGCAGAGTCCAGCCGAGTTCCCAGTATAGGTGAAAAATGAATGATATAAGAGAGTAGGAGCCAAGTCAATACAGGGAATAGTTGAAATTTGAGCAATTTGCAGGAAGAGAAAGTTGCGAGTAAGGCTGAGAAGACAAACCTAGACCTGAGTTGAGCTCTCATCAGAAGTTCTGACAAGTTGGTGCACTGCACTGCAAATTTTTCTGGACTTTAAAGGCTGCAGTATGAAACTAGCCAATCTTTAAACTAATGAAATAAAGGGAAAATGAAGTATATTTTCTGTTAGAGACGTCTTCCTTCCTAAGGGGGATCTTTCCTTTGTTTTTCATCACTTAACCTGTTTTAATTCTTCTGCTCATAATAACAATCACTATTATGGCTACAGGATAGATTTATTTTTTTTCTCCAGAATCATCCTGTGCTGTGAAACGGATCTTCAGAGATTTAAGCATGAATCTTACGAGTTTTGAGGTTTTTGAGGTTTCCAGGAAAAATCCACCTCTTGGAGTAAAGTAGTTATGCTACAGTATCAGCTTTTACTAACAAAAAGTTCGGCTTCTCATATTTGATGCCCCTTGCGTGATGTTTTTAATGTCCATGTTGGTAGGGCAGTGTCTGTCTTAGCAGAGAACAACTGGAGCCCCGATGCTAGAAAGCTGCTTCATTTTATATGTTATGATCAACTCCAACGGGAATATGAAGATGAGGACTTTGAACCACGCACAGAATTCTTGCCATCACTGGCAATCAAATGTGCTGCAGAGGCTTGGTCTCACCCCAACTTGCTTCCCCTGCCAGTCTGAATTTTAATATTTTTATGCTTTTCTCTTTCCCTCTTCAATCAGTCCATGCACATACACATGCATACACTCCTTCCTCAACATCTTTACCTCTGCAATCCTGTAACTAATCCAAGAGTCAATAATGAAACTCTGACTTGTGAGCTTTTGAGGGCAGGATTGTGTTTTTTATACTTTTGCCACTAACCAGCTTCTCACTCAGGTAAGCCCTCTGAAAGCCTCAAGCAGCTACTCGTGTGGCAAAACCACAGTGACCCCAATACAACTTTGACATACGTACCCTGCCTGGAGTACTAGTGCTGCCTTCTGCCCCAACGTATCTAAGTGTAGGGTAGGACAAACAGTGACATGCTATTTACCTTCCGGTTTAGAGCAGTTTTACCTCAAGACCCTATCTAATTGGGATGCAGCCACTTCAAAAAGAAGAGATTTGAGAGGTCATTATCAAGTCTCCTACAATGCCTGTTTTAATTAAGCTGTGTTGAGCCAACTGCACTTTGAGCTTCTTATGCCTTTGTTTGCTGGGTATGAATCATCTTCATCATTTGTGCTTTCATTCCTTCACTGATGGAAAAGATAGCAGGAAAGGATTCCTCAGGATTGATTAACTAAGCTCTCACCCCATTGCCCTTGGTAAGTTTAAAGAGAACAGGAGGTTATAATCATCTTTATCACTGCACGTTGCACAGCCATGCAGATTTCCATCTTTCATTTTATCACATCATGACTTTGCACTTAAAGGAGCACGTAACTCCTTTACTTTGCTAGAGCAACTATCCCCTCTCTCTCCAACCAATAGCTGCCAAGAAAATTCTGGATAGCTGCAGTATGCTGTGAAGCCCCCTTCAGTGAGCATGGCTTTATAAAAGTGCTTATTGTGGTCTAGAGAGCATGGCATTAATCATATGGGGGGTTGAAATCTGTGCTTCATCCTATACTACCTGTGTGACCTTGGGCCATTCAGGTTCGGTTATAGGCACAGCAAGACCATGCCTGTTCTGAATGCCCATGAAATTCAGAGCCAGAAGGGTACATGAGGGAAAAGCGTAGTGTTTTAGGGGAAATTGGAAAAGAGAGGTCACAGGCATCTCAGAAATCACCATTCTCTTGGGCTTAGAGGTGCAAACCCAAGTGCAAGAGCTAATTTAGTTCAACCATTTCAAGCCTCAGCTTGGATGAGGGATGAGTGCAGGAGTCTGCTTAAAAGGTATATAACAAGTAAAACTCTTTTAACTGAGGAAATGCAGTCCAAATTTTGGAAACCGAAGTGTCTACTGTGTCTCATGGACCAGATGTAAATTTCTTGACTGAAGCCAGCCTGAGAAGAGCCAGCTGGCAGGGCATGAGTGTGCTAACAGACGCTATTACCCTCATCAACCTCTCCTGGCACCTCCAGCCTCCACCCATAGTGCAGTAGCTCTATGTAAGCTCAGGTCTGATGGCTCCCATCCTTCCTGTGCAGTGTGTTGTAGAGAGGGTTTGGGCCTAGCCTTGTTCTCTGCTGAGCCTGACCTGAAACTGGTAAGCAAACCAGATTTCCTAGCTTGCCCTGGAACTTGCTTTATCCTTGCATGTTTGCCCGATGGTCACTGGGCTGTTGCTGGGACTTGTTCTTGCCACCAACCCTGCGATGCTTGTGTTGCTCGGCAGCGTGCCCTACACTGGTGAAGTTGCTGTGGCATGGTAACCTGTGCGTCCTGGTTTGTCCACCTCAGTGGAGCAGCCCTGTTCTTCCAGCACCCTGCTGCTGGCCTCCTGCCCCCAAGGTTAGTGCCCTGTGCACCAGTGACTGGTTAGACTGGCTGAGCACCCCTCGGGGCAGGGGGTCTGCCCATGCCACAGGTACTGGGACTTGTTCTGCTGTTGGTAACTTAATGCTCCCTGCAGGTTCTTGTGTGGTGTGAGAGCCCAGAAAATGCAGCTGGGGAACGAGTAAGCAGGGCAACATGAAGGCACAGGACCTTTCGTTTGTTTGCAGTAGAGAGACTTGGGTTGCTTTGCGAGAGCTCCTAGCCCAAACTTGGGGACCTGGGTGCCACTGGACTGCAAGATGATGCTGAAAAAGGCTTGGACAGACAGGTACTTTTGGAGAGCAGAAGACTGTTGGAATGAGGGCCTCGTGCAGTTTATGTGCTGCTGCTTCTCTAGGGAAGGCAACTGATGAGAAAAGGGTTTTTTTGAAAGGTTTAAGGACCTCTGGGTTTGTGTTCTTCCTTTTGTTGAGTGTGCTTTGGTGATACTAATGAGATGGCCTGATGGATCTGATGGAGCATTGATTCCATCTCCTGGTCGACAAAAGAAAGTCTGAATTGGAGTAAGACTTTATTGCCACTGTAAAGCTTTGTAAGCTTCCTTCTTCTGAGCAGTAAAGCAGAACAGAAAGGAATTACAAAGAACAAACACATGAACTGTGCTTTTTCCAGAGTTTAAAGGTGAAGTTGTACAAATATCAGAAACTAATTAAGCTGACTGTGTGATATTTAGTTATCTTAGATCCTAGGAGAAAAATTGATTTCTGTTGCACTGAATTAAATTACATTTTCATACTGATTGACACAAGCAGACTTTGCTTCTACTTTTCTTGCAAAAGTAACCATTATCTGACTTCAGTTCTTGAAACCAGGCTGCTGAACTTTTGCAGTGCTATTTTAGCACTGTATTGATGAAGAAACACTTTGTCCAGGGGTAACATTGGTCTGAAAGATCTTATATTCATATTACATCACTTTTTCAACAAATTGCAGTTTTCAAAAGGGCACTATTTTTCCTAAGTGAAACAGTATTTTTAACTTGCACAAATGTGCTGTGCTGTTACAACTTCCAGGTGCGCAGAAGCTTTTTGTGTGAGGGGGTGAATGCAAGAAACATGTGCCTGGAAACCAAGCATAAGCACATGTTTGAGTTGCATGGCTCCTTGCTGATAGCTCCTTGCTCCCCAGCTGACACCAAACAGCCAACTTGAGGAAGATGAGCTTTAATCTCCTGGCTGGACTCATGTCAGCTGCAAGAAGGCTGCTGAGCTGCAAGGGTCCTAAAAGCCACCAGTGGGGCATGTGTATAGTGTATGTGGAGGACAACACCCGCTTTAGCCCACTGACTGGCCTGCTTTCCTCTGGGGTCTTTCTTTCCATGACCCCTTCCACTGTAGACTGGTGTAAGCATGAATTAATTAGACTGCTGTACAAATACATGCCTCAAACCATGACTTCTCACCTGATAGAAACCCCAAGCTCAAGGATGTGACATCTGCTACTGTGTGGCAATGGTGCCACAGTGCAAATATTTACTGTAGATCATTATTCATTGCTGTGCTTCAGAGGGAGGAAAAGGAGTGGCAGGTGCCCAGCTGATGGCCAGTCCTCTTCATTGCAAAGTCACAGTCAGCTCCTGGATGGGATCTTCCATGCATAGCACATGCCAATTCCTTTGCTGTGAGCTCCTCATGCAGCTACAGAATTTGAGATGCTGCTGAAGAATAAGGTCCTCATTTCTGATCTCTCATCGTAAGGACAGCTGGGGTTTTCAGCCTGTGAAAGCCCACTCCACCAACAGCCCATATCCCTCTTCCAGCACAAAGGGAGAGGATGCTTGTACTCGCGGATGAAGTTACCAGTGTCAGGGAAAGCCAAGGAAGATGTAGTACGCTGCTCTTAAGTGAACCTGGAAGATGGTCCTAACTAAGCAGAAAAGCACTAAAACATTTTTGGATGACACTAAAACTGCTTTCCCACTGTGAGAGAATTTATCATCTTTTTTGCTTGAGGGGGAAAAAATATAGGAAGGTTAATCTGAAAATGTTATCTTGCTATCTTGATGTACTTTGCAATGGATGATCTTCTCTTGATCTTGTAATAAATTTTGAGAATCTCCTTGATTCCTATGGAAAGCAGGCACACCTGGAACTGCCCAAGGTTTCTGATTTGAATAATTTTTTGTACGCCTGAGTCCTTCCACTCGTTCATGCTTGTCATGGATTCCTGGTGATCTCTGTAATGGAAATTGCATGTGGCATGTCTTTCACACTCATGGGCTTATCGAGGTAAAGCTGACAAGTTCTCTCTTCTCAGCCTCTGACTCGGCATGACAACCTGTAGTAAGTCTTGGCTGCTTTCAGACAGATGATGACTTATGTTTCCCACAAGACCAGAGATGCTTTGTTACACTGATAAAGTGTCTGTCACAGAGTGCTGGGGTTAAGTGCTGCTCAAAATACACCAAAAGCAATGGGGGACTGGCACAAAAAAATGATGAAAGGGAGAAGGGAAACTTCAGGCTAGACCCAAGCACTGTGAAGAGCTTGGTCACTTTATGGGGAGAACTGCACAAATTCAGTTCAGTGGACAGGCTGTGGATGGTAGACAAGGTGAATGCACCCAGTTTTCTTAGGTCACAGCCATGTGCTGTGTCTACCTGCTTTCCAAAGTTTTAGATAGCTTTTTCTAAGCATAGTGAACAAATTGGATACAGAAATCTCTGCCCAGATACTTCACATAAGAACTGCACTGTAGTGAATAAGAATTGCCTGACCCAAGGGAGACCGTGTAAGGCCGTGTCCTCATCGCCCCTTTTGCACTGAGCAGCAGAGATGTGTGCACCCAGCCAGTTCTGTGCTTCATGGAAGGCCTAATGCCTGTGAGTAGAGAAGCAATACTATGCCTTGACAAAAATGCTAGTAGGATAAAACCTCCTGACTTGCTACTGGCAACAGCCTCTGTGCCGGGGGTAGGGACCCTTAAACAAGGTATGCCACAAGAAAGTGGAGGGGAGAAATTAGCCGGTTTTCCCCAGCACCAGCTGGAGCCCATGTCCCCTGGACACTGACCTGAATAAATTCTGTCTCCAGCATCCTGTGCAGACTCTTCAGAAGTCACTATTATTCTGCTATGCTGCTGCTGCCTCTCCTACCAACTCACATGCTGCTGTTTTCCCTCAAGGTATTTGCACGGATACAAGGCACCTCAAACTCTGAATGTAAACCCACACACTATCTTGCATCCTGTACAGGAAGGTGAATACTCTGAGCTGCAGAAAACCTCATTTCAGTTGCAATGGAAAATATATTAAATTCATCTCACCTTCTTTACTTTTTTTGCATGGTCTTTAGTTAATAGATACTAAAGTGATAGCATCACTTTGAGACAGCACTCCTTAAAAGAGTTACATTATGTAAAAGTTGGCTAAAAACCTTTCTACTTACTTGGGTTATTGTTTCTAAGCACTGCAGAAAGAGACTAAAGAGGTAAGAGATTAAAAGGCTGTATCAATTTGCAGGCTGTTCTCTTCCATAAAAGCCTGTCTTTCCTGTCCCATCCTTATCCCAAATAATGTTCACCGAGGCAGAGTTCCCCTTCCTTTATGAAGGCTGAAGTAAATGCTGTTAGATATTTGACAAAAATCTCCTGGATTTACTGTGTATTATGACATTGTTTGCTTCATCCTTTCATTTTGAGTAGTTTACATCAAATCAATGTAAAGATAATTTCCTTTGTTACCAAAAATGACTCCAGTTCCCCTTCACACAGGAGTGTATAGAGACAAAAAGATCTACTTTGTATGACTGAAGGTTGTAAGACACGTTAACAAATGTGAGATATTTGCAGATGGTGTTGATAAAAACCGCAAGTACCAGGATAAGCAGAAAAGGTGGAAATAAATGAAGTAGAAAGGACATACTAATACCAAAATAGCTTTCTAAGATCAAGAGGTTGCAGTGGAGACAGATGAATAATGGTGGAAGTACAAGCTGCTGATGCAAAGCAGAAGAGAAATGATGGCTACAGAGATGACAGTGGCCCTCCCCTAAATTCACCAGCTTACATGGCCTCTGTTAGAGCAGATTCAGCTTGCAATCTGTTGCTTTTATTCCCATGCCAACATTAGACATAGGGCAGAGGTGGCCACTGACTTCTCAGATGGGGCCATAAGAAGGATGGTCACAGAGCAAAGTGAGCAGTCTTTCTCCTGCTCTGAACTACCCTCCAACCCACCAGGGCGCTTGCTTTTATTCTGCTCAGACAGTTTCAGAAGTAGTACTCAAGGACTAAATTTCCACTTAATTTAATTGAGAAAGGCTGTAGGGCTTTACTGCTATCATTGTTTAGCAGTTATTCTTCCTGAAGCTGCAATTACTGCTGCCAATGCAATTCAGTGGGTAATGGAGGAAGTCAGGACAGTGTACGCTTCAAAACCTCTCAGGTGCTACCTACCCATGACACTTATTTGTGAGGCTCCCACTCTGCTCTTCCATTGTTCCAGGCAGAATAAAAAGCATGTGCTCTCCCTGGTTTAAACCTCTAGCCCATCTTTTACCCATGCATTTGAAGGAGTAGGGAAGGAGTGTTGGGGGAGGAGGAGAACAAATTCAAAAAGGGTAATTTCAGAACAAAGGCAAGAAGTCTGCACTCACTAATTTAGCCCTCTGGCATAAGTGTCAAAGTAAGGGATCATACAGTTAAAATCAAGGGCAGGAAAGATTGTTAGCAACTGCATTGTGGACCAGGTAAAGTGTTTCGTTTGTTTGTTTGTTTTTTTAAAATAAATGTGAGATTTAGGCCTTGGTAAATCCAAGGGTCACGTGGCACTCAGTCATTTGTATTGAGATTGCTCCAGTTTTCCCCTTGAGGTTCTCATTCAGAACTTGGATCCCAGCCATTAGACAGAAGATGCTCCTATGACAGTCAGTCACCCTCTGAAGATTTCACCCTAGTCCTGAAACATTTTAACTTCAGATCCTGGTCAGTTACATTTGCCATTCATATTCTGCATATAAAGAGCTAATAAATGTTTTAGTACATTCTTCATGAAGTCATAAAAACCAACAGACCAGCAAGTTGTTTCTACCTGTGGCCTGTAACCACCTGCAGCATTCACTGATGTATTTATAACCATCTAGAGATAAGTGGCCTATGTGATAACAGTTCATACTCATTTATTAAGCTCATATAGCCCACTGGAGAATGTTCCTTTGATATAAAGTTGGATCATAATTTTATCACTCTGAGCACATAAATTAATTTCCATTTACCGTCTAGCCAAACAGAAGGTATAGTTGTCTAGTTTCAATAGCAATTTATTGCTGCTTTTTACCCAAAAGGACAAAAGAAAACCCTGAATCATGCATGAACACTTACAATGACAAACCTGCTACAAACCTTCTGATAGAGAAAAGAAAATACTGGGCAAGGAAAACTTGCCACCCTTGGAAGAAAAGGCTCAGTAAGGCAAAGGCAAATTTCTTGCCAAACTTCCTGAAAGAATGAAAAAGTAATGAATTATACAGGCAATATCTGGGATTAAAATTGCAAAATACAGGGCTTTCTCGGTGTAATTATTTTGTATGCCCTGCTTATTCCTACTCAATACTACAGTGTTAGATTCCTTTAATCAATTAAACAGGTACATTCATGATGCAAAACAAATTAAGTGGAACAACTTTGGGCAGGATTTGCTTGTTGATTTGTCCTACCTTCAGCCTGCAGTGTGCTAATGCAAGTGTGCCATCAAGCGGTACAGCAAGAAAGAACTTGGCAAAGAACTGATCCTCGAGTTTAAGCCTATTAAATGCAGGAGACCCAGTGTCCCCTGAAATGCCACCTCTTTATCCGTAAATAACAAGTGACAAATATTAATGTGCTACCATGACACTAGGTGGGAAAGAGCTCTATGGCTGGGGTTACTGGGCACGGAACTACAGGGGCAAATGTCTATTAATTCAACAGGCTTCGAGGCTCTTACAGCAGGCTTATATAAAAACCTTACCTTTTTAAAGTCTGCCAAAGGCCCTAATTATCATACAGTGTGGTGTACATCCCGCATAACAGAACAAATGACCCCTCTGAGGAACAGATGAGCAGCATGGCTTGTTCAGACAGATGATGCTGATTTCAGTGCAGCCCAGAAGGGGAACTGCCACTGTCATCTGGGACCTGCTGGTAGTGCCTGGCTGGTGAAAGACCTGTACCCCTGCGTGGGGACACCAGGACATCCTCTGTTCTCTTCATTGCATTACTTCCAATCGTGCTGGAGGGGGTGAGTTTGGCCCAGAAACGTCTGTTTGGGGTCAGGGATATGAAGGGATTAATTTAGGTACATAAAGAATCCTTGCAGGGGATTTCTGAGGGACCTACACCCCTTCCATCACCAAACTACCTCAGTATCTCAAACCTGAATACATCAATCCCTACATTACTATAAGGAAATGTTTTACTGCTTTTTTTTTTTTTTTTTACATCCAGGTAACTTGAGCACTTACAAGGGAAAGGTCATACTTCAAGAGCTGCTAAGGCACCCGTACTCAGGAAAATCACTAGAAGTTAACTGCCCCTAAATACCTTTACAAATATTAGGTGATAAGCCTCCAAGCATACAAGTACATACATTGTACAAACCCACTGTTTCCCTAGCCCTAGGTGTAGTGCATGGTAAGACCATGAGCATCATAAAGTGGATCTGCTGGTTTTCAGACTAGCCTGGCATATATTTGCTTTTACCTCATACATGTATATATATATCACCTACGAGTTACCTCTGCATTTTCCATTCTGGTGGAGCAGAGCAGCAGATATTCCCCAATGCAGAACTACTTCTGGCAATTGCACTTGTTCCAGAGTTTTAGCATTTGCTTGATGCTGCATTTATCTCAGTTGCACAATTTCCATCAGCGTATTTTTTTCTCCATCTTAATTAGAACTTTCCAGTATTTGCTGACTGAAACAGGAAAAACTGAGAAAGAGCAGGTGTTCAGCATCTTGATACAGCCTTGCACCACGAATAACAGTAATAGTCAGCTTGGCTAACATTCAGGTAAAGATTCGTTAAAATTATTGAGACAAAGTTACCTTCCAAAACCAGGCTGAATTTCTTTTATGGTGACCTTGAACAAATTTTTCCCTGATGCAAAACACATCTCAACACTACCTGCTGCTTTTGATGAAAAAAAGGTAACACAGATGTGTTAGAGCGCAACTTCGTAAGACAGTGTGTGGTTAGCAGGTAATCACAGACATGTTGAAGCAGATGTTTGAAATAACAGAACAGGAAAATGACAAGGAAAAAGAACAATATGAGTAATAATGGAAAGATTGTTTGGAGAGCATCAGTAATTTGTGATTAGCAGCACAGAGATGTTCGAATTGAGACCACAATCATTTATTTCCTAAAAGCGAACAAAACAAACCTCCTTTCCAAAGCAGCTTGTTCTCACTATCAAAAGCACTAGGAAACATCCAGCTTTCCTCTTTTTCACTAACTGTGAAGACTTACACTCAATACAGTTATCCACGGTCAGCTGAGATGGGATATCTGTCTGTATTTGTGTACTCACCCACAGCCAACCTCCCCTGGCAAAAATCAGAGGAGCGTAAAGGGGGCCCTCATTTACTCCTTGGGGAGTATCTGTAATAGTGGCGTGCTGAAATAGGCAGGTGTTGTATTCTCTTATTATCAGTATTTACACAGAGCTGGAGACAGCGGAGATCGGAAAGCAGAGGAAGAGAGGAAATGCCAATACGCTGTCTGTCACATAGGGGAACATTGCTTCCAATAGTTTAATGGCTAAATAAAAAAGGAGACTTTGCAAAGATTTTGAGGGACTGTATTTGCATGGTATGGAATTTGTAGTCCAGGAAAATTGGGGAAAAAAAAACCAAGGGAGTTTCAGTATTAGTATCATAAAACAAACAGTAAAACATATTGCATACTGGCAGACTTTCTAAACTACCAAGGAGGTGTGAGTAACAGGGAAAAGTTCATCAGAAGACAATGGCAAAAAATGAAAGGTAATTTGGTAGGAGCTGTGTACCCAATTACCTGGGAATGCAAGGAAAGGACGGAGGAACAGAGCGTTCACTAAAAATAGACACACATCTGAAATCATTCATTATTAAAGTTGCAGTTATTCTCTCCTCACTTCAAACGCTGTTGGAAAACTAAACCTGCTGGTGGGTGAAAGCATGGCTAAGACATGGGAAGCTTGGGAAGTAACACGTGAAAAGCAGAGGCTGTGCTTTAAAGTGGTGAAAGAAAGTGAACATCAGAACTTCCCAGCCTCTTCCAAGTTGCTGCCTCCCCCCTACCGTGGTGAGCAGTCCTTCTGTCTTGTCATGCTCGAGCAACTGCATCCCTGGTTCATGGAAAGGGCAATTTACCCTCTGCTCTTCTATTGTAACACCCTGACTTTTTTCTTTCCTCTTTAAAAAGCAAACCTTAAATGAGCTTTTCTGTTCCCCTGAGTGCAGATAATGTGATGCACAGTCCTATACACCCAGACTGGTCCAGGCTCTCGCTTTCTGTAGAAGTTGGTGTGAAGTTTGCGGCTAACAGCTCTGTATCAAAGAGTCGTCATCAAAGCTGAAGGCAGCGTTAGAGGCAGCATCGCGTATGTACTCATGGTCTAGCTGCATTTGCTATAAGCCTTATGCTGAGCCTGCAAAAATGGATGAAAAGACTCCAGTTCATAGAAAGCTACTTCCCAATAATGTATTATTAAACCAAGAAGCTTTCAAGCATCTGTGTTTATGTATGTAAGCCTTCCTCAGGGAAAGTGGGCCCAGAGTTCAGTGAGACTAATGGTCTCTGCGTAATAGGTTGAGCTACCATGCAAAGGTTCACAGGCTCAGAGCTAACGGTGTCAGCAATCTCCATGGCAGAGAAGTGGTATCGCACAGCAGTAGGCGGGAAATTGCCCACCTCTCTTCACTGTCTTAAAAATGATGGAGTTGACTTAGATGAGGTTTTAATTGAATTTACCTTTTCCTTTCATCTGCTCTTCAGTCTTCTTATTGCAACTTGTAAGGCTTCTCCAATTTCCAAATTGATTTTCTCGTAATTAATTGGACAATTAACAGTAACTTAGTAACTATTTATCAAGTATGCTAATTATGCAAATATCTACAGACCTGAAATATACCTACACTCAATGAATTTAACAAGGCATTGCTGTGGATATTACAGAATGGTTCTTCACTTGCACCAAATATTTGAAAGGCAAATGTTAGGATCATATTTCCATTCACAGACCTCATAGGTTTTTGAAATGTATTGTAGAATAAAATTACTGCATTGATTGGAGACTCAAAAGCTCTTGAAGCCTTTATAGAAAACAGTGAAAATGGTTTTGAAATTTACAGGCTGATACAATGGTCCCTTGATGTCAGTATTGGTATTCAGCTTAAGGAAGCTGTAGGGAACATCACAGCCAGCAATGCAAACTCCCTCTGGCAGGATTGTTCAGTGTAGTAAGTCTTCTACACTGCTTTATAGGTGTAACCCTAATTCTTAATATCTCCATTCTCCAACCCTTTTTTCCCCATTTAAAATATGGCAGTACTTCAGTTACCAGCACGTACTTAGAGTCCTAATACAGTACAGGACAGGGAACTGGGTGTGTGGATCACTACCAGCAAAAAAGGACCAGGAGGGGCCACGCTGGCCACTGACTCCAGTTCTCTGCCATCACAGGCCGGCATGCAATAGCTTATTAATGCTGAAAGGTCTGTAGAATAACCCTTTCATGTATTGCAAACTCTACCCATGAGCCATAAAACATCCTGTAACTTAAGATGGTGGCTCCTGTTTTTTTGTAACAGTCAAGATTACAGCACACTGCAGAAAAGAGTGAGCAGTCTTGGAGACCTGCAGTAGACTAGCCGCTTTTCCTCTGTTAATTAGCCCCTCCCCAGCAGCTTTCTAGCTTCAGAAACTGGGTAAGTCTTTTTGCGACACACTAATGCACCATCCTGAAACACTCCTGAAATGGAATCAAGTTAAAATAAAAGCAGTATCTTCTCATCACACGGACTTACCAGCTCAACTATACCAAATCAGCTGACAGTTCTACACACTATACCCTGTTGCTTATCAGCTACATTATTAAATCATTCTTTCTGCTCTTCCTTTTGTAGACAAACTCCTCTTATAATGCATTGCTTCTGCACCTGTTCTGTCATTTGCATTCCTAGAGCACCTCTGAGAGCCAGTCATGTTTCGGGCTCCTTGCACTTTGCTGTTTGATTAGACTGATGCTTAGGTTGATGTGAAGCACTGTGTCATTTTGGATTGAATTAATGGCAATAGCTAATGTTCTGAAATAGCAAGTACAAGAGGAGGAGGAATTTTACTTTTAATGATCTTGGCCTGGATAGTTCTTGTTTCTTCATGCTTCATTCTTTTGTCTTCCCTCTTTATTCATAATATCTCTACCGATCCAGGGTACACTAATGTTTTATGTAGAGAACCAAGGAACCATAAACTGCAGTTCTTGCCCACTTTGTCTCATTTGAGAGTCCGTCCTATGTCTACGATCAGTGACACCTTTTGAATTATGGTCAGTTCTGCACTTCTACTTTTTTTGCTGTTGTTTTCAACTCTACTTTATCATGAGCCACTCAGAGGAAGGTGAAGACACTGAACTGGAAAAACTGTTCAGAGTTATATGGCAGTTTCTGTGATTGGCTATTTTTATTTTTATGGCTGTCTGAGAGGCAAAGCACTGGAAATACTTGGCCTGCAGTTATTTGTGAGTAATGTTAAAATATCCATCATCCTGACTAGTTGGAAAGCTTGGAAGACTATTTTCTCTTTGGAAAATGAAGTTGCATCGACATTTTCTTTAAGAATGGGGATTCTTCCTGATGGTTTGATGTCAAACTTGCTTCCCTTGCACCCACCCTGCGAAAGGTACAGTTTTCCCTCCTGTGGCTCCCTTTGAATGCTGTTCAATGCTTTGGCTTACAGGTGAGAAGAAAAAAGGTAAGTAGGGTTAATGTATTTGCTGATAAATTCTTAGGAGCTTTTGATGGGGAACTCAGATTAAACTATGTAGCCAAATTCTGTTGTCCCTTCCACCTGTCAAGTCTGGAGTCCTCCACCAAAGTCAATCTGGATCTATTCTGATATTTAGAAGATCAAAATCTGACCTCTTATTGCTACACCAGCAAGATACTTTGCTAGTTCAGTCCCTTGCCTCTCTCATGCTGAGCACACGATATTTTACCTTAATCCCATCAAGATAAGATGTAGTGGCAGTCAGTACTCAGAGTTCCCTGGTGAATGAGAAGAAATGGTAAAGGATCAGGGTTCTCGCATATATATATATATATGTATATATATGTATATATATATATTTTTGTTTCCAGTTCCCAACCTTCCTTTCACTTTACAGGCCGCTGCAAAACAAACGGCCTTCAGGTAGGCAAAAGGCATAGAGGTGCGAGGCACAGCTAGGTGCGGGCTCTCCGCCAGCAGCAGCGGGCCCAGCGGGGACACCTCTGCATGCAGCAGGGGGACAAATGGGGGGCGAACCGCCCCAGGCCGGCGGCAGCCCTTGCACAAAAGGAGCAATAGAAGCGGAAAGACCCTTCCTGAAGCAGCCCCAGCTGCCTCCGGCCCGGCCGTGCCAGCCCGGCGTCCTCACCCGCCCCTCGCTGGCGCTGCGGCCTGCCCCCCCTTCCCCGCCATGCCAGCCCCCTGCCTGCCCTCTTCCATGGGCCTCGGGGCCGCCACCCAAAGCGGCCGCCGCGCACCGCCCTCCCCTCCCGCGGCGCCGGCCTTGTCGTGGGGCACGAGTGACCTCTGGCGTCCGCGGGCGGCAGCTTCTGCTACAGCCCTGGTGTTAATTACGTTCTGGGAATAAAACCCCCGAACGCAGAGGGGGATTGTGTGGTGTGTGGAAGGGGGGGGAAAGCCCTCACAGGGCCGCCAGGCCACGCTGCGTGCGGGGAGCCGCCCCGCTGGGCCCGGGAGAGCCGCCGGAGCCGGTCTCAGGCGGCTCCAAGCTGGCCCAAGCTCCGCCGGAGGCGGCCCGAGCGCCTGGGGGTGGCGGGGGGAGGTGTCCAGGGGAGCGCGGGGCCGGTGTGTGGCGGGGCTGCGATGGCGGCAGGGCCCCGATGGCGGCAGGGCCCCGCCGCCCCCGCCCGCCTGGCCGCTGGCTGCGGAGGTGGCAAGGCCGGGGCGGCCGCGGCCCCTGAAAGGGTCTGGGACAGGCTTTGATCCAGAGTGCCTGCTTCTGAGTAAACGTGTTCAAAAGAATTCCATTTCTCTTGGGGTATTTATCGCCTGCTTGTGTGGTTTTGGTGTTGTTTTGTGTTTTTTGTTTTTTTTTTATGAAAGGCAAAAAAACATCCAGCATGGATGGAGACTTCGTTTGCTTACAGAAAGCTGGCCGAAGAAAATAGCAATGCCTTCCCACAAGGAACACTGAATCCATTCCCATTTCAGACACGGATCTGCTGTCTGACCATGGACAAGTAACCTAACTGCTTTTGTGACCTTCACAAGGAAAAAGTGTATCAGGCTGTGATACAGCCTAATTGACGATTGTAAAAATGCTGCAGGCATTCATGGCAATGCTTCCTAGGCTTGAAATTATTTTGCAAATACTGTACTCCTAAAAAGGAATGGACGTGATCAACACTTAGGGAATGAGATACCCGAAACTCCTTCCCTAGGGATGCTTGCTGCCTTCATCTCGACTGACTCTGCTTATTCTGGATTATAGCAGGGGGTTGTCTGATGTGACAACAAGAAAGCAGAAGGAGAAAATTCCAGCTGCTTTAAAAAAGTCAAATGCTGCTTCTCTGTTTGGCTTGCAAGCATTGACTGTAACGAATATATTTCAGGAGGGGAAATGACATTTAGTCAGAGGATCTGAAAAGCTGTAATGTAGATACAGTCACTTGTCTTTGAGCATGGGGAAGAAGCTTTGAAAAATTCAGATAACAAGGATTATAGTACTCTGTAGAATAAAGCAGTATATAGGCAGGTTTTGCTGCACAGGGTATCATATGTGCCAAATAGCACCTTAATGTGTAAGAATACCACCCCCAAAACAGACTTTTTTTGTGCGTAGCAATTTGCTGATCAGCAATAAATTTGTGCCTGCTGTTTCGGTCTACTCATCTGTTCAAGTACCTCAGAAGGGAAGAGGCTGTAGCTGCTGTAATCACTGGTCTAGCATTTGCACAGCCATTTCAGGTCATACTTATCAGTATGGCCTGTGATCTTCGGGGGGGAAAGTGTGTCTAAACAATGCGTTAAAGCATAGTTTCTCTGAAGAGTTGGTGTGCTCCAGTTTTGCCTGTTCTGAAGGCTGGTAGCGCAGCAGTACCACCCCCAGAAGTCATGCAGCCTAGTTGTTTGAAAATCGTTAGCTGAGGCACCAGACAATGAGACAGGGTGCTTTGTCTGACAAAGGACACTCCCGTGTTTCTTTTCATTGGCTACTAAGTGTAAACATATGCCACTTGTAAGCATTTCTATTCAGGTAAGTGCTCAGAAGAGGTGGTGGTTTTAAAGAAAGCTGAAACTTTGCATGAAACCTGCACGGGACTGCATGAGTTTTCTTTCTGTTTCTGATGATAATTAGCCACCTAACTACTTTTCATAAAACCAAATGTTGTCTTCTGGAGGGAGGAGGAGGAGAATCCATAATAATTGTAATAAAATTGTGAGATTTGGCAAGATTGTCAACTGCTGTGTTGATGATCAGTAGGGCTTGCTCTGCTGTTGGGATCCAGGCTGTGATCCAGGCAGATAAGGCCAGCACACCCGGGCACACTTTGCAGGGTGACAGGTGTAACTGGCTGTTCTGTTGATGCTGGTGTCATAAAATGCACCTGCGTGGGCTGGTGACTTGCTCTGCAAAGAGATTCAAAACTGTGCTGTGAAGTCTGAGGCTTCAATCTCTTTTTGTACGCTTTGTGATGCAATTCTTGCAACAGAGAGTAAGAGACCAACCTCGGATTGGTGCAGGGTACTTATCCCGGATGAAAAGGTTGAGGTCCAAGTCTGAATTGCGGAGTGCAGCAATGTAACCCAAAGGGGAGCCTTGCAGGGGTCTGGAGGAACCGCACTAGTGATGATGCAGAGTTTCTCTAAGAAGTCTCGCTGGATGGGTGTTTTGTCAGAGCAGGTGGGTTTTCCCCAGCACTCAGTTTCACCCAATCAGTTGTGTGACATGGTAAATTGTGCTGCTGGACGGAGATTTGGAAAATAGCAGCTCTTGTGGGCCGGACTTGGCCTTTGAACCTTTTGTGTGACCTCATATTTCTGTGCCTCTGACTACAGCGTAGCAGTTGCAGTCACTGAGAGTTACTTTATTTACTGCTGCTTGCAGACACAGAGAAACTCCTGTGACCAAGGTCATACGTGCCTGTGGAAAGCCGGTCCAGAGCCAGACCTGGGTGAGCCTTGCCTGCTTCTGGTAAGGATGGATCTGACCCTGTTCAGTTCAGTGGTGCATCAGTTGTAAAATGGACAGCCCACAGGGCACAACTACCAATTTGTTTCTGTGAGCGAGAAGTGCCATTAACTGCACCAGTAATACTCCATTGCTCTGGCAGTACGGTGGCTCTTGAAAGACGAGTTGATGTGGTAAGGGGTCTGCTGCTGTCTCAAAGTTGCAGAAAGGCTGCTTCCTTTGTGCGGCAGAGTTTTGGTCACTGTGAAGGGATCTTACTTTCTTAGGGACTGTTCTAGAAATTTAGGCCTTTCTGAGGTTGCTGGGCAGGAATTTCTGTTCTGTACCACAGGGTACCTGATATCTCCACCTGTGGAAGCAATGTACGTAAGTAACAGTAGAATTTAAGGCTGCACAGAAAAATACTGAATACCTTGAGCAGATGTGAAAGTGCTGGCTTAAATGCTACGAAGAATCTTTAACATCTGAGCAAAAAATGTCCAGTCTTACTCTAATGTTGTCCTTTCACAGCTTGTTAAGTTGTTTCTGCCTATGCAGAGTCAGTTTTAAGTTGCTGGCAAACCAGATTGATGGCATTCCAGCATGGCTTTTCCAAGGGATAAGGGGAGATCAAGCTAGCATTCTCTCAAAGGTATCAATCATCTCTCTGGGTAGCACAATGATACTCTGTTTTATGTCCCTGTTAAGCTCTTCAGAATCACAGAATGGTCAGGGTTGGAAGGGACCTCTGGAGATCATCTAGTCCAACACCCCTGCCAGAGCAAGTCCACCTACAGCAGGTTGTACAGGATGGCATCCAGGCAGGTTTTGAATGTCTCCAGAGTGAGAGACTCCACAACCTCCCTGGGCAGCCTGTTCCAGTGCTCTGCCACCCTCAAAGTGAAGAAGTTCCTCCTCATGTTTAGATGGAACTTCCTGTGTTCAAGTTTGTGCCAGTTACCTTTTGTCCTATCACTGGGCACCACTGAAAGAAGACTTCCCATCCACCTGGCACGCTCCCTTTAGGTATTTACAGGTATTGATAAGATCCACCCTCAGTCTTCTTTTCTCTAGACTAAAAAGACCCAAGTCCCTCAGCCTTTCCTCATAAGAAAGATGCTCCGATCCCCTAATCATCTTTGTAGCCTGGACCCTCTCCAGCAGTTTCCTGTCCTTGTCCCTCAGAAATTTTTAGGGCACAGATTTGGAAACTTCCAAAGCTCTTGAGGGTGCTGAAATTGTTCACAGCCATTTTCAAACCAGCTTTAAGGAACAGGGCCTNTGGCCACACTCTTCTTGATGCACCCCAGGATACCATTGGCCTTCTTGGCCACCAGGGCACATTGCTTTCTCAGTTCAGTTCAACAAGGGTGTTTATGCTGAAGTAATGGAGGAGCCAGCCAATGCCCGGTGGCTTAGGTGCAGTAGTTCCCAAATTACAATCTGCTTTCCATGCCAGACTGCAAGGCACTGGTCATAACTGTTCCCCAGACCCATTTTAAAAATAGGGGAACATGGCAGCTAGAAGCTGTTTTCCCTCAGAAATTTTTAGGGCACAGATTTGGAAACTTCCAAAGCTCTTGAGGGTGCTGAAATTGTTCACAGCCATTTTCAAACCAGCTTTAAGGAACAGGGCCTGCTGCACACTCAGGTCCATGCCAGTCCAATTCATAAAGGCAAAAAGAGATCATTGGGTCTTCTTCAAAGATGCCTACTTAGAATTGCTGCTGGACTGCTCACATAGCTTTTGGTTTGAGGACCTCTTCTTCCGCATTGGCAGACAAACAAGACATGCGGACATAAAGCTTCTGTACAGACTGAGCAGTTGCTACTGAGTCATGACTTAGACTTCATGGCAACAAACACCACTAAACCTACACTCTGAGCACTGGTCCTGCTGCTGTAGGGTACCATCACTCCTCCAAACCCTGGCAGCTCTGAAAACACTTGCTGCGTATGTATAGGAAATGCAGATTGTATTTAGAATCATAGAATAGTTTAGGTTGGAAGGGACATTTAAGGGTCATCTAGTCCACCCCCCCTGCAATAAGCAGGGACATCTTCATTTTATCAATGAGCAGGGACATCTTTATTTAACAGCTGTTGAACTGTGACAGTAACTGAAGGAGCTGGGACCACTCAGCTTCTGAGTAAATGTGTGTAGATACAACCTGAAGTGTCTGTGCAAGCTCCCACCCAAGGACTGAACAGAAGCCAAGCCTATCATGTCTCTACCGAGGTACCACATCTGGATTCCCACGGAGCTTGATTCTGAGGATGGCTAAATCCACTGAGCTCCATAAAGAAACCTGCATGCTTGCAATGTCTTTGGAAACCACGTTATTTCTGGCAATGTCTAATAAAGATCCACAGGTTTGAAAGTGTTTGATGATATTCTGATGCCACTCAGATATCGTTGCTGATACAAAAAGTCCTGCATACATCAGAAATACTAACACAAATATGTTTAAAGTAGTATAACTCCCGGAAGATGTCTGTATAATGCAGATAGATGTGATAAATCTTTTATTCCGTTTGATTTATACATGAGTCTAGCCTTTGTAAAAGAATTTGAATTCATCAGGCTTTGCTTTCAATGGTGACAAGGCATTTCTTCATATTTCTTTTGACTGACATGGAATTTCTCATATCTGCCACAGGTTGCAAAGCACAGTACTAAGGGGTTTGGCATTTGAATGCAGGCAGTTGTGTTAGAAGGTGTGTGGGGCAAGGAGTGACAGACAGCAGAGCTTGTCTGGGAATTTTTCATCTTCAAGACAAATCCCACTAATTTCAAGAGGAAACTGTACCTGACTTCAAGCGTAGCAGTCTCAGGGCAAGTTTCAGATCCTTGATGTAAAATTACAGTAGTTGTCAAGCACACCCATGTTTTATTGACACAGAAATGTTAAGGAATACTATTTTTGCATGTTATAATTATATCCATAGGGCATTAAAGTGGGAGACTGAAGGAATGCAATTTATTCTGCTAAACGTGAAGCTGATTGAGATGTGATTTGGCAATACTGTAGAAATAACTGTAGGGGGGGGAAGCACTTTGATTTAGGTTAGGAAGACACAGTATATTTAGATAAGAAAAACCCTTAAAAATAAGGATCAGCTATTAATAGTGAGGCAAATTAACAACTGAAAATGTATGAGAATCTTTGCTGGGTTTCTCTATTACCTGATGGCCTCAGATCGGGTGTGTATGTGTCTGAATATTGTATTCTTAAATAATAAGAATATTTGGGCTCTTTTCTGTCCTTGAGTATGTAAAGGAGGTCAAGTGAAAGGACCTAATTGTCCCTGATATTTAACACTTGGGGAATTTTCTTCTGGCACAGACCCACTGTCTTCACAAGAGCTATGCTATCAAAAGATGGGTCTCAAGGTCCCCAACTTGTTCCAGTGAATCAGAGGGGTAAGTATTAAGAGCAGGAGGCTTTAGTAATCAGACTCTGGAGCTCAAGAAGAGTGGGATCAAGGATTCCACTGTCACTGCAGACCCCACTCAGGCAGCTATACAAATGCACAAAATCTTCTTAGGACGTATACCAGTGAGGATGACATGCTTCATGCGAACACCCATGTGGTTGTGTGAGGACAGGGGGAAGGGAAGAAGGGAAAGTACAATAACAGCAAGGGAAGGTCAACATCAAAGTGGCAAAGTCAGGAGAAAAAGGAAGATGAATCTCAAAGGACATGCTAAAATAAAGATGTCCAAACTCCATTAACTCTTGCTATCATTACAAAAAGGCTGATTCACTAACCACCATTTGTTTGGGTGTCAGTTTTGCTTGGGCCTTCATAATGAGGTGGGGGAGGAGGTTGCCTTTAAAATATCTTTTGCCAATCAATGTGGCTGGGAGATAATAACTTTTTGAAGAGCTGAAGATGTTCCTGGAAACCTCAGAGATTTAATTGAGGCCTTCTGTCATTAAATTCATATTACTGTGCAATGGAGCTCTGCAACAATGTAGATTAAAATGAGTCATCTCAGTAGAAGCTGGCATCAAGATGGATCCTGTCGATATTAGCATAATGAAGGCTTTCAGATAAACATTCAATCAGCTTGAAACACAGCAAAGGAATGGCTTTGTATTAAGAGAAGCAGAGTAGTGTTAATATTGTCTGGTTTTGTGTTTGCTGGAGGATCCTTAAAAGTCTGCTCTTTTTGGGTTTAAGTTTAATTCTTAATAATACCCTCACTGAAAAGCAAATAACATAGGAAATCCTAAATGGATTTGCAAGTTCATAATAAGAAAAGGATTGATTTAAAGCTCAACTGGCTTGCCTTTTAAATGTCAGAACCAAAGAAATCAAGAGCAGAAAATACCAAGTAAAAGAAAGACCAGAAAATCCACCCCCCACACACACACCCTACCCCCACCACTATTTAGGCCCAATTACCTATGGCTTGCCTGAAGTAATAGCATTTTCATTTTTGCAGCCACAGATGGGAGAGTGCCTAATATTAATTGCTAATGGAATTAAGTGACTAGTCATCAGAGAAATGCTCAGGAAGAGAAAAGGCAATGTGTATCTTCATAGCCCCAAGTGCAATGAAAAAGCTCCCGTGGCTCTTTACTAGGCCGACGCAGACTCCAAAAGCGCATATATCAGCTCATATATAGATGTCACTCAGAAACTTAACTCTTCAGGTGAAACCTCTTTGGATATTTGTAATAAAAGATTGGACTGTGAGTATGTACTTAATCTCTGGAATGACAAATTCAGCCTGAGTTTTAACATGGTACCAGGAAAAATGGAGCTTACCTCACTTTTGCTCACATCCCTTCCCATCTTCCCTGCCTTCAGACTCGACAGAAAGAATGAGAATCACCATGAAGTCACCAGTAGCCTGTAAGCTCATTTTTAGATGAATAGCTTCTCTGCTCCCCATGGCAGAACTAGAGATTATTTTATTTTTAATTTTTTTGCACAAATCTGCTCGTTCTCTTGTTCTGTTTTAATTCTGATCCCCTGAATTTCTGTGTTACAGAATTTGCATTCAAAGATTTCTATGCCTTTTTCAAACATTAGCCAGCAAAGCCTGGAAACACTCTTGACAATACGGGTAAGAATTACCCCTGTTTTATGTAAAGATCAACTGAGATGGGCAATACAATTTAAGTTAAAATAAGTGCTTAGTAACTTACACCACAGATCCTGAGACTTATGGCTCCTGTGTTCCACTTCTAATTAAAAGACAAACAAACAAACAAACAAACAATGCCCTGCCTTTATAACGTACCGCTGTTCCCACCAAGGTGTATAGCAACATATGTGTGAATTCCTGGGCCAAATTAAGTCAGTGATCTTTTGGATTTTGCCTCAACGGGGACAACCTTTTTTCCTCTAGACAGCAGTGCGCTTTAGCTCTTTGCAAAGTCACATATCCATGTAGACATTGCTACCTCCTTGCAATGAGCTGGATTCTGGAAAATCTCTAGAGATTCTAGAGATCTCTAGAGGTCACTTCATAGACGAGCATGAAGAAAGTGGTAAAAAAGTTTTTGTACAGAAAACAGTTTCTTTAATATAGAAAGTGTTACTTCTGGGGAATATAAATGACCCTCCAGAATTTTTTTGTCTGAAAACTTTGGATTTACAGAAAAATGCATGTGGAAATGTTGTTGACCCTTCCCATTGCATCCTGCTTTCTCCAGTTGAGTCCAGTAGCACTATCTTGTGCCCCGTAAGCCCCATGTAGTTCATCTGATATCCACACAAATATGATGCAGATGTACTTAACTTAGTGTTATGTGGTGTGTCAGAGGAAAAGCCAGTTCAAATGGTGGTGCTGAGGAGAGAACGCTAGCTCTTGTCGCAATATTTGTGTTTTAAGCGTTAATTTTCCTTTTTTCCCTCCAGAGATGACTGGCACCCTCAGCCAGGACGCGCGTGTGCTTCAGGCAGGAAGGAGGAGCTGTGCAAGCCCGCGGGCATCACTAGGTGGTGCAAGCAGTCCACCAGCTCCAGCACTGCTCTTCTTCCAGCCTGGAGGAATACCAACTTCCAGCTCCTGGCCCTGGGCTGGACACCTCGGGGTGAGGACGCCAAGCCCGGTTCAGTTTGCAGAAGCCCAGGTAGGCAAAGCCGAACTGGTTTCAGTTAGAATGAGAAACAAACAGAGCTGCATTGCTGTGTGCCCTGGAACCAGTCATGCTTTACAGTACGGATACATTTTAAATGAGTTAGAAAGCTTCTGCAGTGTAAATTTTTCTTACGATGAAACAGTCTTTAAAGGAATATTTTTGGTTTGCTTAAAGACGTTGGTACCAGGTAACAGAAAGGGTAAGCACTGGAGTTGCGTAACAAGTTCATTGGCCTGCAGAACTGTCTTGTGCTCTGTTAATTAACCATCTGGTAGAACATCAATTCATCATCCTAGAGCTAGGTTTCCAAGAGAGTTTGGTCCTTAGATATGTAAATGAAGTGCCTGATAATTCTAAATGTTACTGTTTCTAATTCTTTAATATAATTGTGGTGGAAGGTGCACAATACTGAACTTTGACACAAAACCAGAATAAATGGCGTTTTTCACAAAGTTCCAAGTTGTGTGAGTTGATCTCTTACTAGGCAAAAATAGTGTCAGAAACATAAGCACGTTTTCAAGCAGCTGTGAAATTTTGCACATGAGGAAAATGACCAGCCCTTAAGAAAGGAATAACAGTTATAGCAGAAAAGTATGTGTCTATGTGGTACTGAACAGGCCCAGCAAATAACCTACTCTGTTACCCCATCATGAGAGGTCAGAACATGGTACAGAACAACAGGAGTAGGTCATTTATTGATAGTGTCGGTTTCTGCTCGTGTTCCCAGTTAATCTGAAAAGGAAACACATCTGAAAGGAATTGCAACCTGGATCAAACTTGCTCTGAATAACATTCCTCCAAGAACATCCAGGAAAGCAGAAGCTGTCAAAGCTGTGAGCTGGATGACATCTCAGTTGGTTCTGAACCATTGGTTTGCTTCCATCTGGTGGGAATTTGGTTGTCAAAAGAAAAGCTTACCCGGGAGGTCAAAGTGAGTGAGCAAATCTGGACTTTTTTTTTCTCCTAAGGGATAGTCCAATCTTTGAACTTTCACCTAAAGTAGGATTTCAAAATGTTGAAAACTGTTGAAATCACGTAGCTTCATTGCAATTTCCCTCACTAAGGAGTTGAAATATTTACTGTAAAAAAAGCAATTTGAATTTTTGTTGAAGTTGTTTTCCATCAGGGAATCCTCCTGATGGAGAATTCCCAGCTGATTCTTGAGGTGAGATTTTTACGCCCTGCTTTCCTTCATCTCTTCCCTTTATGTTTTCCACTGTTCTCTTCATTGTGCCCTGGCATTAATAGGTTATAATGCTGCAGACTGTGGGCTTGCATTCTTCTTGTAGTTTTTATAGTCATCAAATATACAGTGTGTGCTTGTTTCAGAAAGCGGATAGATAAGAGCCTTTACTGATAAGTAATTTTCTTACCCCATTATGTACTTATCCCCATGTGAGCAACAGTAAGACAAAGGAAGAAGTTCTCTTGGAGTCTGTTGGGGCTGGACAAATTTTTTTCACTCAAACCTTCACACACACAATATTGTTCAGTTATTCTAAAACCCCCACAACTTTAGCAGGAACAGATTTGGGTGTTTTAATGAAAATCCAGTAATATTTTTTTATATTTTAAACAAGCTTTTAGTTGAATATTTTTTTAAAAAAAGTAGTGTTCTTTTAATTCTTTTTTTAAAATTCTTTTACAGACTAGTTGATTTCTTCTTGATTTTTTTTTTTTTTTTTTTTGNTTTTTTTTTTTTTTTTGCTTGCCAGCTGTCCCCTCAAAACACTGATTACATAAGCTTACAAGTCTCTTGACTAAGTGCCTGTTTTTAACCAGGGTCAGTTCAAAGTGAGAAAGAGGCAAACAGCGACCATGTTGAGGATTCTGGGGTAGCTGACTGAGCCAACTAGATCCCAAATTTTGAAGGTAATCAGGTACCTATAGGATGTGAACACTTTAATCGTCTGAATGCTATTGACTCATATTTCAAATGGATTAAATTCCAACAGTTTCTTCCGCTAGTAGAGGATTTGCCCATGGCAGTTACTCTAATAGCAATTTTAATTGTATTTGTCCTATTTAGTCATAGTGAAAACAAGTGAGTGAAAGAAAACAAGGAGGAAGGCAGAAGAAGCTCTAGAAATGCTGCACAAATTCCAGACTTCCTCTGTGTGGGTCAATTTCCAAAACTTTGGGATGGGATCACACTACTTTGGTCAGTTTACGTTAGATGTCTTAGGTTAGGGGTCTGTTCCTGGAAGTTGGGCTAAGGGTTGCTGAAATACGAATAATTTCTGAACGGCTGTTGGAAAAAGAAAAAGGAAAGAGAGGCCTTTGGTGAACAGGATACCCCCTTGACCCTCTGCCTTGCATAAAATTTTATTTCTATATTTATGTGCCAGGTCTGGCAATATCAGTGCCTTGACAAGTATGAACTGTGTTGCGTTAACAAAATCTTTCACTGGGTACAGAGCAAAATACCTCATCTCAAAAAGTAAGGCTGGAAAGGGGCCACACATTTCAAAGAGCAGCTGTACACGAGAAACAAAGCATTTTGGATTCTCATTCCCAAACTCTTCTCCTCCTGGGATATGAAAGTATTCTTCTGAGAGTAAAGAGGGAGGTGAGGTACTTGACAAACCATTTGTGGTCAGAAAGAGGATGCAATGCTGACACTCATTTTATTTTAAGAAACAAAGCAAAGAGTGGTAACTTACCTCAAATTTCAGACCTTTAGAATGCGGACAGAATCAGCTCACATATAAAAACCTGCTCCTTGATTGAGTTGTTTCATTAGTTGTATGAAATGAGACAAGGAAACACTTGGGAAAACAGTGAGATAGAGAGGCAAAGAATGAATTCAAAGAGATGATTTGAAGGTTATGTGGTAAAATGCTCAGTTTCTTCAACTAATTAGGGCTGCTGGGACTGTTGGAAAATGTGCAGTTTCTAGGTCATATTAAGTTTAAGAAGCTTCTTTAGCCAATTGAAAAATAAAGCTTGGCTGAGCTGTTTTTTCAATGCAGTTATTTTCTCCCTAGGTTATCTGTCTTCATTTATTCTTGCCATATACTTAGCAACCAAATAAGGCAGAGGCAGAAACCAAAAAAAACACCAGTTTATTAAAATCTACAGTTCATTTTCCCTTCCTCTCTTGAAGATCCTCCAAGCAATTTTGAGCTGTAAAACTTTATACATACAGAATTTGTGCTTAAAATGTACTTGTTCAGCTGCACCTGATGACAGCTGCTGCTGCTGAATTTCCCATGCTCTGAAAACATGAACAAAAAGTCCAGATGGCCTGATCCTGGGCTGTCATCTTCTCAAGAAGCTGACTGTCTCCACAGATGATGTGACCCAGGATTTCTAAATGGGAAGTTGTTGCTTAAGAATTATTTACTTCTGCTGCAGTTGTGCAGCTTCTGATTGTACCAGACTCAGGACAGATTCAACTCTGAAATCACTGAAATCTGAAAAAAAATCTGAAAAAAAATCTGAAAATCTGAAATGGATCCTGCCATCCCCATCTTGCACAACCATGTAGTGCCTTTCTGAGCAACAAGTCATCATTTTCTTTTGAGCTCCTGTCAAGGCTCGTTCAACCATTCACACCTCTGCGCTCCAGTCAGTTCTCTAGTTATGTAGCAGTGGCTTTATCTGTTCTTTGCAAGCATAGCCTGCAGGCAGAGAAAAGTCTGAGATGAAAATAGTGAGAAAATCCATCCCATTGAATAAAATTCAGTCAGGAAACAGTATTTCAGGTTTGGGTTGGGGTTTTTTGTTGTTGTTGGTTTGTTGGGTTGTTTTTTTTTTAAAAAAAAGTCTATGGGCAATATCACTGTTCCTACCTTTGTTCCTTAATCAGGAGATGAGCAGCTTTTTTTCTGAGTGGACTCTTTATTTTCAACTGCTGCTGCAGTTTGGCTTTTGTGTTTGGTTTTTTTTCTTGAAGAAATCCAAAATAAAGCTGGCATTTTCACCTCCATTTGTGTTTCATTCTGGATTTTAATAAGCAAATGAAAAGAAATTGCTATTTTATAATGAAATGGAAATGGAAATTTGACTTGTAAGCAGGCTTTTTTGCTTTATCTAGAAACTTTACCAAAGGGTGTCAAAACCATTACTTTATATTTTGTGGGGAAAAAAAAAAAAAAGTCTTTGGGCTTTCAACCACCTTCCAGTCTACTCAAGTAGAAACATAGCTCCGAGACACTGATTTCAGTCTCATTCATTAAGTTCTTGACACTATTTTTAAATCAAAGTCTTTTTAAAATTGAGGCTTGCTACTTCTTCAGATAGCCACCTGAGCTATAGCTAGAGTACACAGTGCTCATTTTTCATGACAGTTTTGCAGGAGCAGTACCCCTGCCTCAAATGTCAGCAATGAAGGATGTATTTACTGTCCATTTCTGTAACTTCTGCAGTGATGGCTCCTGTGGGCTGGTGGCAGGTAGGACGTGGAGAGGATGCCTCCGTAGGTACAGTCTGGAACACGATTGCAGGTCTTCACACACTCTTCCAGAACCTGATCCCTCT
The DNA here is from genome assembly GCA_008711295.1 of Anarhynchus alexandrinus. Classification (NCBI taxonomy): domain Eukaryota; kingdom Metazoa; phylum Chordata; class Aves; order Charadriiformes; family Charadriidae; genus Anarhynchus; species Anarhynchus alexandrinus. The sequence goes on from VUYV01000022.1 coordinate 1,766,301, forward strand.
TTTCCCCTGTGCTGCTTCTTGGTATTTGCAGTGCATTACAGTAATTACAAGGGCTGCACATGTTCAGGACCCCTGAAAGATAGTACACCAACTAACTAGGTGTTAGGATTTAGCTCTGGTTTTCTCTCCAGGAAAAAAGTACACAAGGGAAGAAAGGGACAGCCCCCCCTATTTTTCTTACTTTTTTATGTCCCGCAATGCATGAAAGACAGTTATTCCTTTCAGACCTTTTCCTTTTTCTAATAAAAAGCCTCATTTCCAAGAAGACTGGAGTGCAAATTACCTTCTCTATTCAATTACAAAATCTGATCGCTGCCTTTTCTTTTTTCACCGCTAATAAAAGCTATTGAAGTAAAGCAGTCATCTCTCATTATGGAAAACCTGGCAGTAAGTCACCTTGAGATTAAAATATATATTGCTATACCCTTTCTTGGGAATGTAGTGTAGTAATTGCTTAAGCCAATGACAACAGGGACTAGGGGGAACACTGTATTTTTGTGGAACATTTCCAGGGATAATGGTCGAAATCCTCCATGGGTTTAAATCAGCAAAGCTCCACCAAGCTGCTACTCTGGCTGATGTAAATTACCATGTCTTCATTGAGGTCAATGGCCCAGCTCCTCCAGCTCTTGTAACTTGGGATATTTCCCTGAAACATAAACTATAAGCCAGTCATTTTAGATGAATATAGCAACCCAGGTGCAGTAAATCAGTAACTGATGTTCTAGGCTGTGTGCTGGGATATGCTCTTAAGACAGGATAGGAATTTGGTGGGGCCTTTGCTACCCATGTAACAGGTTGAGGAATAGCCAAGCAAAGATGTGCCATATCTCTGGGCTGTCTTGCTGCCTGTCATGGCTGAAGTGGCAAACATTATCTAATTACACCTACACTTATTCCGGAAAAAGAGAAAAAAGGGCGATGGGGGTTGTTTAAGACCAGTAGGGACTTGAATTCGCAAAGCTTTTCTAGTGCTTATGGTTTTGCTGGGAGAACTCAGGTGACTGGTGAAGCAAAGGCTGGCTCCAGTGCTGTGCTACTAAAGTTTGAAGGAAAAACCAAAACCCTTGCCCCTATAGAGAGAAAACTAGAGATTCATGATACTAATAGGAAACAGAAGCCAAGAACAGGTTAGGGATAAAGTGTTACAACCAGGTAATATTTGAAAACTCAATAGAACACCCTTCAAAGGTCAGGTTGTCTTATATATCAAGTATCTACAGAAACACTTCAGAGGTGGGAAAGCTCAAAGTAGAGGTTGAATGTTTAACCCCTACCTTTAAAAGGTTCTATTCTACATGCATTTTACAAAAGCAGACAGAAAATACATACTGATACTTCTCATGTGATACATAAAGGGATTTTTTTGTTGTTTTTTAATCCATATTCATGCATATTTTTACAGGTTTCTTTAAATATGAGATACTGTTCTATTTCAGCAACGTATGATCTTCATTGCATTTTTGTGTGGCAGAGAACTGCTAGCTTTCAGGCCTTACAGATCGGAAACAGGAGTGACTTAGCTAATTCTAGCAGTGTTAGCACAGACAAACCTTTAAGCTGTTCAGCTTGAATTCTGAGATCAAGCACTATAGATTCATATCCAGCCCTCATATCTTACCGTGCAGTAGCCTTGTCTGCATAATGAATGCTGGCATAGTGCTAACAGTTTTACTTTTCTTGCTTCACAATAAATGCATGAAGAGCCTTCCGTAGCAGTCTTTTAAAAATTGAAGAGAGCAAGCATGAGATTTAAAACAGCAATCCCTATTGAATTTCTGTGCAGACACACATGTAGTCAGTGTAAGCATGAGATTTAAAAATGTTTATGCTTATATTTGTGTGGCCTTGGACTCTGGGGCCAATGGTGGGTGGTGTAGGGAGACAGAAGAGAATTTTATTCCATGACTGAGGAGACAGCATTAAAGGAGATAATTCAGATTGGGACTGTGCTTCAGCTTCTTTTAATATCTGCCCAGCATGATACTAGAAAGCCAGGGTTCTGGTTTTGAGCACTGGCCCTGAAAAGCCCTAGACGCACAAAATCCATTTGCAGGCCTTTTTTTTTTTCAGACTTTTGCATAGAGTGAAAGGCAGCTTAAGCCAGTTTGAGTTGCCACGTAGTGCTCCTATAATGTGGGTCCTCATTCTGAGACCGCCAGCTTCTCATGGTGAACATCGTCTGAAAGTCAAATTCATACTCTATTGGTATTAGCCCTTAAAGTTGATGACACCACCTGATCTATCTTGTGTATATACTCTTTGGAAATAGCTGTCTGATACAAGGAGTCTTCTCTTTTGGTGTTTTACTTGCCAGGCTAAGTAATGAATAGCACAGCTAGAAACATCAGTCCAGGTTATTCTGGGCCTATGAAGGGGTCAGTTCTAAACTGAGCTCATGGCCAAGTTTGTGCTGAACTTGGGAAGGAAAACATCAGCCTCTCCTTGCCCTTTGTCTTTGCCAATTCACCTTTCCTTTTCAGGTGTGTTCCCCCATCTCAGGCAAGAGAGTGCTGCTTTCATTTAGTGTGCAGGCAGAAATACTTATGGTGAAAAATACTGACTCTGGAGAAGAAAACGTTTCTTTTCCTGTATATCTCCATTGCATTCTCAGCCTTGCAAAACTGTCAGTTGGAGTCAATCATATTTGCAATGCATTTCCTCCTTTTTTCCCCTGCAAAAAATTCTATTTTCTAATCTATATCACAAAGCAGCTTATTTTATCCTGAAGCTGGAATGGGTTCATTGGTTAATGAGTTCTTCTATCTCACTATATATATATATATAGTGATATATATAGGTATATAGAGTGATATACCCCATTCGGCCTTCATTCTGACTACAAAGGTGAAATTGAGGTAAGGGTGGTCTGGCTCTCTTCATCTGCTGCCAGGAGAGTACATTCATTCCTAAACAAGTAAACGCTGTAGTCGCTTTAAAGCGTGTCCTGAGCTCTTTGAAGTTTGTCTGCTATGCCAGTGATTTGAGAAGCAAGCGGACCAGAGCTGATGTTAGCACGTCAAAGAGCCTGCTCCATTTTCACGGTGAAAACTCTATTTGAAGTTCTGTGTTTAATGGTGTGGGACTCCATAGACCCCTGAATTGCACGCTGTTATTCCAGATGTGCGTTGTCTCTATAGGAATGCAATTTCACAGTCATTAAACATTTTAAGTTCATCAAGTGCTAATTATAGCAGAGAGCATGACAGCAGAATCTTCAAAGCCCTGGTGGACAGAAAAGCCTATTGATCATTCAATTGATTTTTATTACTTGGTATTGAGCGGCAGGGCTGCCTGCTGTTGTATAATCTATTTTTTTTTTATTTTCTGGTTATTATACTAGACTCATGAAATAGCGTAGCTTGCACTGATGCAGGGCATTGCTTGAGTGGTGTATCACCTGGTGTAGTGTACTGCATTACTGTAACTCTCCAAAATTCCTATCAGTGCTATTTGGTCTTCTACAGAAAGTGCTGCTTTTTCTAGACCTTTCCCCTGGAGCTACATATCCAATGATGATGTCTCAGAGACTGAAATGAGGCAGCTTCTATCTTCTGGTGTGCTGATGTCGACTTGCACCAGCTCCATCAGCTTGGTGAGTTTCCAGTGTGGGAGGGGAAGGAGCGTTTGGCAGTGTGCCGAGACAGTCACTCACTGCAGTTTTGGCGCTGCTCCTGGGATTTACTGCATGTGATCTGAGTATTGACTCGCTAGGAGCATCGATCCATCACAATATCAAGCCACTCATCTTTGCAATAGAAAATAAGCTGATAAATGGTGTTTGCTCTACTGACTGCCACAAAGCTGTCAGGTTTCTGCCAAGCTCCTGGGGGACAGGCAAAAGGGAAGAAGAGGGCCTGCCGTTCCTATAAGCTGCTTCTTCTTATGACTTGCTATGGCTGATCTCTCCCCTCTTGAACACTTTTCTCCATCCTGTCTCTGTTAGCTGCTGCTTGCAATGGAAGGATAAGCACAGATACCTGCAAACCTGCCAGTTGAGGAGTTAAGTGTTCAGATGAATTTTGATGTTAATGAGCCATGCAGACCAGGCAACAGGCAATCCCAGAAGATTCATCAGGGGCTTGTGCCAGATACTTGTTGAAATAATTGGAAAGAATTCCACTGACTTCAGTAAGCTCCGGTTCCCTTCCTAATCGCACCCTCCCGTGTTTCTCAGGGACTTGAGTCCAGGAAGCCAGATATGCTGTGCTGATGCACCCACAGCTCCCTAATGTTCTTTCTGTGCCAGGACTCTGGAGGAACAGGCTGTATCCCAGATGCACTTTGGTCTTCTGGGTACATTAGTTACACACCTCAGGGCCTCAGTTTCCCCATCTGCAAAGATAAAGATAATGATAGTTGCTTCTTTTAAAAAAATGCCTAAGGAGTTCTCATTTGTTGGACAGAGGAGCTGATTGCTTCCATTGTTAGTCTGAGTGACAGAACAGCAAGAAAAGGAGGTGAACAAAACCAAAATGGATATATCTAGTATCAGGGTAGCTGCATCAATGATCCTCTGAGAGCCCGTGTGTTGTGGCAGACAAAGATCAGACCACTGTTGGGCCAGAACCAGTTAGCTTAGCTAAATTGTCTCTTTGCTGTAAACAGCCTATATTTAGGATAGGATCTTTGAAAGCTGTCGTGATTGACCGACTGTGATCACACTGAAATCAAGTGCTAAAACTCACTGCATTAGGAAGGAATGTAGACTGCTGCAGACCTTTGTGGAAGAGAATGTCCTGAATGCACAGTCACTTTTTCATGTTAAAGATATTTCTGCTAGCTCCTTCAGTCAGTTATTTTCTTTAAGAATGCAGGGGAGAAAAAGAAAGAAAGGAAGGAAGTGCATTTAAGATGCAAGGAGAGGAAGCCATGTTAAGTTTCATTTACAGAGATGAATTGGGAACAGGTGCTTCACATAGCTGAGGGGCGCCATTCTCTGAGAGAGCCCTTGAGAGTCAAGAGAAAGGAATTACAAAGAGCAACAGCATATTCAGAAAGATAACTATAATCAAGCCCTTTCCATAACTATTAAGGGGAAAAGACAACAACCTCAAATGCAATGGAGAGATTAAAATTGACTTTGTAAAAAGCCATTTTTAATTTATTTTTTGTTTCTCTGAAATAATTTCAAAACCGAAGGCAGGAATAATTGAAGCATTTACAGAATATATCAATAATACCTCATTATCCAGCTTTGCTTCAATCCACTGATTTCAATTTTCTTTTGAACAAGCAGCGTTTATCAGAGGACTTAGCATATGAATGGGGAGGGGGGAGAAATGTAAAATACATGCTCTAGATTTACATGTCTTAGGATGCCAAATAGCCATCAAAACTAATTGTTTCTGAAATGCTTTATAAACCTTATCTTATGTGTTGACCCTAATCAGAGCAATTAATTTCATAATGAATTCTTTCTACACATGCCCTATCTTATTATTATCCTTAGTCTATATTAATAACATCATGATAATAATTAGTAGATATGAAATTGTCTCTTCACTACTTCTCATAGCATGTGGGCTTGATATAAAAGAACAACAAGGATGACAATTAGAGGAAAACATGTCAGCTGTATTGATTGTTGTGCACCTTAACCCTAGCATCTGCAAAATAGGCTTTATTTAAATGTGAATATCTGATGTTCTCCCTCTATTTCTCCTCCTATTTTATTTCAACAGTTCTCCTTCTTGCAAGAGGCAAATGTCTCCCCCTCAAAGCTCTCTACAAAAGCATTAAAGTAGAATTTTATGACCTTATTCAAAGTGTGCTGATTCCAGATTTTGAAGCAAATGAGCAATAGGGACCTATGATTTAGGAGAACATCAGCGTCTGAAAATCCATCTGTAACCTCTAAACCCTTCTTGAGGTTTCAGCCTTCCAGAAACCTCAGGAAAAGTGGACATCTTTATACTTTGGACTGTGGTATTATGGCCTCATTAAGACAAAATAATTTGAGTAGGGTGCTGCTGTCACAGTGCCAGATCCATTCTTTGCTCTGCCTCACCACCTAACCATGGGAAGGTAGTGTGAGAGGGTAGTGGAACTGCCCATGTTTAGAAGAGTATTAAGACAGACATAAAACTAAAGCCCTTTTATTGGGCTTTACTAAATACTTTATTGTGTATCAGTCAATTGCTGAAATAAGTCTTCTCCCTTCTCTGAAGCTAAAAATCTCTTTCTACAAGCATGGCTATAAGACAATAATCCTTGTTGGTCCACAGGCCTGCCTTTAGGCCCTGCTGTGTTACAGCCTTAGAATTTCCTCTCTCCTTTATTCAAAGTCACTTTTCCAGCCTGGACAGTCACAAGAAAATATGACACACCTGCATTAACAAATTATTGCCTGAAGCCAACAGCTTGAACAGGGACTGAAACAGGACAAGGCACATGGAAAAATTGCTTCAGAATGTTTTATTCATGCACCTGACTGATGATGTATGGTCTACAGCTTTATGGTAATAGGCGAAAAAGAGATCTGTTGTGGGGGGTTTTGGTTTTGTTTTTGTTTTTTTTTTAAGAGGTAATGATCAAGGCTGTGGAATATTAAGCACAAAAGGAGAGTCTTCTCTGAAGCAGAAGATGTTAAATCACTTTGGTTCTTTAGTGCAAGCAGAAGAGCTCAACCTTAGCTTCTCATTCTGGAAATTGAAGTTAGAAGAACACATTCCCTTGATGCCATTTCAAAAAGAGATAGCTAACATTTCCCCTGCAGAGGGAGGTATTTTGATGTTTTGCAAAGAAAGCTGTGACAGAATCACATTGCTGATGGTCAAGATGAAGGCGCAGCTATCACAGAAATACAGTCCCTTGTGTGTTTCTTTTTTTGTTTTCTAAATCAGTTATGAACAGCTTTTAAACTCTCTTTGTATTTTTGAAACGAGCATCTGGAAGTGCTGTCTCTATCAAAAAATCTGCAATTCAGTGTGCAGGTTAAAATGTTAAGCAGAAAATGTGGTCTTGATATACATACTGTGAATGTTTCTTTGTTATTGGCGGTACTAGTGTGAACCCTAGATCATCAAGCCAAGTTCACAGTCCCCTTGTGCTTTTTGCTGCACACACGGGTAGTAGGAAAGATTCAAAGGCCCTCTGCTCTGCACACACCAAGGGTATATCTGAGATATACCATGATCTGCCTGATGCACCTTTCATCTAAAAGGTGAGGGCCTACCAGCAGCAAAACCATGGCACAGACCACAAGCCTTTAGAATGAATACTTCAACAGAAACAGTGCTCAAACACTAAATTTCTGGTTCATATATTTTGTCCTGACTATTTTTTCATGGCAGCAGAACTTGCAGCAGTATCTGTACTTGTAAAGCCAAATAGATTTCAATTTCAGCCCCCAAATCTGCTCCCTCCTTTATTTTTTAATACCTCTCCACTAATCGCTCCCTACAACTACCTGAAAGGAGGTTATAGTGAGGTGGGAGTCAGTCTCTTCTCCCAGGTAACAAGTGATAGGACAAGAGGAAACGGCCTCAAGTTATGCCAGGGGAGGTCTGGGATTGGATATTAGGAAAAATTTCTTCACCGAGTAAGTTATCAAACATTGGAACAGGCCACCCAGGAAAGCAGTGGAATCACCATCCCTGGAGGTGTTTAAAAGACGTGTAGACATGGTGCTTAGGGACATGGTTTAGTGGTGGTTTTGACAGTGTTAGGTTAATGGTTGAACTCGATGATCTTAAAGGTCCTTTCCAACCTAGATGATTCTATGATTCTAATTCCTGTGTCATTTGTGTGGTCATGTTGATCATCTTATGCTTTCAGTTCACCTTTGGCTTTAAAGCTTGAAGGTCAGGGAGCACCTTGGGACAGACATAAACAACTCAGGTCCTGTTGAGGCACTTAAAATCTGTGAACATTTTAAATAATAAGATAGTAGTGGTCACTTAAAACAGTGGCGTCTGCACAGCTGAGATGCTTTGGGAAAATAACCTGTCCATAATCTTGACAACCCCAGATGTTGTGGTGGTTTAATGGTGTTACACCCCATGGAGATTTAGGGACTCCACAGTGTAGCTTGTGAATGCCTTTGCTCTCTAATCCAGTGAGGTGAGTAGCTATACGGTATAACTGGTGTGCAAACTTCATAGAATCATAGAATGGTTAGAGTTGAAAGGGATCTGAAAGATCATCTAGTTCCAACCCCCCTGCCATGGGCAGGGACACCTTCCACTAGATCAGCTTGCTCAAAGCCTGGTCCAACCTGGCCATGAACACTTCCAGGGATGGGGCATCCACAACTTCCCTGAACGACCTGTTCCAGTGTCTCACCACCCTCATAGTGAAAAATTTCTTCCTAATATCTATTCTAAATCTACCCTCTTCTAGTTTGAAGCCATTACCCCTCATCCTATCACTACAGTACTAACTTCTCTCTCAGTCATACATAATGAGTGTCATTTGGGATGACTGCAGGCTGGAGTATTTTCTAAGTGACCTCCAGACCTGTAAAATCTGTCAGGCACCCAAAACATCTCTGCAGAGCTGTAGGCAAGCAAGGGGGCTGAGGAGATACAGTCAGCGCAGCACATGTGTTTCTGCTTCACTTCCACTAGAGTGCAGTTTTGCCACGGCCAAACTGAGAGGAGCAAGTAAGACCAGGGGTGCAGCATGCATCTCTCAGCATGTGCTTTATCCCACATAGTGTTGTCTGACTGAGATTAGGATGCAAACTCGGTTACTTGGTTGTGTACAAATCCATATTCAGTTTTTGAGCTGAACTAATACTAAAGACTAAGAATTCCTGTTAAAGACCAGGTATTTTATTTAGATTCAAATCAGAGATTTTGATTATACTTTGAAACCCTAGTTTAGCATCGGAGCTAGATAAATGCTTAGTGTTTGGCATATGTTTAGTTGTATATGTTTGATTTACCTTGCTGAAGCATAATCTCCTTTAATATAAAATATAGAAGTGGTAGGAAATTTGCTAGAATTGGGTAAGACGTGGTCAGCCTTTGAGATTGCACTGAACAGTAAATTATGTTGATCATTTAATACAGAAAGCTCAGCTGAGTTAGTATATTGTGTATCTGTTCAGTGAGCTCAGGAAATTCCAAAATTAGATTAAACTTTGAACTTTCTGCAAAGGAAGTTTGTTCTGCAAAGGAAGAAGTGCTTAAGTGCTGATACTTTATTAAAGAGATGATTTCTTCTAAGTATAGACTTTTTTGGTGTTTCCAAATACTGAATCATCAATCCATGTAGTGCTTTTGAAATCTGTCAAAAAAATTTTGCCCTCCCACCTCCAAACAGTTTCAACAGGAGTATTTTTTCCCATGCAAAACTGTTTCACTGAAACCTACCGATTTGTGCAACTGTACTGTTTAGAGTATTGCTGAATGTGTGCTGCATACCGTGGTTATAAGGTGATTAGATTCCCCCTCTGAAAAATATATTTTATAACCTGTCCTCCTGTGGCCTGATTCACACCATAGCGAAAGTCGTAGAATCTCCCTCCCTACCTTATGCACCTCTTAGGCCTCTTGCATCGGTTCATACATCCTTTTTATGTATCACTAAATACTCATTACAAGTTCCAGAGGAGCAGACCTGGACAGAAATACTCTGTATAGAAAGCTTGTACAGAAAACTCAGCTAGTAGACATGCAAGTCCCTTACATGCAACTGAGAGAAACTGACCGGGAAAATGAAGGGAAAAAAATTGTAACTTTACCTGTTTCTCTCAACTGTAGGAACGAATGACTGGTCAAACTGCACAACATAAATGTGAATTAAAGCTGGCTCATAAGAAACATTAGTTCATCTATGGTGAGTCACAAGCTTTCAATACATTTCGCCTAGACCTGTCAGGATATTCAAATAGCTGTAACAAACACTGAAATAACTGTAGTGGTTTTCAAGTTAAAAAAATGCGCCTGTAACTTTCATAGAAGCTACAAACCCTGTGTCTTTAACCAGCTCTAAAGTATTGTAGTTTATGTATTTTCTATGAAATATCAATAAGTATGAAAGTGCTTATAGGGATGTCGGGGAAATTGTTTTTCAACTGCTTCTACTGGGGACCATTAGCTTTGTGTTAGCACTAGCCACACTTGTCAAACAATTTTGCTACAAGCAAATTTTCAAGAACTGGGTATTTCATGAAAGCGTTTGAATTGTCCTCACTTGCATCATTGCCTTCTGATTACTTACGTTGCCTTCTGATAGATTGTCTTCAAAACTGTTTGGCTGGCAGCCTGCCAGGCACGTCACAGGGAAGGCAGTTGGCCCAAAGTCTTTTTGTAACCCTAATCCCTACTCTGTGCTTCTTTAAAAGCTGTGCTATAGAGCCACACTTTCAAAAATAGCTGTCATCTGCAATAACTGAACCCCGGATGAATCGGGCTTACTGTTTCATTGAGAGCAGAGTGGGGCCTAGCTGAGCACTTTACAGGATAGTAATAAATTACAGCCTGAAATATCCTCAAGGTTCAAAGAATTATTCAGAAAGCCAGAAACTCTTTTCTCATGTTGGGAATGCTCCCTGAGCTGCTCAGATAGTTATGTCGTGTTTACCTCAAGATAGTATCTCAGCTGGTTGCTCACCACATCCTCTTAGGGAAACCCAGCCTTCAAAACTGGCAGGTGAACAAAGGCAGGATGGAGAGAGGAATAACCTGAGGTCTTTGTTCAATAGAGTGGATATCTGTCGATTGAAACAGAACCAGTGAAAGCAAAACCTGCTTCTATAATAAATAGTAGGTTTCCTCTAACCTCCTAACAATGTTTTGCTCTCACCAAGAAAGGGCTTGTGATTGTGACATTCATGGTACCCCAGACATACTACTGCTGGGTTTAGTTTGTGTACCTAATTAAAGCTGGAATGGCTCATGGCTCACTGCAGCTTTCCATGACTTGAAGCCTCTTGACATTATTTATGTGACTGCTAAGTGACACAGAAACACATCTGAGGGAGAAGCAGAGAGGAACAAATGGCTGAAGAAAGGTCAGGGCAATACCACTTGGCTGCTTCCTAGAAATGGAAAGAGAAATTCTGCTCCTGTTGAACCCCTCCTTTTCTGCTCTTTGTTAGCAAAATTAGTTTATGGGTTGTGACATTGAGGGCTTAATTTTCCTTTCCTTTGCTTTGGAGGGCCACAAATACATGCAAAGCAATAAAGTAAAACTATGAATGTAGACGTTCTCTTTTAAAACTACCAGCAACTGGCTGTCAAACAGACAGCACCGTTTCTCTGTGCTTTATGCTGCAGACACCCTCAGATCAGGGCAAGATGCTTAAATATATTCTGTGTGTTTCAGGAACATCTGTTCGCATATCATCATCTGAGAACAAATTTGCCAACCCCCATCAGAAGTGCCACTAATACATGTTTATATCAAGAGTCCGGACATATAGCAGGAGCTCAACATTGTCCTGAAGCTAGGGGGTTTTTGTCATGGTATTCCAGCCTCTGAAATCTAGTATGCAGGAAAAGGTCTACAGTCTAATCAGTGGTACAGAATGGGTTTTGTAAGAGGAGCAATGTAATGGATGAGCAGGTTCAAAGCAAATATAAGGAAATCCTTTCTCATACAACATGCAGTTAATCTGTGGAATTTGTCACCCAAGGATGGTGTAGATGCTAACAGCTTACAAAGGTTCGAAAAGTGACTGAATAAATTCAGGAAAAATAGAAAAATCACTGGAGAGCGTTAATCCCCGTCACTGCATCTCATTCAAGGGGCCTTAGGTCTTGGTTTACTGTAAGCTTCAGTGTACCTGGGAAATACCAATTTGATCTTGCTTTGGTCTTGTCCCTGTACAGAGGCATCTGCTACTGGCCACTCTCCAAAACAGTCCAAAATCAAGTAGAGATTTTGCATTACAGAGAGCAAGAAATTTCACAGATGTTATTCTGCAGTTAGATCCTTAAACCTGAACAAACACTCATGCCACTTAGCATCATTTTACATGGCAAGAAATCTTCATATAAACTGCAAAGATTACCGAGTGGCAGGCCCAGGCTGATTATCTTCATTTCTTTCAGCATAACATGCCATTTCCTTTAAAATCAAACCCACATAAATATGAAGCATTTGCTTGATATTTTGTGGACTCAAATATTGCACTGACATAAGAATTTTCCAATCTGAGGAAAAATTCCACTCAAAATATCTTCCCTGTCCCGAAGGGCTTCTAGCCTTTAACTCTTTAGCTCTTCAGATATGGGGCTCTTATGTATGTTGGCATGTTTGCTCTAGGTTGATATCAAGCAAACAGAGACTGTGACAAAAGAGCTTAATTTTTTAAGAAGACCATTATGAAAACGTAGATCAAGAAAAAAAAAAAAAACACCAAACCACTATTCTAAATCTCTCCAGCCAGAAACACAATAAAACGAGGTTTTGAAGGGCAAAGTGAGAGCATAAAAGAAAATGAGGAGAGAAGAGAGATTGAAGGGAAGGAAAAGAATTCAGATGAGGTTAAAGATGTGCTAAAAAAAAAAGAACTAACGCATTAAAAATCATACCATGAAGAAAAGGCCAATGGCCTTGCTGATAGACTGATGGTTTTGTGGGGCAGAGGTGGGACTATGTTACACTTCACAGCCCTCACTTGACCTAGGCTGACTGACAGTCTTTCTTTCCCATTTCCCAACCATTAAGGATTTAATTTGGTTCATACTGCCTCTATTCTCTCCTGAGTGTTCATTTCTTCCTATTTAGAAAAATGCCATGTATCCGGCAAGGGCATCATGAAAAAGTCTGTGTGCAATTTCAGTTTAAAACACAAAGCAATCCAGATCCTTACTGTCCATCTCCTTTTCATTTCTAATTTGCACAATATGTGGATCTTTTTTAGCAGTGAACTGACTTTGCCATGCACATTTTTTGCAGGACATGAAATAGTTGTTGAAAATCACATGTCTTCAGTCTGATAGAAAACATGTAGTGTGTAAGCCAAATGCAATTTGAAAACATTGTGCTTAGATATTTACATTTTTGGTCAAGGTGTTTTGATCTACATGTTATGCTGTGTTGACTTGCAAAGGTTTCAAGCCAGAAGAGGGCTTCATTGTGCTAAAACGTCCTTGATATAATTCAGCTCCTAGATGATGTTTAAACTTTAGCAAGAGCTGCGTAAGGCTAACGCTGACCCCAAATGAGTCTAATCTGTTGAGTGAGATCTTTCAAAGACAGTCGTTCTGTTAAAAGGCATTAAGGTCTCATGAAAATGTGCCTACTGGTATCAGCTGATATCCATGGATTTTTTTCAGGGCTTGAGAATGCAAACAAGGAAAGCAAAGCATTGGAACATATTCATGGATTAAATGTTTCTACTTTTGTTGTGAAACACAAACATCAGATTTCAGATAAGCGGCTAGCCTCTGCCATAATCATCTGAAACAAAATACTCAGATTTAAACTGACATACACAGTAAAAAAACAACCCCAAACATGCAGAGCAACCAAACAGCAGCACCTTAAAATGAAAACAAGAGGAAAATTGTGCTGGGATTTTCTAAGTCAGCCATCTTTGGTGTGAAGCACGTCAACAAAATTAACACTGACCTCAGTGGAGCAGACCTCTCGGTTAGTGCTGAACAGTTATAACCCCTGTTGCACACATGAGCACATACTGCCAGTTACATTTGACCTGAGCAATGGCACACACAACTTGGGCTTCTCTAGCAGGAGTTGTTGGTGCATGTAGCTGTCAGAGTCTTCATCTCCTAGCCTGACAGTCTAGCTTAATTCTTAGAAAGCTGCAGGAGAAGAAAATAGTCCCCAGGCTGTGAAAGAAGTTGCAGAGCTCACTGGTATCACCAAGATTTGATTAATGGTTTTAAGCACGCGTGCTTGTGTAGGACTTATGGGAGCCAGTCACTTCATACTTCTGAAGAGGGAGTGGCAGCGTTTGTGAGGATTTCCCATACCAGGGAGTTGGTAATGCAACACTCTCAGCTGACTGCCATAGGCACGTGGTCCCTTCAGCCCTTTATCCAGTAGTTTACACTGCTTTAAAAGTCATAACATGTGCATGTATTATAGCAATACCCAGAAGGAAGAACCCACTGCAATACAGTGGAAATTTAGCAAAACCCTTGTCTTGGCGCTGGTGGCAATTCCTTTGACAGCAAAACTATTTGTGTCTTGCATTCCCTCCCACTTCTTTCCTCTTAAGTTTGCATGCACTTGCCCTGAAGTTAACTGCAGGTAAGCTACCCATTGTTCCTAAAAAGATCTCCCTCTCACTCTGTTTTGGGGGACACACAGAATTAATTTTTGTTTTGTTTCCAGATCTACTACCCTGTTCTCTAAATGCCCACCTGACGGGCACCGTACAAACTCCAGGAGATGCACAGGCATTGAGAGTTGCTGCCAAAATCAAGGGCCTTTCTCCCACAGTTAAACTCCATCTTCCTTGACTAGGAAGGCTATTGGTCCTGGGTCTGCTGGCCCAGGTGAGAAATATTTCATTTATCCTGAGCTGTGGGACCAATGAGTAGCTGATATAGCCGCCCTACTCCCAAGCTTGTGTCTGCTCTGTAAGGCAGGAGCTCTGATTCTGAAAGGTATGTGCGTTATAAAACAATTTCTAGGTACCGTGTTCCCAGTATGGAGAGCATTTGTTCGCTGTTTCTGTGGCCAAGCTTCTGAAGGAACTTTACAATACAACTCTTCTGTCCGGCTGAATGCTTTGCAGTGTGAATAGGCTTGTTCAGAACTGCTCTGATTGCTGCTGTGATCCAATATACCGCCAAGGGGTAAAGCTCTTAGCAGGGCACAGTAGACATGCCTTCTACGCCTTGCTGTAGAAAAGGGGGCTTGGAAAAGATACTTAATTTAAACACATCTGTAAGATAAGTGCCTTCTCTGTAAAGTGCATTGACATCTCCTCATGAAAGAGCTAGGTATTAGTATTATTAAATAAGGCTTAAAGCCTTCGGCTCTTTCTTGTTTCCAGTTGCTTGAGCAGTAATATGTTCATCTGATAGGAAACTCACCTGTGGTTTTCTCTGCATGAAACTTATATTAAGTTCTCCTAGGTGGATTCATAAAACATTCCTCATAATCCCCGTTTATTTCAAGCCATTTTGCTGCTCTGAATAGCACAGTACCTCATAAAAAACATTTCCTTTCATTCAAAAACCATTTGCATTTTATTTGTGCCTCAGAGGAAGAACAATCCAAGCTGATTACAATCCACAGACACTGTACGTAATGAAAAATTAATTGCATCAATATTTTTGCTGTAGTGGCCTTAACAACTCATTTTCAACCGGTCATTTCTCCACCTGCTCACCGAGGCCCAAGCAGCTGAAGCAAGCGCATCTCTGACACTGACTGAATACCAATGAAGCTAAGGTCACCTAAGCGTCAAGTGAGTGGGAGAATAGCACCCAGCAAAAGACGTCAGCGTTTTGGACCAAGCAGCAGTCACTATGTGATAGAAACCAAGTAAGTAACTGGAACACAAATCTTAGTGAATGCCTATTGACACATACATGAATGCAAAAGAAAAGTTGCAAGGGGAAGGAAGGATGTGTCTAAATCAGAACAGCAAACAAAGGTTGTTCTGGCTCCCTTCATCAGAACCGTCATTTGGCAAGCACTGACGGCGGTCGTAAATCAAAATTTGCATGCTGGCTCCAATGCTGGCGATTTGTTCTGCCAGGTGAAGCACTCTTGCAGAATGCATATTTATCAAGACATGGTTTCTGCTTTCTACAATCAAAGTTGCTAAAATACAAAGGAAAAGTTACCATTAAAAAGCAATACTTTACAAAGAAAGAAAAAATGGGGGGGAACCTGCTGCCTGCCTGCATCAATAAACCCTGCAAGGGAGTGATTTTCATCCCATGCCTGCACTGAAAATGTTCTTTGGGAGCAATTCCATGCGAGCCATATCTAAAGGCAGTGAAAGTTAGTGTATTCCATGTTGAACCCTGAAAAATTACCAGAACTGGCAAAAGAGTGTAATTGCTCGATATTGGTTGAAATGGCTTGAATTTTCCAACTTCTCTCCTAACTGGATCAGAGCCTTCAGATAGGTTTAGGGGATGCCTGAATTTCAGCCATCTTTTAGAGTTTAGTCATCAACCACATAGCTGCCTGAGGAAATGCCTGTGTTTATATTTCACCACAATTTGAGATTGTTTTAGGATTAGAAATGTCCCATATTCCTGCAGTCAGGTTTTCTTTTTCTGCTTAAGTGTATGCACATTCTCCAAAGTAAACAAACCTGTACTTTTGAAAGAGGATATTTTATCTGTAGGATGTCCACCATAACACATAGGAACTTTAAAAAAATAAAACACAACATTCTTGAAAATATGCTGTAGCTCCCTGTGTAGCAGAAGGATTTAAATTGAATTTTTTTTAATTGATTGTAATCATTACTTTTAATTTTCCTCTAGAAAGTGCTTGCTACAGTTCGATAATGGAAGGAGGAAACAGCTGGTCTGCACATTTGTGAGTGAGCAGCATTTAATAAGGTAATATGTTCATTTTCTAGGTGTCAAGAATTACCAATTTATGCCAGGTCAAATTAATGCATATGTTTTCACACAGCACAGAGAAGAGCTCTGTAAGTGAGCGCTGTTGTATTTAGAGTGCTTGTGAAACATCTACTCCTGCAGGAATGAGAGGAGAGCCTCTGTTTTATGGAGGTGCAGCCTTTTATAACAGAAGTGGCAGGTCACATCTAACTCATACCTCAGTATTCCCTGAAAAAAATCAAAACCAACATAAAGCTGGTGGCCGTAAAAAATGTGGCTATATCTGGTGCACAAGCCCCAGGCTCCCATCTTTCTCCTACTACAAAGTGCCCTGTAGTGTTTCAGTAATATGAATAAAAACCAATTTTCCTTCATCTGCCAAGGCAGCAGTATGATATTGTGTTTGTAGTGTAGATAAAAAACAGATATCAAACTCTATTAAACTTTGGGCTAGACTTTCTTGCTTCTTCCCAAAATCAAATGGTAAATATTGACTGAAGTAGCTTTATCAATATTTATCTTGAGGGGAAAATAAATCTTCCTGTTTGCAAAACTATAAAGCCAATTTTATTAGGGAGAGAGATGACTTAAATGGTAAGTTTCCCAATAATAATCTCAGTGCCTTTCAGCAAACAGAGGACATTAAAAGGCAATGATCAGATAGGGAACATCCAAAACTGACTCCCAGAGGCAACTTGGTGCTAAGGCCAGGCAGGTGCCAAACAAATAGATCCTTCTGCTTTTAGACACATTGCCATGTTCAGAAGTGTCCCCTGAACTTCCCATTTAGGAGGGAAGTTGGAAAATAAGGAGATGATTGGTGGCAGGTGTCATGCCTGACAAGTTTGGTATCCTTCTATGACAGCGGTACAGCGTTGGTGGATAAGGGAAGAGCAACTGACATCATATACCTGGACATGTGCAAAGCATTTGACACTGTCCTGCATGACATCCTGGTCTCTAAATTGGAGAGACATGGATTTGTTGGATGAACCACTCTTTGGATAAAGAATTGGCTGAATGGCCACACACAGAGAGTTGCAGTCAATGGCTCTGTGTCCAAGTGGTGAGCAGTGACGAGTGGTGTTCCTCAGGGGTTGGTACTGGGACCGGTGCTGTTTAACATCTTTGTTGGTGACATGGACTGTGGGACTGAGTGCACCCTCAGCAAGTTTGCTGACAACACCAAGCTGTGTGGTGTGGTCAACATGCTGGAGGGAAGGGATACCATCCAGAGGGACCTGGACAGGCTGGAGAGGTGGGCCTGTGCAAACCTCATGAAGTTCAACAAGGCCAAATGCAAGGTCCTGCACGTGGCTCGTGGCAATCCCAAACACAAATACAGGCTGGGTGGAGAATGCCTTGAGAGCAGCCCCGAAGAGAAGGACTTGGAGGTGTGGCCAAAGAAACATGGGCAGCCAGTCGAGGGAAGTAATTCTGCCCCTCTACTCTGCTCTGGTGAGACCCCACCTGGAGTACTGCATCCAGCTCTGGGGCCCCCAGCATAAGAAGGACATGGACCTGTTGGAGTGAGTTTACAAAGATGATCAGAGGGATGGGGAGTCTCTCCTATGAAGACAGGCTGAGAGAGTTGGGGCTTTTCAGCCTGGAGAAGAGAAGGCTCTGGGGAGACCTTATAGTGGCCTTCCAGTACTTAAAGGGGGCCTACAGGAAAGGTGGGGAGGGACTCTTTATCAGGGAGTGAAGTGATAGGATGAAGGATAACAGTTTTAAACTGGAAGAGGGTAGGTTTAGATTAGATATCAGGAAGAAATTCTTTACTGTGAGGGTGGTGAGACACTGGAACAGGCTGCCCAGGGAAGCTGTCGATGCCCCATCCCTGGAAGTGTT
Source organism: Anarhynchus alexandrinus (assembly GCA_008711295.1). NCBI lineage: Eukaryota > Metazoa > Chordata > Aves > Charadriiformes > Charadriidae > Anarhynchus > Anarhynchus alexandrinus. The sequence goes on from VUYV01000022.1 coordinate 1,784,612, forward strand.
CAAGGCCAGGTTGGACGGGGCTTTGAGCAAGCTGATCTAGTGGAAGGTGTCCCTGCCCATGGCAGGGGGATTGGATTTAGATGGTCTTTAAGGTCCCTTCCAACTGTAACCATTCTATGATTCTGAGGTGGAGATGCACTTGTGTATGTAGAGAGACAGGAACTGCGTGGTTTGGGCACCTGCTGCCCAGCCAGGACAAAGGAGACGCCTTGGATGCAGGGTGTGATGCCACTCACCCCTAGCAGACATATATCTCTTAGGGTGAACTCAAGGAGAAATGTGCAAGGAGACCACGGGCTTGTGAAGGAAAGGGAGGATGGGAAGGCACAACTTACGTGGGCGGTGAAGGAAACTTACTTGTCAGCCCAGAGAGATCAAAGAGGGACAAAAAGGTGGGAGATAGGAATAGAAATACACGATCTACACAACTGTAACTGGAGAGAAAGCAGCTGTCCTTGTGCAGCTAATGAGATGTGAGCCAGTGCTTCTGCCAGTGCAGGGAGGGAGGCAATGCCCCCAGTACCAAGGGCACCCTGACAGCAGCAGTGAACAGAGCAGGTGTAGTGGTGGCGGGACACAGGCTGGAGCTCCCTGGCCTGGCATGCTAGGGACAGTGAGCAGGAGGTTCAGAAAACTGTACCAAGCCCGTTATTTCATCTCTTGTATTCCTTTCTTTTCTACATAGCTCTGCTCTTTGTCTCTTTGCCCATGCACAAAGGCTTAGTGCATTGATATATGTAAGGGGAAGGTCAGAGTCAGCCCTGAATTTGCTGACCCTTGGATAAAGGAATGAAGTTGAGGCACTGAATTAGATGCAGATAGTGCCTTGCACTTACTGAGGTTGGGCCAGGGTTTTGATACCACACATTTTTTGAGAGTCCACCCAAGAATAGAACAAGTTCCCCTCTTTCTTCCACCCTCTCACTGGAAAATCCCATTACTCTCAGTGGTACAGGTTGGCTTCTCCTTTCTCCCTACTCCTCCACCCCTTGCATAGGGAGGGGAAAAAAGGATTGTCTTGAGACCAATAAAAGAAGAGTTCTGCCAAAATGATTTAATACTGACTGTATAAAGTGCCAATTATTAAATGTTCCATACCCAGTGATAAGGAAAGGAGGAGATGGATTACCAATTCAGTGACACATTGCAAAATATGCTTAGCTGAGATGAATACATGAATTGTCAGGTTAGAAATGACTTCATTAGGTAAGACAGGAGCATTTGGAAAGGTGCAAAACATAACCCTGCATGGGGCAGGAACAGTTATTTGCATAGAACAACTTCAACTAAGGGTTTTAACAAGCTGATTCTTAGCTATGAGCCTTGAATTATTTCCTGTTAAGCTTCAGGAAAGTGCTTGATTATCAGGATGATTTGAGGGGCTCCAAAAGCAATGTTGTAACCTGCTTAGTTTTCAGCACAAAAAAAATAAGCTCTGACCCCTTGAGATATTACTCACTGAAGTATGTGCATCTGGGAGAAGTGGTTATAGGAGGGCAACTATTTCCTTAAGAAATATTTTGTCTTTGGAAATTTACTTGACTGTTTATATAAGCCTGAAAGATGAGGTGGATTAATGGAATCACTGCCAGCTTCTGCAGGCAGAAAAAAAAAAAAGCTCATGTCAAAAACATGTGGTCATCACCCTAAGATGTTAAGGTGGACTGGATAGCCAGTGTCCCTCGTTCTCTGTGTCATCATGAAAATGATGACCATGGGATAAAAGCCTCTTAGTGTCTGAATGCTGAACAGACTCTTTGCACGCACACATCTTAGTACTTGTGAGTCTGTGGCACAAGGGTGCCAGTATGAGTCACTTTCCCTTTCTATAAGGTCTCTCACTGACTTTTCCCACATTGTTGCTACAGTACTGGAATGTTACTTCCTATGTCTTATGCATGTGTTTTTGTGTGCTGTACAGGTAACATAAGAAGTCTGCAGCTGTAACAGCTCAGTGTTAGGCGCTAGGATAGTACACTGGCTGGAGACATCCTCCTGACTCCACTGAAAGGAGAGGCTTTGTGTCTTAAGAAACCTGGTCTTGTCCCCCACCTTCTTTCTGCAGCAGTTGTTAGGAAAGGCAGCTGAGGTGACCTTTTCTCCCTGGATGGTGTTGAATTACAGGCTTTTGGTTTCCTCATTGCCTCCAGAGTTCTATCCCAATTTCCTCTCCTAGGGACCACACTGACTTTCCAAAGTGTTTCCATTTATCAAACTCGGTATCCTAAGGTTTGGTCTAAGAAGGATATCCAGACCCAGGAAAAATGCCTGAGAGATGTGTGCTTCATTTCTAAAGAAGAAAAAGAAAGCAACACGATCCAATTCTTTGTCCTTGTGCCATCGTTAATCTGCATAAAGAAGATTGAACTGGCAGGATCTGCATAAATTGCTACTGGCGAAAGGACACAAAGAATAGGTAGAAGAAAAAGCACATAGCAGAATGAGAACTAATATTACAGTGAAAGAGGCACCAACTGAAGGGGAGGAGTTTTTAAAACCAATGTTATACAATGAAATGCAATGCTAACATTGCGTATTGTACAGAAGAGTTGCCGTAAGGCTATGTTCTACCACAGCAGCATTTATCTCCGTGAGTGAGCGGAGAGGAGGGACAAGTGCCAAGAGGAATAGCCACAAGTGAGTTATTCTGTGTTTCTGTGCTAGCAATGACAAGTGGCAGAAGGGAGATCCATCATCACCCTCCACGTTGCTCTCCAGGATTGAAGCTGTTTCACACAGCAGCTGGAGGGGATGGAAGATGCTTGGAAAGGTGATCTGCAAGATCCTAACAGCTAAAGGTTGTAAGGTTTTTCCTCAAATGGAGGAACTTGTTGAGGTGCCCAGTAAGAACTCCATGAAGGTCCAGAGTGCTCACCCTCTTATGCAGGCACCAAATGTAGTGCTTAAGAGTAAAACTACTAGGTTTCTGTTGGTGAAAGTGCTATTTGGGTTCAGTGGCATGAGTTGAATATCGTAAAACTAGAAAAGTTTATTTCAGTGCCTGGTATTCTTGAAAAACAGTTCCAAAAGCCTTTTCTGGTCCAACTTCAAGGACCTCAGGTGAATCTCCAGCAAGGGATACCTTGGAAGTTAAAAAAATTAAAAAAAACTCTTCTTCTATGATCATACTTTCTTGTGTCTTTTCCTCCTCTCTGTGTCCTCTTCTAGGTAGACTCACTGCTTGTATTTTCAAGCTTTCTCATCAAATTGAGTATTTCATTTATTTAATGTAAAAGTAATTTCTGATAATATCTTCACACACATATAACTGTGGTGTCATTTATGAGTTCTCAGCAATGTGGCCCAAGTCAATGCCAGGCTTAAGCTGTGCCAGAGGATAGCAAGAGTATAATAGAGAATGAAAAGATTTTTTTTTTTTGTGGTAGAAGGGTGAGGATGGTGGTGGGAATATTGTGCAGAAAAAGCTCTGGGGAATTATTTAATGCCCTGCTTGTAGATCGAGGGCTTTAATAAAATAAAAAGAGCAAAGAGAAGACTATGTGCACTCTGATGATGGATGAATATGCCTGCTTCAGTACTTCTGGGATGGATTAAGCTATTGAAAAAGCATTCAACATTGGCTAAAGAACTGTAATATATGTGAAATTCCACAGTTAATGCATCATTAAATAATTTGCTGCAACTGATTTATAGGTGCAATATACTACACTGTGTCAAACCATGTGGGATAATAAATGGTATCACAAAAATATACTATTGAAACTTTTGTTCTAATCAGTCTTTTGAGTTTTAGTAGAACATAGTTCTGCAGAATGGAATTGTCCTATTGATCCTGACAAAGTAATAGGTAAAAGCTTCATGCTACATATATTTTTAGGGGTTTTTTTAAGCAATCTGGGTTGTGGTCCAGTGAATCAGGCACTGGACTGTGACTTGTGGGACCCACACTCTGGTCCTTGCTCTGTCATTGAAACTCTAAGCTGCTGATCTAAGCTCCTTCAGGCTGAGTGCTGTAATGCTCACTTTGAAATATGTGCTCCCTCTTTCCATGGGCACAATCCAGGGTCCCATCACCTGCCTGCATATATTGGGTGCACAGGGGCAGGGGTGTCAGAAGGGGAGATAACCATCAGCCTGTGAATCCAACCTTCCTAGGGTTTGGGTGACTTACTGTTGCCAGGGGACATCTTCCCACTCCCCATATTCACTTTTTGGAAGAGAAATACTTGTTCCCTGTCTTTGGAAAGGAGTTATTTTCTTTTGAAGTTTATTCAGGGGAAAGCAACACACACACACCTCCCACACCCAATTACTGCTCCTATTCAGTGGTTAGATTCTTTACAGAAGAAGCAAATGGGTTCAGTTAAGCTCTGATCTTGCCCAAAATGTTCTTCCCCTTGTCCTTCTGCCCTCCGCTTTCCAGGATGTGCCTAACCTTAGGGTTGCAGGGTCTTGCTAAGCAACATTTACAGTCACTCTTACTGAAGGAATGTTCTCACTTGTAGAAAATAATTATTTACTGGGCCAGGTAAGGAGAAGCATAGTTTGACCTTGGGAGGCTGAGGGTGGGACAGTCAATTGGAGGAAGTCTTCTATCCTAGTCCCTATAGGACTGCGTTTGTACTTTGCAAAGTCCCTTTTGGGACCAACACAAAGAGCCCTGATGATGGCTGGTGCATTCAGATGCTACCATAACGCTAATGGATGAGCTAAATGTAATCAATAATTTATTTGATTAATTTAACCCCTTTAAACTTTTGTACTACACTGTTTGCAAACAAGACTGATTTTTTTTTTCTATCTTTTAAATTATTAAGCAGGCATTTTCTGCAGCTATACTTCAGCCTACAGGAAATAATTGCGAAGACTCATTTGAATCTGCTTTTCATACTGCGTGATTGGTCATGCTGTAATTAAAATCTGTATTCTTTCATGTTTTGTCAGAGTCCAGAATGCACCAATGGGCTCTAATTACCCTGAGAGACCTCACCTGGGACCTCCACGCTCACAGTCTGCTCTTTGGCCAGGAGCTCCGTTTAATCTCAAGCCCAGGCCTTCAGTCTTGGCCTGAGCAAAGTTGTAGGTGTACCTGTTCCAGTTGTGTTCCCAGATTGTTGCTCAGGTTTCCTGGGTTGACAGTGGACCTGACTTGTTACTTTCCCTTATGGTTGCTGGACTGTTGATAGAAGCTGTTGCTGCCACCACTGTGCCTGGGCTGCCCAGCTCCGACACTGCAGGACCATGCCCAGTCAGTGAGGTCACTGCCCTCTTCATATTGTGGCCACCTTCAGATCCCAGCTTGTCTTTCCTTGAGAAGTCACCCTGCTCTTGCAGCTCCCCGATACACATAACTTTTACTGGAGTAGTCCTGAGGGGAGTGTTTAATACAAAACATCAAAAAGAATCTTTCCCTACGTGGGTTAAAGGCAGCATTTTGAAAAGTGTTAAGAGTGCTTAGAAGTCTCTTTTAGGAGTGATTTTGGCATTTCAGAGAAGAGGGTAGTACGTAATTTGAATGAAACTTCACATTTCTAAGTGCCTGACTGCAACAATGTGACTGCCTGACAGCAGTGATTAGTGAGAACTCTTAAGTTTAATAAATAGGAGGTGTCATTAATACAGCTTAAACACTAGAAGGAAGAGCTTCAGTGAGAAGGATCCATATCTCCTGGATAGATTGTTAATACCAGTCAAAATCAGACAGCTTTTGGAGGACCAATTGCTTAAAAATCACCTTTAAAGGGTAATCATGATTTGAGATGGACATGTAACTCTCTTAACATTTGGGTGGTTTAAAAACTTCTGTCTAGAGATCAAGAAGTCTTAAGATCTAAGGGCAAGATTTCCAAAACGCATCAGAGTTGCTTAGCACCCATGTCCCTTTGAAAGCTGATGGAAAGGGTGCTAGTAAAAGATGGTATTCCACTGGGGAAGGGGAGGTAGACCCTAAAATGTTAGGTTTGGCCAGATTGAGCATGGCAGTGCCCCTTTCAGAATATATGCTGTACAGAAGTTGATGGGAACGCTCATCTGAATTACAATGGGACCAAGAATTACCAGGCACCCTACTGAATCCTAGAGCACACAGGACTGTTAGCAAATTTTTATAAAATTAGTCCAGTTCTCTGCCAGTGCAGATCAGCTTACTCTTGCTGAAATCCATGGCCTCAGTTGCAGTAATCAGCAAGGGAATTACACTACTTTATTCCAACTCAGAATCTGTCCTAGAGTATGCATTAACTTCCCTAATTGACAGCAAATGTTTCCCAGATGAAATATTGACCTAAACACCACCGTCATCTCTTTAATATCAATGTTCACTCTATCACATGCCTGGCAAAATACAGCTAGTGCAAGATAAGGCAAACTACTGCCAAGACGGAGAATCAGCTAAAGGAGTCACTTTGCTTTTAAGCCTTGAAAATACACTAACTCTGAGAAAACAGGCACTTGCAAAAGGCCTTGTTGAATTATGGTCCATTGTCAGAAATGTTGCAGCTAATTAGCAGCCAGAGTTTCCAGAGAGAGGAAACTCTGACATGATGGAATGGCTGCTTGCAGAGTCTCAGCCTATAGGTGTTTTGGTGCTGGCAAAGTTATTGATGGAACTTCTAAATTTAATTAATTTAAAGAGCCGCAGCACAGGGCTTCTAAATGAAATGAATGTTCAGTAGCTCATGCCTGTTTGGCACTTGCTTACTGACCACTGCTTTTTCAATTATAGCATTTTCAAGAGATGCAGTTATGGTAGCAAGATTTTATGGCCCTTCATCTGCCATAAGTCACTTATTACTACTGTGAGTATTCTGTGAGTTGTGGTAAGAGTTGGAGGCCTTGATCATTGCCTTTTTAAGCATACAAGAATGTATGTTTCTGTCCCAAAGTATTTGCACTGGATCATCCACAGCCTTCTCCATGTGTAGGGAGTTATCTCACCAACTCCAAAAAGCATAAGAAGGTTTATTGCTTACACACAGTCACTTTCAGGATATCTCCCGCTGGCTCTCAGTGAGTAAAGGTTGTCCAAATGATTGCTGTAGCTCTCAGACTGGTTCTTCCTTGAAATTCTGCTTTTATTTTAACTGCAGAATTTTGATGCACCTTCCAGAGAACAAGAGATGAAATGATGTAATTTGAGGTGAATCTTGGTGATGAAGCTATCCAGCATGGAATGAATTGCCTGCCACCATCTGAAAATCACTTGTGTGAGCTAAAAGCATTTAAGTGATGAATTAAATATCACCGTTCCAGTTGCATGACTGAGCAAATAAAAAAAGGATCATTTTGCCACATAGCTTGGTGAATCTTCCAATCATCCCAGTGTACACTCATGTCATCTCAACAAAGACCTCTTTGCTTTCAGTTTCTAATTCCTATTTTGTCCTTGGAAGAGTTATGTGCATACATGGCAGCCTTCCTCCAGTAAGCACTCCTCCAGTATTGTCCATGCTGGATGTGATTCAGACTAATGAAGCAAAAGGCTATCAGCTTCTTGTACGTGGGCAAAATGAGCAGAATTGCTCCTTTCTCCTAGAATAGCTTACTTCATCTGAGGTGCTTTTGAAGAAACTATTTTGTATTCTTTCATGGTTCCGACAATTTTTCTTCATCCAGGTCAGTCTGTGCAAAAGGAGAAAATTAGGAATTAATTATTGCCACCTGTGTTCCTTTGAAGATTGTTTCTGCAAATATTATTAGAGACTGGATTCCATCCCTGCAATTTAAATGAACAATCGGTACTTTACTGACCCCATTTTCTTGTAGCTTTTTCAGGAATTAGAGTGGTTAGCAAAGGCCTTGCTGGCAATAACACCTGATAGTGCACGGTAGAATGATTACTGTGTTCATTTTCTGTCTGTTCTCAAACAGTAACTGTGTTTAAAGGGGAAAAAAGCTTCCTTGAAAGTATTCAGATTGTCCCTGCTCGGCTTAATTGCTCATGTGCAGGCCTGAGACTTGGAAAACCTGAGTTCATATATTTGCCACTGGTGATTCTCTGTGCCTCTGCCTTGCCAGGTACTGTGGTCACTAATATTTTCCTTTTCTGCAACACTGTAAGACCTCCCATAGGACCCAAAATACTCTGCCTGTCTGGAAGAAAGCAGCTAACTCTCATCCACATCTGGCCCATGGCAGACCTCCTGCAATTGTTTCAGATGGTCAACAGACAGACGGTACTACAGTCTGAGGCTTGGCTCCTGGAATAGGAACAGGAGTGTGGCTCCTTGAGCATACATACAGTGTGGGCTACCACCACAGAAGTGCCTGGAAGTAGTCCATGCTGGCTTGGAGCCTCAAAGCCAAAATCTGCCTGCCATTGGGTGCAACGCCATCCTAGCAGACTGCCGTATGCACACTAAGCTTGCTGTGGGTTGTGTACGTGTTTGGGAGTCTGCCCTCCAGGCCTGACTGACTGTAAGGGTGGTGGGAACAGGGACTTTCTCTCCTGTACTGCAGTGAAGGAACAGGTTGCAGAGTGGCTGAAAACACAATAAGCCACGCATTCAGTCCTGCAGCCAGACCATCTGTGCCTTTCTAGTACCTCAGAGGAGATGTTAAATCTAATGGCAACCCAAGTCTTGGCCTGCCACTTTGAGCACAGGGTTGCTTTCTTCCTCTTTGCATGGAACAATATATGCATAGTAGGCTTTTTGTCAAAAAGAATAAAATTAAAGGTGTCACGGCAATGATTTGATCATGGTGAGGGGGAACTGCTGATTGAACACCTTTGAAGTGTCTTGGAGGAGCTGCAGTAAGGGTCTGAAAAACCTAATGGGGGCTATATTCTTGCACGCTTGTAAGTGAGGGCTGCACAAATTTTCGGTGGTACACACCCCCAGGACTCTTATCCCTTTGCATGCCATAGGGCCCATAGGTGAACAGGAGTGTGCCATGAACCGTTCTCCCAGCACAGCTCGGCTGCGCCGTCACAGCATGGGAAGTGCCTTGCTTTATACAGGCATCTCCTCTGTGGTGCAAAGCCGCAAGCTGTATCGCTGTGACTCTTCCCCACTAGCAGCCTGCAAGAGATTGGGAACTGAGCCTGCCTCCCAGATTAGCTCTTCCTCTTGTGATTGCTCTCACCGGCTCCTCTCTGCCAGGGGAAGCTGAAACGGGCTCTCAGACTTGCTCAGACTCTTAATTTCTGGCCTGAGATTTCTCTGTGCCGAGTTTAATCAATTTAGTGGGACATAAACTTGTGGAAAGCAGCTTCCAAAGCACTCTTCCGACAGTGTGCAAGTTTCCCCTGCATTTGAATAAGCGTAACAGATACAAACAAAATGCATACATGCAATCACAAGTTTTGTTTTGAATACTTTTCCCTTGAAAGAGGACAACTATTCCTTTATGGAATGAACTCCCACTGAAGAAAGTAAAATTTAGCTACTTACCCACCTCATAAATATTAACTTGCAGTTAATAAGTCTTTTTTTTGGTGCTGGTAATTTGAAATTGTGCTACAAATGCCTGGCCTGTCAAAGCTGCATACTAATTATAAGTAAATGTGACTCCTCATCTTTATAAGGAAATAATAGTTTAATCTCAGGACTGTCACTTTTCATTGGGAATGATGAAGTCTGACAGCAGTGTCAAACAGCTTATCACAGCTGATACTTCAAAGCCTCTCAGGCTTGGTTAATTGGTGAAACAGTAAAATAAGGAGACCATCAGCAGCTTAGTGAGTGATTCCATTCGTATTTTTCCCATTCATAAGAGGCCAGGCTATTTTATTGAAGAATTACTAATTTGTGGGGGAATATAATTCAGAGGTTTATTGGGAGCCCTGCTTTTGGAAGAGAATTAAAGGCACGTTGATTCTTTTCATTAGCGTGCACATAAATGCAGTTTTCCAGAAATGCACTCAGAACTGGGGTGAGATTTCTGGAAGAATTTGCTTTCTGCTAATGATGTTAACAGGCAGATCATCAAAGAATCTCAGCACACAGCAGCTGCCATTTTGGGAAAAATGGCTAAATGCAATGGAGTCTTGAAAATGTGGTCCAAAATAGCGAGTTTGGGGTTTTTCTTCTCATGATGGCTTTCTTTGCAATTCCAGCTGAGTATGTCACAGAGCTGCAGAAACTTGCTTTCTGCCAAACCTGGTGTCAGGCTTTGGCAATGGAGGTGTTCTTGAAAATTTGGCCCTATGGTCTTGGTTGAAGCTGCCTTTCCAAATTCTCAGGGGTTGTGTCTACAATATTTACTACAGACAGCTGCAAGTCACTCTGTCACTTGCTCCAACCCGATAATAAGCGCTATGAACAATGTTAACATGTCCCCAGTGGACTTCTGCTGACAATCTTGTGTGCTCTCCCTCTCATCAAGGCTTATTAGCTCAATACCGTGCTGTCAGCTCTGAGCCCACATCTGTTGGCAAAATATTGTGTATAGATATCCATTGTCTAAGCAACAGCCTCCCCAGACCTCTGAACCCAGCTGGTTTCCCCAGATGCTCATCTCCAGCATCAGACTTTTTGTTTAGTCTTCCCTGGAGGTGGAACCTTACTGCTTTCCCATTGCTAGACCAGGATTTGGCTACCAGAGGCAAAACAGATCCATTGTTACCATTTCTCAGTTCTTGTTCACAGAATCACATAGAATCACAGAATGGTCAGGGTTGGAAGGGACCTCTGGAGATCACCTAGCCCAACCCCCCTGCCCGAGCAGGGTCACCTACAGCAGGTTGCACAGGATGGCATCCAGGTGGGTTTTGAATGTCTCCAGAGTGGGAGACTCCACAACCTCTCTGGGCAGCCTGTGCCAGTGCTCTGCCACCCTCAAAGTGAAGAAGTTCCTTCTCATGTTTAGACGGGACTTCCTGTGTTCAAGTTTGTGCCCATTACCTCTTGTCCTGTCACTGAGCACCACTGAAAAAGGACTGTTCCCACCCCCTAGCACCCAGGAGTTGTTGGAGTTCTCTTGTATGGAAAGCTGTGCCTGATTTTCTTATAAACAAAGAATTTTTGTTTTATGAAGCGTAAGCTGAAAAGATTTCTAAAAAGCTAGCTGGCATGGTTAGTTTCATCTAATCTGACTATTCCTCAAAGGCAAATTTAAGTCGGCTTTTCTCCTTTATGTAGGACCAAGGTGCTCTTGAGAAGACTAAACAACTTCTGGTTCTTGCTAGGACCTAAAAGCCTCCCTGAGCCAAATTAAATCCCCATTTCTGTGTGTCCCTGATCTTGGATCCACATCACATTTGAACTGTGTAAGCACAAATCACATGCTTCTACTTACAGAGTAAGTTCAGTATCAGAACCAGCTTACAGTATAGTGCTGAGAGAGGAGCACCAGAAAGCAATGTGTATATCAGAAAATAAACCTGTTGTATAAAAATTGTAAGGACAAGAGGCACTGCTTTGGTGATAGATTCTGTCAGAAGTCCCCAAATATGAATAGCCTTTTAGGAGTTAGTGTTTCAGGTATGTACTCACTACATCTAAAAAACAGCTGAGGGACTAAAAAGCATATAAAGATCCACTTAGAAAGCAGCTACTCTTTAATAACAAGAAAAAAAAAAACACCGCCACACATAAACTGAGTAGCTTGGTAGGTCATCCTTAAAGATATAATGGCTGGAGAGCAGAGGCACTGTGCTGGTATTCATTGCCACTACTGCTGTGGTTCGTGTTCTGTTCCCTATTGCTCAGTGGCTGACATCCATCCCTGTGGATGTTTTTGTTGTTACTCAGAGCAGCTCTGGACTGTAGTACAATTTTGCCAGTAGGATTTTTCTGGGGAATCTGAGGAAGATCTGTTCTATTGCTGTGTGCTGCAAAGCAACACTGACAATTCAGGCTATTGTGGTGCTACTGTCCTTCTCTCATTGGAAAAATATCTGCATCACAGGCTTTGCAATGAACTGTGTCTCTATACCGGCCTCCTTTTATCCAGTGTAATGCCTGTTTAAATTAAGAGCAGATGGGCAGCACGCAGCCCTGCTGTGCACTAATAGGGCCTAATTTCCTTGACTAGCCTCCCTGGGGACTCCCACCCACTGGCTCTGCCCATGGCTCCAGGAGCTCCATTTAATCATAGAATCACAGAATGGTTTGGGTTGGAAGGGACAAGATCATCTAGTTCCTACCCCCCTTTCCTGTAGGCCTCCTTTAAGTACTGGAAGGCTGCTATAAGGTCTCCCCAGAGCCTTCTCTTTTCCAGGCTGAACAATCCCAGCTCTCTCAGCCTGTCTTCATAGGAGAGGTGCTCCAGACCTCTGATCATCTTTGTGGCCCTCCTCTGGACTCGCTCCAACAGGTTCATGTCCTTCTTATGCTGGGGGCCCCAAAGCTGGACACAGGTGGGGTCGCATGATGGAGAGAATCACCTCCTTTGACCTGCTGGCCACACTTCTTTTGATGCAGCCCAGGATACAGTTGGCTAACTTCATGAGGTTCACATGGGCCCACCTCTCAAAGCCTGTCCAGGTCGCTCTGGATGGTATCCCTTCCCTCTGGCATGTTGACCGCACCACACAGCTTGGTGTTGTCAGCAAACTTGCTGAGGGTGCACTCATTCCCACTGTCCATGTCGCCAACAAAGATGCTAAACAGCACCGGTCCCAGTACCAACCCCTGAGGAACACCACTCGTCACTGCTTGCCACTTGGACATCAAGCAGTTGACCACAACTCTTTGAGTGTGACCATCCAGCCAATTCCTTATCCACTGAGTGGTCCATCTGTCAAATCCATGTCTCTCCAATGTAGAGACAAGGATGTCATGTGGGACAGCGTGAAATGCTTTGCACACGTTCAGGTAGATTATGATGTCAGTTGCTCTTCCCTTATCCACCAACCCCATTGTAGAAGGCAACCAAACTTGCCTTTAGTGATGCCATGTTGGCTGTTTCCAGTCACCTCCTTATTTTCCATGTGCCTTAGCATAGTTTCCAGGATAATCTGCTCCATGATCTTTCTGAGCACAGAGGTGAGACTGACTGTCCTGCAGTTCTACAGATCTTCCTTTTTTCCCTTTTTAAAAATGGGGGTCATGCTTCCCCTTTTCCAGCCAGTGGGAACTTCACTGGACTGCCACAACTTCTCAAGTATGATGGATAGTGGCTCGGCAACTTCATCCACCAGTTCCCTCAGGACCCACAGATGCATTTTATCAGTTCCCATGGATTTGTGCACCTCCAGGTTCCTTAGATGGTCTTGAACCTGGTCTTCTCCTACAGTGGGTGCCAGTCCCTGCCTTTGCCTTCTGCAACTTGGGCGGTGTGGCTAGAGCACTTTCCAGTGAAGACCGAGGCAAAAAAGTCATTGAGTACCTCAGCCTTCTCCATATCCCAGGTAACCAGGTCTCCTGTATCCTTCCGGAGAGGGCCCATGTTTTTCCTAGTCTTCCTTTTATCACTGGCATACCTGTAGAAGGTTTTCTTGTTGCCCTTGACGTCCCTGGCCAGATTTAATTCTGTAAGGGCTTTAGCTTTCCTAACCTGATCCCTGGCTGCTCAGACAATTTCTCTGTATTCTTCCCAGGCTACCTGTCCTTGCTTCCACCCTCTGTAGGCTTCCTTTTTGTGTTTAAGTTTCTCCAGGACCAATTCGTTCATTCATGCAGGCCTTCTGGCATTTTTGCCCGACTTCCTCTTTGTCGGGATGCATTGCTCCTGAGCTTGGAGGAAGTGATCCTTGAATATTAGCCAGCTTTCTTCAGTCCCTTGTCTCACCAGGGCTTTATCCCACGGTACTCTACCAAGCAGGTCCCTGAAGAGGCCAAAGTCTGCTCTCCTGAAGTTCAGGGTAGTGAGCTTGCAGTGCGCCTTCCTCGGTGCCCTAAGGATCATGAACTCCACCATTTCATAATCACTGCAGCCAAGGCTGCCCTTGAGCTTCACATTCCCCACCAGCCCCTCCTTGTTGGTGAGAACAAGGTCCAGCATGGCACCTCTCCTTGTTGGCTCTTCTATCACTTGGAGAAGGAAGTTATCATCAACACATTCCAGGAACCTCCTGGATTGCTTATGCCCTGCTGTGTTGCCCCTCCAACAGATATCGGGGTGGTTGAAGCCCTCCATGAGGACCAGGGCTTGAGAACACGATGCTGCTCCTATCTGTCTATAGAGGCTCTCATCCACTTGGTCTTCCTGGTCAGGTGGCCTGTAGCAGACCCCCACTGTAATGTCACCTGTCCCTGCCCTCCCTTTAATCCTGACCCCTAAGCTCTCAGTTGGCTCCTCATCCATCCACAGGTGGAGCTCCATGCACTCCAGCTGGTCATTGACATAGAGGGCAACACCCCCTCCTTGTCTCCCCTGCCTGTCCTTGCTGCAGAGCCCATATCCTGCCATGCCAACACTCCAGTCACAGGAGCCATTCCACCATGACTCTTTGATGCCAATAAGATTGTAGCCCTGCAGACATGCACGTCTTTAACTCCTCTTGTTTATTTCCCATGCTACCTGCATTTGCATAGGGGCATTTAAGTTGGGTCCCCAATGAAGCTGACTACTGCCTGGAGTGGCTGAAATTCCTTTGTGCTGCACATCAGGTGCTCTCCTGCTGACCTGTGATCATTCTCCAGGCTCTGGGCATCTGTTGCTGGCACTGGCATCAAACTGGTAAGAGTGGGATGGATTGAGGTTCCCCTACCCCAGCAACTTTAATTTAAAGCCCTCTTCACAAGCTCAGCAAGCCTTAGATCAGAGATGCTTTTCCCCTTCTCTGACAGATGAACCTCACCAGCCCCGAGAAGACCAGGTTTCTCAGAGTTCCATGGTCTAAGTAGGCAAACCCCTGGCTGTGGCACTAGTTCTGTAACCATTTGTTGACTCACCAGATTCGGCTGGCCCTTTCAAACTCCTTCCCTTTCACTGGGAGGATTGATGAAAAGACTACCTGTGCCCCAGAGTCCCTGACTGCTGTTCCCAGGGCTCTGAAGTCCTTCTTGATACTCCTCAGACTGCTTCTGGTGGTATCACTGGTGCCCACATGAAAAAGCAGCAGCGGATGATAGTGGACTGTATGAGGCTTGGTAGTCTCTCAGTGACATCCCTGATATGAGTCCCCGGTAAGCAGCACACCTTTCTAGAGAGTGTGTCAGGTTGGCAAATAGGTGCCTCTGTACCTTTCAGAAGAGAGTCACCTACAACTATCACCCATTGCCTTTTCTTAGCTGCGCTGGTTGTTATACCGGGAGCAGATCGGGCTGCCTTACTCCGCTCCAACACCTCTTCTGATGTGACTGGTCTTTCCTCTTCAGTCTGCAGAGCTGTGAAGCAGTTCTGCAAGGGCACCTCAGGCTTCTGGGGAAGTCTTTTCCTCCTGCTGGCCCTTGCTGTTGCAAGCTTCCATTCTTCTGCATTAGTGGCCCCATTCCCTTCTGTGTGTGCTGGTGGGGGAGTTTTTGGTTGTTTGGCGTGTGGGCATGGAGTCCACTGCAGACTGTGCTTGTAACCAGCTGTCTATCTCCTTCTCAGCCTCCCTGATGCTACACAGCCTCCTCACCACCTCCTGCAGCTCAGCCACCTGCTGCAGGAGGTCTTCCACCCAGGCACACCTTTTGCAGGTGGGTGGGTGTGCTGCCTATCCCTGCTCTGGGAGAAAGGTCAAGACACCTCCTGCAGTCTGAGGTCTGCACGGCAGCCTCTCCCTTCAGCAGCTCCATCCGGCTGGAGGTGTGGGCCACCACTGGGGTAGATGGTGCAGCCTTTGCTCCCCAACAAGTGCCCACCATTCTGCCTTGAGGTTCAGGCAGGATGAGTGCCCTTGGCCTCTGCAGATGGTCACAGAACAGTGCCTGGTTGCTGGGTTATGTGTCCTTCAAGTCTCCCACTTGGATGGTGGAATGCTGCTCCTTTGAAGAGGCATCCTTCCAAGCAAACTGCCACACCAGGCCCGGCCAACACCTCAAACCCTGTTTACTTGCTCAGTTCACAGAGCTCCTGGTCGCTCGCACTCCCCGGGCTGCTTTTTATAGGCAAGGGGTGGTTGTGGTTGCTCTTGTAATGCCCTGGCCTCGTCAGCATCTAGCGTGAGAGCTGCCGGCTCCTGGTAGGGGTCTCCACTGCCCCTGAGTTTCCCTACCTCAGGAAAACCCCCTGTGCGCTGAGATCTGATGCTCCACTGCAGATGGGGCCAGCTCCGGAGCAGCTCCCCTTGGTAAGTGACAGATAGGTTCCTCAGGGCTTCCAGCCTATGCCTGGGTGATGCTGTGGGTGCATTTGTCTTTACTCCTGTCTTTGGACTTGTCTTCTGCTGCTCCCATCTGGATTCCTTGAAAGGACCACAGGACTGATTTGTGACCTTGCCTTGCCTGCAAGAGGACCCTGCTGCCAGCTCCCTGCTCTGCCCACCCTGTTCGGGAGCTGTGGGACTGCTCCCTGCTCAGTGAGGTCACTGCTCTGCCTGTGCTGTGGTCACCCTTGGCTCTTGGCTCTTGTTGCTCTCTGACACCTGGATTTTCCTATTAAAAACACAACAGCAAGTGAAGCTGGAAAACTGAAGGTGCTGGTTATGCACATCCTGGACAAGAACGATGCAGGGCGTGGAACGTTGCTCGGAGATTATTATTTTTATGGCTGTAGGCTCTAGAGGTTCTCATGACTTCAGCAGCTTCCCGCATTAGGCACTGCCAATGGAGAGTGTCAGGGAATCCCATAAAGCTTCCCTGTCTCAAGAGACAATGCGGAGGTTTGGGGTGTGGAGAGGGAGACTGGGGAGTGATTTATCAGTGCCACAAAGAAAATGGCACTTTCCATGAAAGAGGAAGAGTTGGAATTCAGCTCTCCAGGGACCTTGTATTTTTCCTCATTAATCATAACAGCTGGGGTATATGCAAAGCAGTGCAAGACACCTCAACAGTTTTATCTTGTAGTTATTCTACAGGGTTCCTGCTTTGCTACTGTGTTTCCATAGTTAGAAGATACCTGTGAAATATGTAGGTGACTGTAGTGTCAGCATGAATGTACTGTCATGAAATCAGTAGATACCCAACGATGCAAAATCATAATAGGCAAATATATGAAGAGAAACTTAAATGTCAAAAGGAAGGGTTGTGCATTTTCAGGATTTGACTCTCTCATCAGCTTCACTGTTTAAAACGTACCTGCTAATGCTCTGCTCTTATAATTTCAAGTAGGAGAACAGCCATGGGTATCAAGCATGGTTTTTACTTGTTTCAGTCTGAGAAAGACAGAAAGGTATTTAACAAAATAGCGCTGTGTAAACAACTGAACCTGTGGCTGTGCTTGCTTGATGTAGCAAGGTATTACAGTCTCACCCAGCACAGAACAAGTCTATTTAGCAACCCCTGCACACTGTTTTCTCATTGTCATTCAGACCAATCCAGTCTTAGAGCATATTTCTTCTGACAGGCTTGGGGAAGAGTGGCTGGAAAGCTGCCCGGAGGAAAAGGACCTGGGGATGTTGGTTGACAGCCGGCTGAATATGAGCTGGCAGTGTGGCCAGATGGCCAAGAAGGCCAATGGCATCCTGGCCTGTATCAGGAATAGCGTGGCCAGCAGGGCTAGCGAAGTGGTCATCCACCTGTACTTGGCACTGGTGAGGCCACATCACGAATACTGTGTTCAGTTTTGAGCCCCTCACTACAAGAAAGACATTGAGGTGCTGGAGCGTGTCCAGAGTAGGGCAACAAAGCTGGTGAGGGGTCTAGAGCACAAGTCTTATAAGGAGTGGCTGAGGGAACTGGGGTTGTTTAGCCTGGAGAAAAGGAGGCTGAGGGGAGACCTTATCACTCTCTACAACTACCTGAAAGGAGGTTGCGGAGAGGTAGGTGTTGGTCTCTTTCCCCCAGTAACAGGAGATAGAACAAGAGGAAATGGCCTCAAGTTGCACCAGGGGAGGTTTAGGATGGATATTAGGAAAAATTTCTTCACCAAAAGGGTTGTCAAGCATTGGAACAGGCTGCCCAGGGAAGTGGTTGAGTCACCATCCCTGAAGGTATTTAAAAGATGGGTAGATGTGGTGCTTAGTGACATGGTTTAGTGGTGGACTTGGCAGTGCTAGGTTAACAGTTGGACTTGATGATATTAAAGGTCTTTTCCAACCTAAATGATTCTATGATGGCCACTCTGATTGTAAATCAGAATTTACATGGCTTCTTCCATTTATTTCCTTCTCCTTTTTTAATGTTATTAATCAAAGGCAATTCTAGGTGCGTATGTTCATCTTCTAAGATAGGAGAGGGAAACTTGATTCTCGAATTTAAATGTAGTTGGCCTTCCAAGGGTAGATGGGATTGTGGAAAGGGAAAAGAATAAAACAATTTTTATAGAGCAGAGAAATTCAAGCATTACCTTATTCGGCTATTAATTTTTTTTTAAAAGGCTGCTGGGTACCACTTGAAGGCATACAACAGAGTTTTAGGATCGCGGGGACACAGGACCAAGCCTACGTCCACTTTCTTTGGTGTCCTGTCCTCCACAGCACTTATTAGCAAATGCTCCTACAGAAGGAGTCTGTCCCTTCCCAACCATGTCATTCTCCTACTTCTCTCTTGTATTTAGATGTTGATATGACCTGTAGAAAGCCCAAAGACTAGTATTCCTCATGTTTAAAAAAAAAATAAATCATTTTGGAATCTATGCGGACAGTGAGGCAGGTTCAGAGCCAAGATTTGGTGCTGGAGCCTGAGCCAGGAGAACAGCAAGGTCCCATTTCCCTCTATGGGAATGTAAAAAGTCTCATTGCCTGTGACGGGCTGTATGGCCATAGTTTACAAAAACCTGTCTCCACAACCCCTGAGGTGTGATTTTATTTCCCTAATCTTAATTCAAGAACCTTTCAACTTTGCTAGTTATAGATAAAACTATTGTCTGGTTTCTCTTTTCCCATCCAATGCTCCCTGCCTTTGCTTCTGTCTCCTGGGCTGCACCCAAAAACAAAACTCAAGAATGTTTCCCCAAAATAGCAAAATATATGTATGCAGTTGATGAAAATGTCCCAGTCCCCACCTTCAAACAACTTGCTTAAAAAGCTGCCTTAGGAACATGGCTGACACAGGCCTCTCTCAGGGACTTAGCCTAACTGTTCTGCTGTCCCCAGCCATAAGGAACACCATTTCTGACCAACACTTATGGTGTTTGCAGACCCCAGCCTGCTAGCAGTCAGGGCTGAGCCAGAAACAGGGCTGTGCTTGAACTCCAGCTGAAACCATCCAGCCTGCCAGCTAGGCTTGCTTCTGGCTGAACTGGGTGCTCAGACCCAAGGCTGCTGTTCTTAGACCTCCTGTTCTTCGGGGCTGCTAAGGGAAAGAGTCCCATCCTTCACTCTTTCTACTGAACAGTCTACAACTTCAACCAAAACCTCTTCCATCCCCTCAAAATGGGAACAATATTGAGGCAACTGTATTTGCTGCATTCCCTACCTAGAAGGAAGCAGATGTGATAACCACAGCTGCCAAATACAGCAGGTCAATTATGCATCCCACGGTCAGGAGAATAAATGCACGCTTGAAGGCAAACGTAAGTGTTTCCAGGAAGCCTCTTGGATCCTTGTGAAGATTCTGTCCTTTAAACTCTCAAATCGTGAGCAAACAACATGAGAAGGATACTGCTGAGATATTTTTCATCATTTTCAGCAATCATTGTAGTTTATGTCCTCTGTTTATATTAATAACCCTTTGCAATCTTGACACTGAAATCTGTTTTCTTCCCAGGAGTGTTCCCCTCCATCACCCATGCACAAGCTCCTGCTTAATGTAAAGCACTGGCAGGGAAATTGTTTTTCTTTTTTTCTGTACACCAATAAAAGCCATGAGACTGTCTCAAGGAAGTCTTCCAGCCTCTGGAGTAGCATCATTATCCAGGGAAGGACACTCAGCACTGAAAAAACAAGGGGAAAGAAGGGAAGTGAGGATGGTGAGAAGTTAGCTGTGTCTGCACAAAGGAGGAAAGGTGAGCCTTTTATGAATGTACATAGGACTTGATGGTCTGGTGCAGAGAAGAGACCTTTCCCCTATTCAAATATTTTTTATCCCACCTTCACCTTCATCTGCAGAATCCTTCTAGAGATGGACACATTTCTGTGCGCGTTTCAACTGTCTTTGCAGCTTATTCCCCACCTGGCCTCATATCATAGAGGGAGATGCACAGGCAGGCACTGTCTGCTCAACTTTGCCCCAGTGGCACAAAGCAAACATAAAGCAGGTCATCAAATGTGAAACTGAGTTTCTAGTCGCTTTGCTGTGCTAGGTATGTAGCCCACAACATAGCAGGGAAATCAACCCACCGACTTGTTCACAGTGCTATCCCAGCCGAGGATGCACAGCATCACTGCTCGTCAGTAATTGTCTTGCTGTGACTTCGGATTCCTTCAGTTCCCATCTGCCTGATGTTTCCAGTTGTTGCTTCTTGGTTGCTGCTGGAATTGCACATTTTTGGTGGAAGGAGATGATTAATCTTTCCGAGTGTTAATGCAGTGCTTATGCTGTACTCTGGTGAGCCTTTGTTCACCCTTCTTTGGCTGCTCCAGTGCAAATTGTGATAATTGTTATGGTGATGTGCCTGAAATAAGGGATTCCTATCTTCATAGAATCATAGAATCATAGAATGGTTTAGGTTGGAAAGGACCTTGAAGATCATCGAGTTCCAACCCCCCTGCCATAGGCAGGGACACCTCCCACTAGACCAGGTTGCCCAAGGCCACGTCCAGCCTGGCCTTGAACACCTCCAGGGATGGGGNGGCCTTCTTGGCCGCCTGGGCACACTGCTGGCTCATACTCAGCCGGTTGTCCACCAACACCCCCAGGTCCTTTTCCGCTGGGCAGCTTTCGAGCCACTCTGCCCCCAGTCTCCCAGCCAAGGATGCACAGCATCACTGCTCGTCAGTAATTGTCTTGCTGTGACTTCGGATTCCTTCAGTTCCCATCTGCCTGATGTTTCCAGTTGTTGCTTCTTGGTTGCTGCTGGAATTGCACATTTTTGGTGGAAGGAGATGATTAATCTTTCCGAGTGTTAATGCAGTGCTTATGCTGTACTCTGGTGAGCCTTTGTTCACCCTTCTTTGGCTGCTCCAGTGCAAATTGTGATAATTGTTATGGTGATGTGCCTGAAATAAGGGATTCCTATCTTAGGTAAGAAAAGATATTCTGAACTTGGGATTTGGGTCTGGAGGTATAGTTACAACCACTTTGCACACAGAAGTGTGCACACACAGACTGCGTGGGTTCCGGATGCTCCTTCCAGCCCTGGTTCCTATGGTACGCGTGGTGGCATCTGAAACCTTATAGTCTTTCAGGATAGAGTTTCTATATTTCAAACTAAGTCAAAACAGCTTTTTGACTTTGAAAAATATTTCTCAGGATGAAAAAAAACAGCACTTTTGTGGTGGGATCATTTCAGGAGGCAGTTATTTTTCTCTTCTAAATTTGGAGCCCCACATCCTTAATTTGTTCCTTAGGCTGATATTTTCAAAACAAGCAAAAGATTCAAACACAGACTTTTGGATCTGAAAATAATCCAAGGATGATCTGAACATCCAGCTTCGCAATGAGGCTTTGGAAATTTCTTTGTGTGATCTGTGGATAGAAAATCAGATTAGTTATTCAGCACAAACCTGGCACACACCTGGAAAGGGAACAAAACTGAAGTCACTTTAAGCTCTGCCTGGTTTTTGCCCCATCTGAACATGATACAAGAGGCTGCCTCTCCACTCTGCTGACAGAGAAAACAAATGGATGGTCAGAGAGAACAATTTCCAGTGCATTAATGGCAAATTGAAAAAAATGCATCAAAACAGGAGGCTCCATGTCAAGACCATCAATTCCCTTCACTCCCCGTTTGGCTTGGGACAGCCTTTGGCAGAAAGCATTGCATCGAAGTGAATGACGAGCTGGGAATGGCGGTGATGCATAAAGGTAGAATGGGGAAAAAGCACAAATGATGTTGGATCCTCACCCCTAACCCATGCGTCTCGTCACTGGGATACAGTGGAGATGGATGGGAGAAGGCAGGAAGAACTCATCTACTTGAGGAAGTTGCTTAACAGACAAATAGCTAAAGCAAAGGGACACTATACAGGTGTCATAGTGAAATATAATCAAATTCCCATCAGGTTTTTCTGGACAATAACTGCTCTGTGTTCTGGTATAAACCTGATACACAGTGCTTTACATCTCTTTCTCTCGGCTTCATTCTCAGAGGTCGCACTCTCTCCAGCAATGCGTTTTAGAGCAGCAACTGAGCTACTTGGGGACTTGGATGCTGAAATGTTTCACTGAGTTAAACAACAGATGTTGCTTTAAGGAGACTTCAGGGGGACTTCAGGGTGTTCAAGGTCTTTATTTATTGTTTGTTTGGGAAATCCACACACACGAGGCATGAGACCTGGCAGGGCTTGTGTAAGACAGGAAAAAAGTCCAGCTCCAGGACCCAGAGCTGAGCTGGTTTTCCCAGCCATCCATTGGGATTCTGGTAGGACAGCCAAGAATTTAATCTTGAATTTCTGTCCTGGTTCCGGCAGGGATGGGGTTAATCCCCGCAAGGAGCCGGCAGGGGGCAGGTATTCCATACCACGTGTCCTTGCCCGGGCTATAAGAGGAGCTAGCCGGGGAGGGGGGAGCATCGCTACTTGGGGGTGGCCGTGGCGTAATAGCGTCTGTATATCCCTTTATCGGTGTTACTGTTTTTCTTTCCTGTTCCCTTTTGCTGTTCTGTTAAAACTGCACTATTTCAACCCACGAGTTTTGCCTTTTTCTGCTGATTTTTCCCACGGCTGTGGGAGTCGAGCGAGCAGCTGCGTGGTTCTTTGATGCTGGCTGAGGCCAAACCATGACAATTTCAAACCTCAGATCAATATTTCACAAACAAGCACATCTGTCCGTTTTTCTTCTGTTTTTTCACTTGCGGGTGTCCGAAACTTCACCAACCTGATCTTGACTTCAGGCCGTCGTAAATCAGAATCTGTGGCCAGCAGATGAACACTAGAGAGGTGGAGAAAAGCAGTATGATGGGTCTTGTAAAATTCTTCTTGCATCAAGATGTAAGTAAAGACAGGGGATCATGGACATTTTAACAGAGCAATCTTTCCAGGTGCGTTTCTTTTAATCAGTCCTGACTTACATGATAACACAGGACGCAGTTTTTTAATGATTTTGAATGAGGGTAGATCTAGTTACACCAGAGTCTAACCTCCTGTACTAGTTGGTTTCAACTGCCTTTGGCAAATCACTGGTACAAAAGGAAATATTGATCAGGAGATCTGTTGTAGCACTGTATCTTCCCATGATAAATACAGCGGTGAAATTGAGAAGGGAATTCCGAGTATTGAATTTCAGAAAGGGAAATTTTCTCAGCTATTCCAGCAGACTCTCTTTTTCCGAACCAGAGAAAATACTATCAAATCTTAAATGCAATATCAAAGCAGCCATGTCGTTTGGTTGATTTTCTCCACAACCTTTCCCATGCTACCATACCACAGTCAGAATTTGAGCTGTTTTTAGCTTACAAGGTGCTTGCAGTGTGGTGGTGTGATGTGTGCTCCCAGCTGTGCTGTCTGCCGTGCTGGACCCTGGCACATTGCTCTCTAGCCGGCAAAGTTCTCTGGGACAGCCCCATTTTTCAGATTTCTACCAGCACCAGTATTCGAGAGCTGAGTGTTGACTTTTTGATGGTCTGATGTTCAAACTGTAATATTTTAATTTCATCTTGGAGCAGTCCAGCTTGCCACTATTGTAAGATGATTAAATGTAGGTTTTTGGCTGTTGAGCTCTGGCAGAGTACTCCATGGGCACGCTCATGCCAGGAAAGCTCTTCTATCCTTGAAGCAGTCGACTGGCTCTGTAAGTACCCTGCCAATGAGGACTGGAAGGGCTGAAGTATTTATCTTGCTGATTTGTGGGCATTTCATTTTTCAGATGAGGGTCTTTCGTCCCAGCCACACTATTGACAAAGCTAAGCACCCACTGCAAGACTTTCTCAGATAAGCCTCCCATGGATCTCTCAGGGTAAGTGTTAAAAATTGCTGCATGTGTGAGTTATACAATCTCCCACTATTATACAGGTCCCCAAACCAAAGAAGTAGAAAAGCCTCCCCAGACTTCAAGAAAAGCTCTGCCTTAGTCTGGAAGGGACTGAAGCCTCTGGGTGATCCTTCTAGGGTACCATACAACAGGTTAAGGGAGGAAAAAAACCACCTCAGCCTTGTTTATAGGTGTTTCTGGTTTATTTGTAAATCAAGCGGTGGATGGTCTCTGCACTGAGGGAGCTGGAGAGCATGAGGTGTCTAAGCTGAAGTGAGAATTAAGGCCAGAGTTTTGAGGAGTTGCATTCTTGGTGTCAAGCGAGACAAATCCTGCAGCACCAGAGCATGGCCAGGTCTTACTAGGTCAGATTTACCCACAGAGATGACTTTGTGCATCTGGAGATACCAATACCCTGCTTCTGAGCCTTTTTAGAGAAGCAGTGATTCAGCCGGAGCTCTGCCATCTGCTTGTGCCTGTGAAATACAAAGGTATGGGTGGACTTTTCCCTAGAGACTAAGAGAAAGCTGCCTCTTGTGCCAGCTTAATGTCCCTTCACTCCTTTGAAACGCTCAGACTGAGTCCTGCTCTGCAGGACTTGGCAGTGGGGAATCACCTGGCTGACATTTGAAAGAAAAGGAAAAAATAATTGTTAGTCATTGTTATCTGTTAATTATGATATCTTCTTGTAGAAGACATGATTAGTGCTAGATAAGGCTAAAAAATATTCTGAGTCTGAAAATAGATAAAGGCAATCCAGAAAATTATGGCAGGAAATAAACTTTTGCCTGGCAAAGTCTCCCTGTTCTGGAAGATCAGTCGATAACAAACGTTGCAGGTAATGTGAGATCACTTCTCGGTTCTTATCTGAGCTAAATAAATTTAGCTCCTGACAGTGTTTTTACTACAAGCCTCTTCTATGGCAGCGGTGCATGCAAAGGCTGCCTCTCCTAGATCCCTAGGCCCTTGGGACACCCCATTGTCTTAAGCAGGACTGAGAAGTGTAAACTAGTCATCGCTCTTGGAATATGTCGGGCTGGGGAGACATATAAATGAGCAAACGGGTAGAAACCTTCAGTAAGAAAACCTTCCTGGAGGTGACTGAGGTCCATTAAACTCCTGTTGGGGTGAAAACCTTTTCTACGCTCAGCACCACATGAGGAATGAGAATAAGAAGTGATGTCCAAGCTCGAAGGAACAGCTGGTTCTTTGTTCCCTTCACCGCAGCCCTGTTCCCCTTTGAGCAGACCTCACTGCTGCTGTGTCTCCACCTTTCCAAAGCTGTTATGAAGTTCATCCCACAACTGTACAGAAGCCCTCGGTCCTCTGGGAAGGATATTTTCCTTCTCTTAGAAGCTCTGGCTTCTAAGCACAGCCAGCTTCAAGTGCTGAGTACCTAAACCAAATGATTGCATTAAAAGCCCTCTCAGGGCTCGCCTCGTGGCTTGGTACTGTCGTCCTTAGCTGAGGTGGCCAGACTGTCAGAGGTGCTGGCTGTATGTACCAGGGAGTCCTTTTGATTGAAAGTTGTTGGGTCCTGTGTACGTGTCTCACTGTGCAAAGGTTTCATTGCCATTATTTTATTCGAGTGCCTTGAAGGCAAATTATTTAATAGGCTGATTAAATTTATGAATAATAATTATTTCATTAAGGTATGCTGTACAATTAAGTACCTATCTTATTATATCCAGGATTTTAAATTACCTTTTTCCTTTTAATCATGTCACTTAGTGTAGTATCTACAGAATTACCTACAACACTTGTTTAGGAATGATCAGAGGCAAGCTGAAAAAAAGAAGCTAGAGAATACTGTAGTCCACCTGTTCCTAGAATTAAACTTATTAATTTGCAATACTAATTACACGTGCAGGTGTCGTGCAACCCAGGTTACATTGCTTACACTGCCTTAGGAACCGAAGTATTGCAGTTCTTTCTTGTTTTACATCTTTTTCTTCCTAAGGAGGATGCACATTAAGAGGACTTTAAAATGTACACTTCAGTTTGGACTTACATGGATGGAGCATCTCTGTGCTAACAGTAATTCAGGATAACACCTGATAACCAGCACCTCTCTAGAAATCAGCTGCTGCTTGGCTTTGTTGATGCCTCCCCTACAGATAAATCAGTGCCTCATGCTGCAGAACCAGTGCATTTGGTTCAGTCCATTGAAATTGACCTCACTTCTCTGGTGCACTTTGCTGGCAAAGAGATTCACTGGGGGCCAGGCTGTGCTCCTATTGCTTCTGGTCAATGGCACCTTCCTGTTGGAGGCAGCCTTCTGGGTCAGCCACGGAGACAAATCCTGAAGCACTGAGAACTCAAACAGCACTGAAAAAATGCAGGTCCGCCTCCCTGCTGTCTACCTAGTTGTGCAGTATTGGTGTGCATCAGGGAGAAAAAGCATGATGGGCACCTCAGGAAAGTGCCACTTTGTGATGACCTAGTGTGCATCTTTCCTCAGCAGGTCTGGGAGAGAGTCTCCTCCTTCACATGATGGCTACTGGCTCTTCTGCCAGAGACGGAGCATATTTGTGCCTCTTTTAATGTGCAGTACCACTCTGGGCTATTTAAAACCTTTTTGCCAGAAACAAAGCCCAGAGAGAGCAAAGTACAGAGACATACTGAGGTGAACCTAAAGGCAGGCTGTGGCTGGTGAGCAAGTTCTGCAGATGTGAGAAGAGCTCTGCTGGCACAAGCAGATCACTTCAACAAGCCCCTGGGAAAAAAAAATAAATAGTGAGTTCAGCTCCTTCTCCACTGCTTAAAAAAAAAAAAAAGAGTGAAATTAAGCATATCGTAAAAGTTAAATGTGTTGGTGGGCCAACTAGCTGAAAGAACGGGAGCATTTCTGATTTGGGGGGGTAGTATAAAGAAATCCATATTCTTAGCCTGTTTTCAGCCAAAACACCAACAATGGGAAGGAGTACATTTTGCCTCACACTAAAACATCCTCGTTTCTTAAATGGTATTCTTTATGAATCCTCACTTTCAGTCTAACATCTGTAAGTATATCAGATACTACCCTATTTGTGACTGTGCAGATTGCAGCCTTAACAGTTTGCACTCTCTTTATGTAATGCTCAGCTGGAGAGGAGATTTCTTGAGTTTTCCAGTGAAATTGTTAGTTCTAAAAAGCACTTTTCCTTAGTTAAAATAAGTTAAATAAGTTTTCAGTTAAAATAAGCTTGGAGCACCTTGAGGATCTTCTCAGTTGAGTTGTATCTTACAATGGCCCTATGCATTTATAATAGCTGCATTTTCTTCTTTTCCCATGCATCTGGACATATTTCAGACTTCTGTAAGCCTTTCCTGGATACTGACAAGGCAGTAATGCAACAGGGATGAGTGCCCTGCAGTGGCACAGGGTGTTATCTGTGCTGCCTTGAGGAAAGAGGTTCCTCTGAGAGCATTTCTGTCTTTCCTCTTCCAAGGGGTTCGTGCTGGTGGTGGCCCAGACTGACAAAAAGGGAGCCACAAAGGGGGCATGTGTGGCCATGGGGGTTTGCAGCAGTGAACAAAACCGGGTAGTTTCCCAGATCAAATTACGTTTATCTGGCAAGAACCAGCCCCAACCAATGTGGTGGACCAACTGTTAACAGCTCATCCTCTCAAAGCATCCTTAAGATAAATATCAAGGGCAGGAAATGTCTTGTAGACAGACAGTGGAAGCAGCTTATGTTTCCCCACACTACAGAGCTTCACCACTGTCAAACCTCTGCTTAGGGCATGTAACATGTGTGCCAGCTCTTGAGACAGGCACAGACACCCTGTCTCAGCCTGAGGTCAGCTTGGTTACCAGCAGCTCGTTAGCCCCACGCCACGTCTGTCCCCACCAGCCCTGTCTGCTGGCTCCTGGCAGACTGCAGGCTGTTCCTCCTCGCGCACTACCAGCAGCATCTTCCTCAGCTCTGTTAATGCCCCTTGGGAACCTGCTGGAGCTGTGCCAGGAGAGACGAAAATCCCTCTGCTGGCAAGGCCACCTCTGCCCTCAGGATCTGCGGTGGCTTTGGAGGGGCAGGAATGCCTCAGAGTTTGTAAATGGCCCTAAAAACAGACTGCTGGGGTAAAATCAGTTTTCTTATTCAATTAATGTTCAAATATTCAATTGAAGCTAGAAGAGGGGTATTCTGGACATGGTTGGGTGCTGTTCTGGCAGTTTCCAAATTTGCTGCTGACTCAAGCATCACTTCCTCTGGCTCAAGGCAGTGGCTGGAGCAAGGCAGGGCCAGCAACACACACTGTCCCTGTCCGAGCTCCTGCAAAGGCAACCACATTGCCCCTGAGTTCCCTGGCAGAAAATACCTTTATGTGAAAAGATCTGCCAAATCCTCCCTAAGTACGGCACAAGGGGAAAAAAAAAGATATTAACAGGTGGGGTCTGACAGTGGTGTTTTCTCTGTATAAACTGCTTTATTCTGAGTTGTTCCAATAAAATAAATGGAGGAGGTCTCAGAGTGAGCAGCTTCTCAATGCACATACATGGCTGGAATTTGCTTTTTGAGTTTATTTTAGAAATGAACTCTGAAAAGGAAAAATGGAGTTGAGTGAAGTTGGAATAACAGTGGGAAACTTGGGAATAAGATATTTATTGAGGTATTTGGTTCTTGTTTGGATAGCTTTGCTAATATTAATGAAAGATAGTTGTAACTTGGCTGCTACTTTGTGTGACTAAGAGCTGTGTTTTATACAGTACAATCTGAAACATTAAAGCAAGCCATTAGCAAACAGTTTATCCAAGACCAAGGAAAAAAAAAGAAAAAGAGAAATTAAATAGGAACGTGAAATATGTCTTCTAGCAAGTCCTGAAACAGGTCTTGCAGACCACAGTGCAGATATTTCAAATGTGTCAAGAGTAGGCTCACATTTCTTTAAGTCAAAAGAAAAAAGAGATGGCCATCGTGGGAATCAAACTGCAACACTCCCCTCTTCATCACCCTGATGTACAGCAGAAGGCTGAGGCTTATTTACTGGAAGCCTGAACTGAAATTGGTAACCTGTGTGTACCTTATTGATGCTTTGCCTCTCCCACAGGAGTGAGAACATTGAATTTCTCAACAACACCCACTGCTCTGTGCATTACTGAACTGAAAGTTAAGAAGAGCCTGAACCAGACCTCCTCCTATCGCATGCTATTAAACTGATAAATAATATCAATAGCAAACCTTTGAAAAAATCTTTATAGGTATTCCTCTGCCTGTTTTTACCAGACCTAGATTAATACACAGCTGAAATGATTCATCATTGATGGTGAACATCTTGACGTAGAGAGTCTCATTTTTGGTGTATTATGGCAGACCTCATTCATGCAGCCATGCAGAGAACATATTCACTAATCCTGGGTTATTAGTATCCAAATTAGCATACAGACCTGCAACCACAGCTGAAACACAGAATAGAAATAAAATAAGTTACAGCTGAATTTAGACTTACTCATTTTTCCCCACCTAAAAAGTGTTTTAGTAGGGAAAGTGGTGTGTGCTACAGTCCTCACCCCAGGATGCTCCAGGAAGTGTAAGGGTGGCTCAAAGAGACAGGGGAGGATATGGAGGTGTTCAAGGCCAGGCTGGATGGGGCTTTGAGCAACCTGGTCTAGTGGGAGGTGTCCCTGCCTATGGCAGGGGAGTTGGAACTAGATGATCTTTAAGGTCCCTTCCAACCTAAACCATTCTATGATTCTATGATTCTATGCCCTGGGGGCTGCTACGTGGGATGGAGCAAGACAACCACCAGGTCAGAAAGCTTTTCAAATGTTGGCCCCTGAGAAAAGTAAAGCCAAGGAAAGAGTCACTTAAACCTTCCCTACTCTGACATCTCTTCCCTACCCATGGGCTCGGGGCCCCAGCAGAGAGATCTTTGGTCCGAGCTGGGGATGCTGTTCTTGTGTACACAGAGGTGCCTTGTCCTTAAGAGTTAATTCCATAATTGGGATAAGAAACAATTTGGGTAATCTGTTTTGTGGAGGGTTTCTTTTATTTTTTCCCACTCTTTAGGACACCCATATCCTCTTTTCCAGCAACAGTTTCTTTCTCTCTCAGACAGGGCACAAGACCAAAATGAACATGAGCTTGGCTGAATAACAGTGACACACTGCTAAGTGCTTTTGCTTTTCTTCTCCTTTCCTTCTCTTCCTCTCTTTTTCTTTCTCTCTAAAAACTTAGGTTACCATTTTTGAAGCTTACATATGGGTCAACTAAAATGATGGGGATCAGACAGCATCCAAACATTCCTGTTGCTAAGCCCCAGTGGTGCATCAGCAATTGGGTGAAAAGAATGAACCAGCTGCTATAAACACTGCTGAGCTCCTGGCCCTCAGCAGAAACACATAAATGCCAGATATAAAAGATTGCAAAGCACTTATGGTAGCCGTGCCTTATTACTTTGCCTAACAAACATCCTTTTTGCCTTTGACCCTCTGAGTACAAAGCTGTCCTTTATGGATCCATTATTTCACTAGTTGGCTCAACCATAGTGTTCATGAACTTCTTGCTGGGGGAGACTACTTCAATACATGCTATCTGCAATCTCTTGGTCTGGTTTTGTACCTGCACCTATCAAAGTAACCTTGACAGAAATGTAACTTTCTTTTTCAAAGCCATTGAAAGTGAATTGATGCAAGTTGCCTTGAGAGATGGCTCTCATCATATCGGTGCTACTAGTGTCTTGTTTAAAAAGGAGGGAAACAGCTTTCCCAAAGCCTTTCTCTAGTTGCAGAAGAAAAGGTGGATGGTGGAACAGCGGATGGGAGCATGTGTAGGTTCCCATGGGAGATCAGCGCTCTCTTCTCTATTCCCCAGCTCTGCCACCTTCTGCTTCTGGCAGATGATCCTGATGTCTCTTTGCCCACCCTTGTCACCCACTTCTTTTTCTTGTCCTCTCAGGCTCTTGGTGGCATCATACTGGCACTGCTGCAGACAGGGAGGAGCATCAGGTGCTCCACCAGGTGACACATAGGCACAGCGCTTACCCTTCCCATCCCATCTGCACAATTTCAGCCTGAACAAAACCACTGTTGTATCAGAGAAGAAATGTCATCTATAAACAAACTTCTTTTGAGAAGTAGAAAATATTTTACATCAGCTTTCTCCTATCTGGAAATATAATTTAATTTGTTGTTTTCATTTACGACTGAAGTGTTTTAGATTATTGATCTTTGGTAAATGGATCTAGTCGAGAATGGCTGTGCAGTAATATCTGAGCTAACAACCCCTGGGGGGACTGAACTGAGGGGGTGTCTGTTCCCAGGGCTGGAGGAATATATTACCAGCTAGAAGGTCACTTCCCGACTATGCTAGGGTCTGAGTGTTTGCTGTATCAGCTTGCAGAGTAGACTTGTGCAGAGCTGGAGCAGGAGGCTCACTACAGCTTTTATGCTCAGGCAGCACACTGGCTAGCCCTGCTCAGACAGCAGGATGACTCAGGCATGGACCCAAAGCAGCCGCCCTGCACCTTCCCAGGACAATGGAGAGGGTAAGAGAAGAGAGAAGCCAAGTGCCAGAGGACTTGTGCATAACAGTGTCCTTTGTGCAGTCTGCTGTCAGGTGAGTTGTTACCCATAACCCTTATCGAGCCTAAACATTTCAAGCATATGTTGGAGCAGGGCAGGAGCTGCTCAAACCCACACTCTAAGGGGGGAATTGCCAACCGTTTGAGAATAGGTGGAGATATGCAACTGGGAACTGGATAAGCTCTCACCGACCTGCAGCAGAGTGAGAGGAAGAGGAGCTGTGCTCCCTCCCATGACAGAATGCTCCCAGCACACAGCAGGCCAGAAATGACGAGTGATGGAACAAGCCAAAAGCTGAACATCAGCATCAGCTGCAGAGCAGTTGTGGGAGATGGCCTGAGCTCCTCGCAAAGGAATCCAACACGGCCAACCTTCAGAAAAACAGCAGCAACGTCCCTTAAGGTAGAGGGCTTTCCAAAATGCCAGTGCTATTTTTCAGAATGAAACGTATTAATGATGTTTAGAATTAGGTCACCAACTGCCTCAGGAACTGTACCTTAACCTTTGATAACCTGCATTCTAGGAAGTAAGTGTCAATTACAGCTTATTTAAAGGTGGCTGACCTTTTTAACCTGCACTGCTGTGTGGGAGATGCTCTTGATCTACAGAGAACCTAGGGAAATATGCTTTGTTTACCCAGAGAAAAAGATTGCAGACAAATTACCCCTTTGGTTTTCTAAGACTCACGTGCCAATGTAAGGCTGAATCCAAAGCTGGCCAATCTCTGCTATAAGCTTCTAGGAAAATCAGTAATTGGCCTCTCTAACAGAAGATCCCTAGAATCCAGTTAGGATGTGAAACAAAAATTGCCCCGAGTTCCCCAGCAGTTTTATGTGTTCATTACACTTATTGTTTCCAGTGGCCATTTAAGCATTCATTTATCTTATTGCTTTCAGTGGAATCTGGGCATCTGAAGCACCATTTAGGATCAAGTAAGCAGTTTAAAGACCTAAATTTAGGGGAGGACAGCTGAACATTTCACTGAAGACTGCTACACAACCATGGATTGGAGAGAAATTTTACTGCAGACACGACTTCAGGCTGAGTAAAGAGGAAAGCTTTGAAATGGTCTCATTAATCCCTAGCTTCCAAAAGTAAATCAGGTTCTAGCAAGTAGGGGCTTTGAAAGATGTTCTCAGGAGAGCCTCAACAGAGAGGAATCTACATCTCAGTTGCTCCAGTGTATTGCAGCTTGAACTCCTGGTAAAGATGGATTTGAACTGGGAGCTAAGCACATGGATACCTGTCATATTCTGCCATTCCTGTTGTATGTCACAACTTCCCGAGGAAGATGAGAGAGACATTTGGGGACAATAAGGTCTTCAGCTGGCACCATCAGTTGAGACCAAGGAATTGCATTGGACCCCCCAAGAGTTCAGGTCTGATGATCTCTGCATTAAACCTTGCATTAGAGCAGTGCAGCTGGTGGAAGATGTCGGCCTGCAGAGGACCATAGCTGGGGTGCTCTGACCAAACCCCATGAAACCCCTTCACTTCCTTTGTGGTTCTTGTGGTGCACAGAAAACAAGATGTTGGTGTGATTCTCTCTGATGGCCCATGGAGTCAGCCATGGGGAATATTGGAGGTTGATCATCACTTTTCCCTAGAAGAGCTGCTGGTGTGGCTGAACACTGAACAGTAAGGCCCTCTGTCCCCTCTGCCAGGAGGAAGACAGTAAGTCCAAGCAAACAGTGAGGAGCAGAGGCTGATTCAAAGTTGGATATGGTCAGTGAGTGTAAGACTAGATGAGGAGTGAAAGGAAACAGTCCTTTTTGATACACAGCTCCTTTGTAACTTTATATAGAGGAATAGTAAAAAGATACACAAAGGCTGTCTAAAAAGAAACCTAGAGCTAAGCTGTGCACAAGGTACATAGAAGAGATTTTGAAAGCAGAGATGCTTTTACACCCTCCCCCAAGGAGTATGAGTGAACAGTGTACTCTGAGAAAGCAGCTGAGGTCTTTCTGTTTGGTGATGGTCTCAGACAGGGAGGAGGATGTCGGGATTCGCAGGCAGAGTGAGTCTGTCACATACTTTACCTTTTCCTTTTGAAGTAACTTGTAGGTTACCTTTCTCTTGTTACAGACAGATAAAAGTAGAAGAGAAGGAAAAATCTGAGAAATAGCTGAGAACTCTGGTTGTTGTAAGAAGAGCAGAGATTGTCATGTTCATGGAGCCGCTTTCCAGGGTCAAGTTCTCAGCCGGGCTGACACCACTGCTCCTCCAGCTGTCACATTTAAGCAAAGGTCCATTTTGTGATGTAAATCAAAAACTTTTCAATTATGTTTCAGAAAACTGGTTCAAACTGAACTGAATTATGTTTCAGAAAACTGGTGTTCAAAAAGATGTCCCCAGCTGGGTGGTAATAGGGAGCTTGGGGAAAAAGCCCCCAGTGTTTTTAATTTTTGCTTTTTAGCTATCTCATGTCAAGGTTCACTCATTGCTACATGCAAAATATGAATTGTAATGTCAGTCTCTTATCCATCAGGGGCTAAACGGTGTAAGAGTCATTGTGAAATGATCACGTTGGGCACGTCTAATTCAGCACACTTTCCATGTAACAGCTGACCGCCTCACAAGCCTGAAAAAAAAAAAAAAAGCATGCCAAAATGATTTGAATCCTTCCACCCCACGTCTTGGGTATGTTCACACACCCTTAATCCAGACTGAGCTCTGGGGGAGAGCAGTACCTGAGCTGGCTGATCTAAACCCAGCAGAGACATCTGTAATCCTTTGCCTGCACTGTTGCCCCATCCATCTCCCTCTGCTCCCCATGCCCGCACCGTAGCATCCCTTCTCTGCAGGTGCAGCGCTATTGTTGGTGCCGGGTACATGGCGGCAGAAATTGCAGCGATCCCTTCCATGCTGGGCTCTAAGTCCTCCCTGTTGAAGGACAACTGAAGGCCCTGAGTACCTTCAACTCAATGATCAGCTCCGACTGCTCCAAGAGCTGGAGCACACTGGGGTGGATGCGTGGAAGCACATGCAGGTACACGTGTGCAGAGCAGCCCTGCAGCTTGTCCCATCCCTCCTGGAGAGGCAGGAATGGGGTGAAAGCTGGTGTTCTGAGCACCACTTGCCATGCCACAGCTTTGGCAGCATCGCTGGCCCTGCAGTGTAGCCACCATTGCTTGTTGCAAGCACTGCAGGGGCTCCTCACAGTGGGGACCAGCTGCCAGATGATCCATGATGCTACCAGTCACTGATGGGCAGGGTCTCCCAGGGTCCCACGGGTCTCTGCAGCCTGCTATGGGATGGTGTTCCTGCCATGTCCCCACAGCTGGAAACACAGCAGCTGCTGCTGCAGCTGGCACAGGCCACCCACTCCCCCCCCGGTATCGCTGGTGGTGCATTTTGGCCAGGGCAGGTGCCATTACCCACAGCAGGGCATGCAGGTGGACATGCAAGGGCCACATGGTGATAAATAAGTACCAGAACACCACCAGGAGAGGGGTCTATACTGTTGGGGACATCTGCAGTAGAGCCCTCCTAACCTCAGGTACCACAGCTGTGCGCCCTTCCCCCAGCCCCAGCCCCTTGTCCCAGTGCTGTGCCATGGCTCAGGTTTTCCGTCCCTCCCCACGATCACTGTTGGCAGAAAGGTGGTGCACAGACTCTTGGAGAGCAAGCAGGACTTCCAGCTGGACTACCGTGACACCCCCACCATCATCTTCAGCCACCCGCCCATCTGCACCATGAGCCTCACCAAAGGTAGGGGTGGGTAGGACATGGAGGGGTGGCAGCACAGGGTAAGAAGCTCAGGACTTGGAGGTTCCCTCCTGTGCGTGGCCACAGCTTCATCTGCAGCAGAAGACACGACACAGCAGGCAGGGGATGGACTGTAAAAGAGGAGTTAAAGTACATTGTGCAAGGTTCAGACCACTGCCTGTGCCCAGGAGGCAGCAGGGTTTGCAGGGGCAGCAGCTCCAGGGGCTCTGTGGGCCATTCTGTGCCACCAGGAGCTCCAACTATCCCATGTCTCTCCTTGTGCAGGGACAGATGGACAGAGGAGCCCCAGCCACACTGGGAGCCAACCCCGCCGGAGAGACCCGCGTGGGTTGTGGAGCCCCCAGGAAGAAGCCGGGCTGCCTGTGCCGAGGACTACGCTGCCGCCTGCCGAGCACCTGGCTGGGGACGGCCCTGCCTGCGTCCGCCTGGCTCTGCCTGCGTCCGCCTGGCTCTGCCCACCCAAGACTGTGGGGACTTCACGGCTCCAGCTCGGTTGCAGCTTTGGGTCAGTTGTTTCAGCCCCCGTTTGTTTCAGGTCCAGCTTGATTTGGGCTCCCGTTTTTTTCAGATCCAGCTCGGGGACAGCTCCAGTTTAGTTGGGGCCCTGGTTTGTTTGCAGGTCCAGCTCATGGATGGCTCCAGCTTGTTTCAGCTCTGGTTCAAGTTTTGCCTCCAGCTCATTCACAGATCCCATTTGTTTCTGCTCTGGTTTGTTTCATGGACTGCTCCCAGCTCCTTCCTGGTCCTGTTGTTTTGGCTCCAGTTCATTTCTAGTTTGTCTGCAGCTTGTGTTCAGTTCCAGTTCATTTCAGCACCAGCTTGTTTTGGCTCCAGTTGCTCTGCAGCTCCAGTTCATTTCTGCTTCTTCAAACGATCTTGGCTTTTGACAAGGTTGTAAATCAATCACTGTCATAACTGTACATTGTCTAAATATGGACTAATGAGTTCATGACTATTCCAGCTGTTGTACACTCCTTGAATAAAGACCTGGCCGCACAAAAACTGGGTGAAAAGTGCCTTTTCCCCCACCTCAGATGTAGAGTTTGGCCTGGTGCACACCAGCCTCCCAAGCTTCGGGGACCAACGTGACCATACCCCAGCCTCCAGTGGGGGTCCACGCACTGTGAGATCGG
>VUYV01000022.1:1825240-2040569 GCA_008711295.1 Anarhynchus alexandrinus
CCTGGCGGCCGCGGGGGGGCAACGCTGAAGCCGCGGTGCCGCCGCACACCTGCCCCGCACGATGGCGCCCCCTGGCGGCCGCGGGGCGGCACGGCAGCGCGTCCGAGAGCGGGAGGACACCCGTGGGAGCGGGACAGGCAGCAAATTTTGGGATGGGAACGGGAATTAGGATACCTAAAGAAACTGTGCTGTTGCCAGGGGGCTGGGGCAAGCCGGGCGACGGGCCAGGCGCCCGCAGATCCTCTGGAAAGGGGGGGCACTGCCAGCGGGGCTTCATTTTCACAGAGGTGGGGTTGGATATTCCTTTGGCTGCAGCAAAGCCTTCCCCGCACGCGCACACGTATGCCCCGCCATGGTATCTTTGTGCTCAGGTGTTGGGAACATGGTGTTATTTTTTACTAATCAGTATTAATACCAACTCAATTACAGCTGACTGCCACCGCAGACAGAGCAAATCACAAGGTCCCATGCAGAATAAATCTGTATCACTTGGCTTTAAATACCAAGTGGCATAAACCTGCCAAAGATTGTTGCCAATTTTGTTTTATTACTAAAACTGTTATGAGGGAAATGGCCAGCAAAGAAACATCTCCAGAATATCCCCCCCAAATACAATATCCTTTAATCTGGAGGGAGCTAGAAAACCCAAAATTATTTTCTCCATGCCTCAGAGATGTCCTTTCCCATCCCAGGGACATGGGACAGAGACATGGGATGCTCTGCACCTTGCAGGGCTGCCCCGTCCCCTGATCTCAGTGCTGTGCACACATATATACTGCTGAACACTGGGCGCCAATGAAAATCAGAGTTTGGCACACCCCACATCCTCACAGGCCACCGGTGCCTGAAGTTTTCATTGAGCATAAATAGAGTTACAGGCAAAAAGTCAGCCCAAGGACAAAGGAAGGAACTCACTCCTTGGGAAGAGGTGTTTCTTCCACTTGGCCAACGCAAGCAACTTTTCCGGCTTTTCTGGGATGGCACAAGCCTCATTCCCCAGGATAACAATCCTCCTGTGGGGAAACACCCGCTCCCCCCCAGCAGCCACAGGGCTGGATATGTGCTCTGTGGGGCAGTGACGTTTCCCTGCCCTCTGACACCTGGGAACATCACCTGGGGATACTGCCATTCCCATGGGAAATATCCGTGGGCGGCAGCTGGATACAGTGGCAAAAAGCTGTTTCTGATGCTGTGCCCTTGCTTCTGCTGCCTGCCCCTGCCATAGCTATAACTTCTCCCAAGCAGGAACCATCCACGCTCACAAAAAGCAGCCTTGGTCTTCATTTAAAAGGGCCTGGAAATTCCTGTGCTACCAGTAATAATTACTAATAACACTGAGCAATAGGGATTAAACCCATCTTGAGCACTTTCTACCCCAAGCAATAAACTTGCAGAAAAATATTCTGAAATCCTTTAGCTAAACTCATAATCCTGCCTCCACCCTGGAGAAAAGCAATGAGAATTTGGTAATGTCTTGCCCTGATATCTGGCAGCTAAATTAAGCAATGCAGTTTATAGCATAGACCTCCTCAGCTGGTCAGGGTAAAACACGGCTCCTGCCTGGCTACGCGGGACTGGTGTTTCATGGGACTTTGCAAAGTTTTACAAAAGACAGTCTTACAAAAAACTTGTCTTTCCCTCTCTGTACAAGCCCCTGTAACAGCAGATAAGGAAAGCCACCTGCATCCACGCTTGCATTCCCAGCAAGGCGGAAGCATCCAGCATTGCTTCCAGGTAATGTGGAGGTGCCCAAAACCACTGTGGTCAACACTGCAACAGTGCAAGAAGATGGTGTGAAGAGGGCTGGAAGTTGCAAAACCTCCTCAGTATTCCCCAGCATTGCAGGGATTGCTCCAGCATGAATGCAAATGCCGCAAATGCCTCCTCCTCTGCTGACATTTCCTGAGCAGAGTTCTCTTCTTTGACCTCTCTCTGTAAACATTGACATTGCATTCACATGGCTAATAGATTTCTGTCTGCTTTTACTGCAGCTGAATGTTTCCACCGGGACTGTTATTACTTCTTATGGCTGGAAGTGCACCTGCACCAGCTGTGAGGCTCAGCATAAAACCCCCACAGCCCAAATCCCCCAGTTTCTTAACAGGCAGCCGCTGCCTCATCGCTGTGAAGTTCCCATTTGTCTTGAGAAGGTGGGGAAGAAATATTCTCCTGACCCTTCCTTTTCCATGGGAAAAAAGAAAAAGTCCCGAATTTGCCTGCCTTCCTCTTAAATCAGTTCCTCTCTCTCAAGCACACAGTCCCAAGGCAAGTATCCAGCCTGAAAAGTTACTTGCCCGCCACACACAACCCGTGCAGCTGCCCGAAATAACCCTGCGGTGATGCCTGAGCCTCCCAACAGAGAAATAACCTGGGGCTTTGGTTTTCCAGTAACAATCTAGATGCTCATAGCTATTTCTCCCAAAATGAGATCATCCCCTGTCCCCAACCCCATCACCCAGGGATGAGCCTCAGCACTTGCTCTAGTGCTTCGCCTCCAGCAAATCTTCGCAGCAAAAGCATCACCCTTCTCTTTCTGCTCAGCGCAATCTCTTTCACCATGCCAGAGAGCCGCCTTTAAAGGCAAAATGGTTTGGTGAAGTGTAAAAGGAGCTCCCTAAGCCTCTGCTTTCCTTAGTATGAACATTTTGCAGGCTCTTGGAGGGCAGCTCAAGGCAGAGAGCGGCAGTTACCTTTCACAGGATCAACGCAACACGCTCATGCAAAGTTTGGTGTTCCACACGAATGTGGCCACGCAAGCAGGCAATTTCCCCACCACCACCCCACTTTCCCTCACTCCAAGCTCCAGCGCAGAGGCAGTGAGTTACAGGGGTGCCAGGAGCATCCCTCCCTTGTCGCCGGCTCTGGATCCGCACAGAGGAATAATCAGTGACAACAAACATCCCCTTTTTTTTTTAAGACATCTGGCATGCACTGGGCAGGAAAAATACAGCAAGCTGGAATTTCCTTAATTGGGAGAAGCGCACAATGTTATTTGGGCCAAATCTAAAGTTTCTCCCTTATGATTTTTGCATATGAATGGGAATTCAGGCTTGGTCCCTGGAGGGACTGTCATTATATGCATTAACAGACAGCTGGGCTTTAGAAAAAGGGGGAAAGCAGAAAGAAAATAGATGTTTATTCTGTACTTAGGCAAATTCACAGGAGGGGAATCATCTCCCATTCTTGCTGCAGCAAACACTTCGCTCTCTATAGGCTCTGAATGCATTCACTCATCAAGGCGTATTGAGTAGCTGCTTATTAGCAGAAGTTCGGCTCCCTTTCTGCATCGCTTAGATACACACACAAATATAACTCCTCAGCATGGCAAGCCTGGAGAGATTATTTTGCTTTCCCTCATTTGGGGCAAGCACAAGATCACATTACTAGAGCTTTAACTTTGATTTGATAAAGGCTTTTACATATTTTTTATATATATATTATAATTTTTATATTTTTTCTTATATATATTTTTTATATTTTATAAAATACTCTCATATATTTTTACAACCTCCCTCCACACCATCACTTGCTGAAGCTAGGGAGGTTGCAGTGCCTTATGGTAAACCTTCCCAGGGAATATAAAAGGGTTTTGCCAAGGGTCAGCTTCAAATGAAGCTAAAATCAAATCAAATCACTAGGCTAGGGAAACAAAAAAACCCCTGTTTTCTGTTCAACTCCTGATTTTTCAACTCCTACAAACTCACCGCTTCATCAGTGGGATGTTTCCGCAGAGTGAAAAATAACCTGGAGCACAGCTGCTGTCTTTTTCATCTTTCTCTTAGAAAATAAGACACCTCCTCTCCTTGAATAAGCAAATAATATTGTTGAAAAAAAAAGCTTAATCTGGGATAACTGTCCCCTGCCATCTCCAGGGACCAGATACCCATACAACGCCATTGCTGATGGAGGCGTTTCAGCTCACCGCTCGACTTGCTGGTGTTTTTTCTCCAAGAAAATAGGCCTTTTGCCTTTCTTGTCCTTTTTTTTTTTTGCTTGAGGGAAGCCTGGTTTCAAAGGGAGCCATGCTACATTGCACAGCCTCCCACTGCATGGAAAGGGCCACAACCTGGTCCTTCCCTTCACAAAACTCAGCTGTACTCAGGCTTTCCAAATTTACAGGGATGGAGGGGTCACCATGACAATTAACTGGGGTTTTGAGTCTTCTTGTTACACCCAAATCTGCTGCAAGTCATCAGGCTCCATCTCTTTTTTCACCCCTTTTCAGCGATTTTGGGATGTGCACATCCCCGACCAGCAGCTTGCCCCTTAAATCCCCCCCATTACAAACCCCAGCAGCAACACCCACAAAGGCACCCACAATAAGCTGATTTTTCCGAAGGGGAAGTTCTGGCTTTAAACAACCAGGATGCAGTGCCACGCGGACTCGCAGCATCCCTGGGTGGTACCCGGGGGCTCTCAGCCCCTCATTACAGGGATGCTACCATTGCTGGAGAAGCCGGGCTGCTTATCAGCTGCTTATCGGCTACAGCCATGAGGATCACCGGAGCGTGGATGATAAACTAGCAGGAGGCAGGGCTCTTTTCTTCCCCCATACCCACTGAGGCTGGAGTCTGGATCTGAACACGCTTGCTTGCCGTAATTTTTTTCTCCATTACATTTCTGACATGGTCCCTGGCTTTGCAGCTATCACTGTCAGCCTTTTGCCCCTTTGATTATGCTGTCAGCAGCACCTGAATGCTAATTGCCCTCCCTGACAAAGAAATCACCTAATTTTAGGGCATTAGGGAGGAATGGATAGTGCATGAGGACTTTGCCCACGGCTGGAGCCACCCCGGGATGAAAAGTGTGGGGTCCACAGGTTCAGTGACTCTCCAGCTGCTGCATAAACTGGGAGAGCAGTGCAATGACCCACAGCTTTTACGAAAGTTCAGGAGAGTGATGAAGTTATTGTAGGGCTGATTTCTGTGCCCTGAACCAACTATTCACGCTGATTTGGGATGCTGCACCCCGGCACTGCCCTCCTGAGGGGCATCCCAACTTTGCCTCTGCCAGAGCCACCAGCCTTCCCCCACACAGAAGATTTACAATTATTTTATTAATTTTATTACTTTATTTTATTTTATTTTATTTTATTGTTTTCTGCTGGAATAGTTGCTGCTACAAAAAGACCTGTGATTTTGGCTATGCCGCCCCATTCTCCAAACTCTGGGTTTCAAAGGGGTGAAGGCACCACTCTTGCTTCCCTCTCCCCTTGCCGGGCCAAGGGAAGGACCCACTTGTGCATGTTCAGGGCCTAAAATCATCCCAAACCAGGTTTTAGCAGGTGCCAAGTGAGCCGGTCGCCGTGCAGGGTTTGGTGCACACCCAGCTGCTCACAAACCTTGGCTTTGAAAGCCTGGTTTTCCATTGCAAAACATTAAAAAAACCCCAAAGGGCCATTGCTTCCAAGCCGAAGAAGGACATTTGTTCCCCACCTGGATGCTGGGGTTCGATCTTTAGGTCTGCAAGTGAATTTCAAGCCCAGAAGCTGCGGCCAAGCCAGGATCAAAACCGTACCTGTGGCTCCCCTCCACCTAATTTCCCGCCAAACGCATGTTCCCAGCCACCTTATGCCCATTCAGTCACCTCTTTCCTGCTTTGGTGGCTGGTGGCTGCCTGGTGGGATGGATCTCTGTGGGATTTTAGGACTAGTGAGACCACCCATCCCTTCTGCGGCCGCCCCAGCACTGTCTTCCTCCCCTCCCTTCTGGCCGCCTCTCCAGGGTCATCAATTCATCCTGAGCCAGGATCATTAATTGAGGTCAAATCCTTACCAGTGCCAAACCTTGATGATCCCCATTTATCCTCCCCACCTAGCCCAAAACCACCCCTTTTCAGCCCGATCCAGTCTCACTCCCAGGCTACCTGCTGCCATTCCCCATTTATCAGTCATGCCCTAATCCTTGTCTTAATTGAGTTTATCCCCTGGTGCTTCTGCATGCCCATGCATAATTATCTATCCATCCATATCCATCCATCCACACATGCCTCCTTTCCCCTTCTCCTACAATATCTGGGTCCAACCATGGGTTTTATCACATTTGAAAGATATTAGCTCAGTGGTCCTGAGCTCCTACATGTCTCATGAAAAGGGACGGCAGGACGCCGCTTCACTGGCATTTTTCCCACCGGATGGGAGAGTTTGTTCCCTGTCTTCTTTTTTAAATGAACATATCATTTCCCTATATTCTTTTTTTTTTTTTCCCCAATGAAATATAATTTTTACCTCACATGCCCTTTCGCTCAGCAGCTCCACACACTGTATTTCTTGAGGAGTAAATGATTAAACTTTGGAGCCCGGAGTTTCATGTTTAAATGTCAAGCTTGAAACACAACGCCTCAGAAGAGAAATCGATAGGATTTCAATTTTCTTGTAATAAAT
Organism: Anarhynchus alexandrinus; assembly: GCA_008711295.1. Classification (NCBI taxonomy): domain Eukaryota; kingdom Metazoa; phylum Chordata; class Aves; order Charadriiformes; family Charadriidae; genus Anarhynchus; species Anarhynchus alexandrinus. The sequence goes on from VUYV01000022.1 coordinate 1,831,623, forward strand.
ATGGCCTTTATTTGGAGCAAACCAAGAAAATGGCTGGCAGCCTATCTCACAGTTTTGCTGCTTTTTTTTTTTCAGCTCAGAAGATTTTTTTTTTTTTCTTTCATAGTTAAAAAAATAAGCTTTGAGAGAAATAAGTCATCTTCACCACCACAAACACATCCGTCGGCTGCTTATGGGGCAGCTCGAAGAGTTTTGCGGTCAAAAAAATCCCGGTTGGAGCTGCTAATAGGTTATCAAAGCAGCATGTCAGTGTAAGAAAGCATCTTCTTTCTTTTATTATACTTTATTTGCTGAATATTACTAATGGCTGATGCTATGAATAGCTGAGCTGACCCCAGCTGGAGGTGAGGAAATGATGGGATAAGAAAATCCCCTAAGTGGGCAACTTGTTCTCCTCCACGGCTGGCTCATAGGCCTTCCCAGGAGGAAAATAATGAGCCATACATTAATGGGTTATCAAAGGTCACTGTAATGCAGGGGTCTGCAGCCATCAATATCCAGTGGCTCCCAACGGACTTGCCCCAAATGCTCCAACTGGAAGTCTCGTTTGAGAAGCAATTGGGTATCTTCAGTGAGCATCATGCCCCACCCTAGTTTGTCTGAGGCTTTTTCCCTGGAGACCCTATGGGGTGCAGTGACTGCAAGCACACCCTGGTTTGCTCTCAGGGGTGCAAACTGAGCAAAGCCTTTTGCTGGCCATGCTGCTTTGCCCCGTTTCCTACCCGATCTCAGCCTGGGATTGCTTCCTTGGTACCCATCTTCATGTACTCATCTTGAGGTCTGGCAGCGGATGCGTTCTTAAAAATGAACACTTGGAAGCACACGTGCACCTGCTGAGGAGACTGCCATGGAGAATGCCACCTTTGCAGCACTCCCCCCTGCATCCCTGCATTGAGTTTTCCAGCGTAGCCCTTTTTTTCCCATCTTACCCTGTTTTGAGTTTTTTCAGCAATGCCTTGATGTCAGTTCACTTTCTGCACTGACCTGGCCGCTGGTGCAATAGTTTGTCCTAGCATCTCCCCAAGTCCCGCACTGCATCCAAGGCATTGCGGATGAGGTGGTCTCTCCCCTCCCACCCATCCATTTTACCAAGCAGGTACGACGTATGCCCTTCTCCAGTCCTCGGGTCTGGTTCCCTTCTTGCGTTGGCAAAGATTAATTGCCCTGGGATCAGGCCGTGCTGTTTTGGCTGCTTCTTAATGCACTCGAGGGTGACTTTCAACAGGCCCTGTTGACTTGAATACATCTATCTCATGCTTTCATCCCTTCTTCTGTTTGTTGGTCCCTATTTTGTGGAAGTATCCGGCCACAGTTTATGCATTGCATGCCATTTATGCAGTTCAGCCCATGAAAAATACATGAAGAGTCCCTTGCTCTTTCTCCCCACGGCCTCATAAATCTTGCATCGCTTTCTGCACGGCAGCTTGGCTTCAGAGGGTGATGGGGAGCAGCCTCCTCGATGCTCTTGCCCTGGGGCCACAGCATCCTCTGGGGATGCTGGCACTACAGGCTCGAACCCTGCCGGGCTGGCAGAGGAGGGGAGGGGTTGGTTTGGAGTCCCACCAGCCCCATTTTTAGGTTATTGGATAGGAAAAATAAGACAGAGGTGCTGTTTTGCTGCCCTGCAATGTCGCCAGCACTGGGGTCATCTTGCTTTGCAGTTTGTTTCAGGTTTACTGAAAACAAGAGTGAGGCAGAGAGTAATATTACCCTGTTTGCAGCTTTTTAAGCACCCTCATAGTTGACGTTTGCGACTGGAGATGCAGCTACGCATTTATTGCAGGGACCAGCCGGAGGCTGTGCAGAAGAACCACCCCAAAAAATAAGTCAGGCACACGCTTAAAACCTGCTTTGCAGGTAAAGCACCCTACCTTTCTGAGCAGATACATTTATTAGTTGGTGGCCACAGAGTGCAAGTGCCTCTTCTCACACTGAGCCCAGTGGCAGAAAATGATAAGCAAACCCTGGTTCAAGATTTGTGTAAGAGCTGGTCCCAAACCAAGGCAGGCACAAAGGCCTAAGGAAGTTGTCCAATTCCTTAATGCTCACTTAGAACAGAGCATTACGGAAGGAGTTTGCAGCCAGCTCTCATCTTTACTGGTAGCAGTAGCAAGTTTTGCCTATTCACATCCTAATCCCCTTCTCCCTCCTGATCACGTTGGCTGAGGAACAGGGACAACAGGCAGCTGCTCTCATGGATGCATCTTCATGAGGGCACCATCCCTATTCTATGGCAGCTGAAATCGGGGAGACCTTGTTAAACACCCCTGTTCCTCAGGATTTTCACTTGCCTTCTTTAATTTTTTTTGCTTTGAAGCTGCTGAGGGGGCAAACCTTCCCATTTTCCCCATAAGCCCCGCCTCAGCTGTCCGATGCCTCCCCATCACCTGCAAAGCTATTTTGCTTTCAGCTTCTTTAAAGAAGTTTCCCCATTTTTGTTTTCCCCTTAGCAGGCTCTCTGCCTCCATGAAGCTATCAAGGATGCTGCCTACATGGGGTGAGTTAATACTGTTTTTTCCCATCCTCACAGCCCCTCTGATCCCTCCCAGCCTCTGTCACCACTGTGGTCCTGCAGCAGACAATCCCAGGCTGAATAAGAAAACACTGCATGGGGACTAGCACGTCAATCCAGAGAGATTTTATCTGAGTTGCTGACAACCTCAGTTTGCTAACCCAATTGACCTTGTGCTCCCTTCAACATCTACAGCAGCGTTCCTCTGCTGTCCCAGCCTACCATGCCTTTCCTGACCAAGGTACGAGCATCTGCAGTGGCTTCCTGTGACATCGGGAGAACCAGCATCCCCATCCTCAGCTCTCCCCTTTGTCCTTCGGCAGTGGTCATCTCGCAGGAGCCAGAAGATGCTGGCTGCCCACCATCACCTCTGTTAGAACTTTCCCAAGTTGACCTTTTCCCCCTTATCCCTCGGCCTTTCCCACCCATGGCTTTTCTCACCTCGCTTTAAGGCTGGCCCACACCCCTTTGCAGCATGAGGTTGCCCCCAAATCCATGGGGCAGGGGAGGAATGGGGTTGGGATGTGGTGGTGGGCACTCTGGCTGGCTATGGGTCTGCTGGGGTCCCGTCCCCCCCCAAAAAAAAAAAAAATCAGAGGAAAAGAAAATCAGAGGAAAAGAAAATCAATTCTTGGGGGAAAAAATATCACAAAAATTGGTATTTCTGAGGAATGGTGTGGCCAGGGGCTGCTCTGGGGCTTGGTCAATTTGGCAGGTATTTTACCCCACAAACCAGACTAAAAAGCAGATTTTCCCCCCAGAATAAAAACAGAACAAAGACGAACAGCCTGTAACAAAGTAGGATGCCACCACGTCGGGTCTACATGTCTTCCTTGTCCCAGAGGCCCCTCTCTCCCCCAGGGATCACAAGATTAGCACCAAGACTGTATTTAGGAGAGAAAAAATAAAGAGGATTTATTTCCTTTCCAAGGGGGAAAATCCTGATGCTTCGTGGAAAGCCGAGGGGACACGCGTGTGTGTGATCCACAACTGGATGTCGCTGTTAGTCAAAGGTTTTTATTTTTATGAAAAAATAGAAAATTTCATATCTTACACTACAAAAAAACCCATGTACACAAACGAAATGCACAGAGAGCATCCAAGGAGGGGGGGGGGGCGAAAGAGGAGGAATAAATACAGCAATGCTACAGTCTCCTATGGGTTAAAATGCTGATGCGAGGAGCTGAGATGGGTGCTGTGGCTCTGGCAGCACTGGATGCACCAGCTCCTGCCCTACCTGCCCTAAGGAATTACAATAAAGGACTGGAAACTAAGCATTATTCTTAAGACTGCTACTGATATATCTTACACACGCCTTAATGACTAATTTCAAGACCACAGCAGTCCAAGAAGTCACAATTTCTTGACCACTGGGACTTCTACGTTATATTCAACACTGAATAGACAAAAAAAAAAAAATTAACTTCATTTTTTGTTCTTCTTGCTATCAACATATAGAAGGACTAAATAAAATTTTAAACTGATTTTTTTTTTACATCAGTCTTCCTTTTTTATGCTCAAGTAATTTTTCCAAATGGTAGCTACAGAATGAAAGTGGGACAGTCTACACAAGCCATGCTCAGGGACATGTCTTTCTCCCAAAATGAAAACTATATTGAAAAGAGCCTTTTCACCTCCTAGACCATTTGAAATACCTTCCTTGCAGTTAGCAGCAAAGTATACTGGAAAAAACAGTATTCGTTGAACCAGTCACAGCAGTAGCAAGCTGGACAAGCAAAGCACTCAGACTTGCCATCGGCAGAAAATCCACCCACAGCCCTTACAAAGAGCACAATCACTGAAATATTACTGTCATCTTCTTCTGCTGCACCCCAATATATATATGTTCATGCCCAAAATACAGAGTACTCGTAGTTCTTGGATGGGAACTGAAAACCTCCGCTGTCTCTGGAATTTGCTTGTGGACACAGAAGCTGTAATTTTTGGACCCTGCTCATTAAAACACCATTTTATTTTATTTTATTTTTAGCTCTGAGACAAAGCCTATTATACAGAGATCTGTAGCAAGAACAGCTCTTGAAATAAATAGAAAAGGTTATTTATTTATTTATTGAAGGAACTGAGAAGAGGCGCCCTATTTACAAATGCAGTCTGGCTTAAGAACAGTTTGTTTTCCACTAGTTCATAATTTTGAAGGTAACTCCAGCATCTGGTATGTGTCCCAGCAATACCACATACGCCTTTAAAACCCCACAAATGGTGAAAAGGGGATTTTGCTGTCAAAAGTCCATGAAAAAAGACCAAACCCAACTCCTCCCACAGAGCCAACAGGTAAGGAACGAGCGGAGATGATGGGCAGAAAGGGCTGCATATTTGCTAATAGCATCTCTCTCGGTGCCGCCGATGGATGCGGGCGGCGACTGAACAATTTCTCCCGATGAACCAAGTTGTTTCTGTCTTCCTACGGGTTATTTTCCCAAGTGCTGCAGGCAGGGAAGCACAAATAATCCCAAGACAGTACTGCTGACAGCTCTAATAATCTTATTTATTATATGACAAATCTCTTTTATGCACCGAAACTGTTATGTCTTGATCCCCTCCTCCCCGCTCTTTTGTGGTCTGGTGACTGCCAAAATGAAACAACAGGATGAGAAATCACACCATCAAGATTTGTCAGACCTCACTGCAGCTCCTCTCCCTCCTTCTTCTCCCGATTCCCGAGGAGCTTGGCAGCAGCTCGCAGAGAAAGAGGAGGAGGCGATTTCAAACCAGGCAAATACTGCCTGAAGAAGCCCTGCTCTCTCGTCCTAGACCTTTGCCTTTTCCTTAGGAGCTGTTCTTTGTATCAAATCTCATCCGAAGGCTTGGGGGACATGGAAGACGGACCTTTGAACCAGCTGAAGATGGCATTCACCTGCTTCTGCAACACGTGAAGGACACACTTTGGGCACTGGATGAGCTCCTTGGGCTCAGCTCTGCAGCGCCGGCGATGAAGGGAGCTGCGGCAAGTCAGTATGTTGATGTTATCACCAAGGAAGGATGCTACAAGATGCTACCCAACCTCTAAAGAAGCAATATATATACAAAACCAGCAAACACTTGCCATCTGCTGAGCCATTTTTAAATCCTTATCTTTACCAAAGCCTTCACAAAAAAAAAAAAAAAGCTCAACCTATGAATACCAAATTAATTGCGCTGAATAATCCTATCTACAACAAAAAGAGGAGGACAGCTCCAAACTGTTTCTTGGTGGGATTCCCAGGGGATTGGGTTGCCCTCAGGTCCCTCTGAAAAGAGCAGCTGTGAGCTTTAATGGACATGTTGAACCCCAGCCACAACTAAGTGCTGACCTGAGCTGTGCCAGTCCCAGATGGATGGCACCTTCTCGCCCAAAGGATGCCACTGCTGTGACCATGTTGGGCTGCTCTGCTCTTCCCTTCTCTCTGTGCTCTGTCCCAAAGTGGCCAGGTCCATAGCCAAACCAAAAATGCCCAGAGAGACAACCTGGGACAGCAGAGTTCCCAAAATAATCCCACCATCACCACTGCTTTGGGGGGAAATAGTGCAAAATCTCCATGCTGGATGACCACGGGCTCACCTCCACACTGCACTGCAGGACTTAACCCCTGTAATGAGAAGAGGAACAGCAAAATCCTTTCCTTCCAGCTAAAACCACCTCGTGGTTTCTCTCCTGGGCTCCAGGGACAGGGGCGAGGGCTGCACGGGGTGATGGCTACTGGGCTGAAATGCCAGTGCGGAGGCAATCCCACTCTATCTTTGAGCAGGACTCATACACACGAGAACCGATGCCATGTTGTCGCTGGAGGCCACCAAGAACCAGATGTTTTACTTTTTTCTTCTTCTGGATGTCCCCAGCCCGTGGTGGAAAGGAAGAGGGGGCGATGTCTTTTATTTAAGTAGACTCCCTCTACCTCATATACATAATCAACATTCCTGAAGGTATTATATGTTGCTCAAACCAAACAGCAGCAAAAATACAAAGCATAGCAGTAACAGAAAAGGGAAACAAAACAAAGTAAAAGAGGAGGGGGAAAAAAAGAACAAACCAAGGAAAAAGCCCCAATCTTGTACCTGATGCGTAGCAAACTGTACAGTATATACATCTTCGTCATGTATTATCCTCCCAGAAGAGCAAACGAAAAGAACTTGGTAACACAGACGGAGGAAAAAAAAATATACACCCTGTATTGTATTTGCCATGGAGCAAGCAACATGTTTATACACTAGTCTCTATAACTTAATGCTGTGTAACAGCATTTTTTTCTTTTCTTTAAATTTACAAAACAAAATATCTATCGAGAAATAATCTAATCATATTGCTCTTCAATACACTTCTGTAGACAAGTAAGACTCGAAGTTAAACTTCAGTAAACCGCAGCTTTTGGGAGCCCATGAACCGCTACAGAACTCCTCCACTCAAGTCAGTCCTTGGAAGTATTACCATGTGCTGCTGTAATTCGGTATATAAAGGTGCTATATATATATCTATCTCCCATGTACAGACAACGTGTGGTGGGAAGGCTTGTTGTCGTAGTCGCTGAAGCTTAAGAGACGGGTTAACCTCATGTACAGCAGATTCGTTTCCATGTTCCATGCATCTTACATTAACTTCATGAAAATGAGGACACAAATAGGAAGAAAAGGAAAACTTCAGTCAAACACTGCTTTAGAAACACTGCGGCAGAGGCCAATGTCCTTCAGTTATAGAAACCACTGAATTTCCCTTTTTATCTTTTCTCTTTTTTTAGTCAAAATAAATCTCAGGGCTAGTGTACAAAGTGCAGGACCGACCCACTTGAGGAAGCGACTTTAAAACCAAGTTACAATGGCACCATCCCATTCACCAACTGGACCTTCATCTCTTGAAGGCTGTTCATTATCTTCTTCTGGTGACCAACAAGTGTCACTCCCAGCCGCCTCAAATCCCTGTGGGAGAAAGCAGATGTTGGTTCCAGGGACCGTTCAGGCACACGCCGCCGCGCACACCACGCGCCGCACGCGCTGCTGCTGCTGCCAGCGCCTACCTCTTACCATGGGCAGCTCCCGAAGCCAAGTTTAGTTGGCAAGTTTAATTTCCCACATTTTTGGTTTTATTAAATCATTTAATGGCTGACAGCATCTCAGAGAGGTGACATGATTTGACCAAGGTCACCTCACTGGCCAAGGAGAAAAGCTGGACAGCAAAGTGTCAGCATCGCCTTTGGCCAAGGACTCTGCTATGCATGAAAAGTCCTACTTCCAAGAGAAAAGCCATGTAAGAAAGCCTGCGTTGCAGTCTCCTCTTCTCCTGCGAGAGGCTGGTATTTGATCCCGGATAAGAGCAGTGAGGAGTGAGGTCAATCCATGCTTCCTTCCTCTTCAGACTACGCAAAGCCTAAGATACACAAACTGCAACCCTAGAGCCAGTTCCTACCGAGCGTTGAATGGCAAAAGCCTCCAGCAAAGCCACCACCCCGATGACCCCCTAAAGTCAACAAGAATTGGGCAACGCAGGTCCCCTCTGGGCCTTTGCAAATCTTCCTGTAAACCCACTTTTGGGTTTTTTTGAGGGGTGAATTCTACAAGCCAAAGGCATTTGTGTTGAGTTTGTCTACTGGGCTGCCATTACAGGAAAGCTGTAAAATAAGACAGTTTGTGAAATGCAGGATTAGGAGGAAAGATTGTTTTCTCAGCTCAGCCCTCTAAAATTTGGGTGTATAGATGAAGGTAATCACCAAGGTTGATGATGATGGCGTGAAAGAGGCACCTCCAGGGGACAACTTATCCTATCCAAAGACAGGAGCGGGACAAGTTGTCCCCTGGAGATACTACAGCAGGACCTTGGGTGATCAGATTCAATGACACATCTAGAGCCAGGTAAGGCCACGGGTTATGGCAGAGTATAATTGCAGGGATTTCTTTCTAGTGAGAAAAGTGTTAACAAAGAAATTGTAGGAATAAAAGCTCAGAAGAAACATCAAGACAGGTGCATCTGTGGTTCTAACACAAGACACAGAGACTGTTAGAGAAGCAGTCTGACTTAAAGGAGATGTGGTGTTTTGTCCGAAGACTTCCACTAGAGAAATATCAGCCCCTCACTTTCTACCTCCAGGCTGGACCAAATAAATGATGTTTTCAAAGTAGGCATATACAGTCTTCCCAATACACATGTGAATCCCAGAGCTGCTGACACCCTGCGTGCAAGTCTTTTAGGTGAAAGCTCTCCACCAAAAGCCAGCGGGACATGACCTCCTCGAACACGTAGGTGCTCTTTGGAAACCACACTGGCAGGGCTGGCACGTGCAAGGGCTGGGGATCGCCAGCCACACCTGGGAGCCCAACCATCACCTGAGACGTATTGTAAGCCTGGCCTACAGCTCACAGCACAGCTGCATGCCAGACTGCAGGTGAACACATGCAATGACCACCACAACACTTTCATATAACATTGTGTAAGCCACCCATGGAGGTGTACCTCTCTCAGCAGCTTCACGTTCTGGACAGAGACTCCTGTACGAATACAACCAACCATCCATGTCCAAAAATTACACAGATGAACATTGCTTTGAATAAAAAGCAATCCTGAGCGAAGGCTTATACGTTAACATATAGCTGGTTGAAGCCAAAAGCTAGATTTGTTGTTCTCCAAGGATTGTCACACTTTCAGCCTTCTGATTTGGAAAATACCAGATTTTCTGCTCCAGGCTAAACAATTCATTCCATTATCATACCCTTTTTCGGTGATGCATCTTGATGATGCATAGGGGAAATCACAGTGTAAGGGGCACGGAGCAAGGGAGGTCAACGAGACACAGCAGCAACGCTCCTTACCTGGCAGAGAAAAGGCTGCAGCACCTGCAAAAGCTGTCTACCTTCTCAGGGGGACATGCTTTCATTTCTGCCTCCACTGAATTGTGAAACTAGTTCAGCAAGCCATCTTAATAATGAAGGAAAATGTAGTAATGCTATTGTTACATGCAATTTATTTTATGTACACAGCACAGTTGGAAGTTCACACCAAAGATAAAAAAAAAAAACACAACAGAACAACCCAGCACAGGACCTGGTTTTTAAAAGAGCCAACATCCATCTTCCCCCTGGTGAGTGCTGCTCTGCCGGAACTTTTTGAAAATTCAGCTTTTTTTTTTTCCCCAGGTATCTAAAGTGCAAGCTGAGCTCTTTTGAAAATCCAGCACCATGTATTTCGCAGATCTATCATTTCTGATACTCTTGCATGTTACGCAGGAAAAATAGCCTGAAACTATGAGAAAGGCATGTACGTCTTGGCGTTCCACACACAGCCCCATCAGTCTAATAAATAAACCCTGCTCACTACATGGCTTTATTTTTTTCCCCTTATGATATCCCCTTAACTCAACATCCTTAAGTCAATCATGATGAGAATCATCCTCATTGATTTACAAGAGAGAAAGAAGAAAAAGGAGTTTCTGGTTTCAGTCCATTAGCTGCTCACCGGGGGATCCAGTCTATTTTTTTTTAATATCAAATCCTCTCGAATGTGGAGCTCTGGCCAAAAGTGTGGGGACTCCTCAGAGAGGGAACAAAAACACCTCTGCAAAGACGGACCAGAAGACAACAGCTCCTGAGTCAGATGCTCACCTAGTATAAAATCAGCAGCTTTATTCAAAAGCCACCTCGCATGTTGCAAAGCCAGCAACAACACTTTCCAAAAACCGCCTAGAGAATGCAGGAGCTTTAATTCCCATTTTTAATTCCCATTTTTCAAGCATGACTTACACCACATTGTACGCTCCCGTGCATCCAGCACTGAAGGACTTAAAGCAGCATAAGGCAGAAGCCAACTTTAAACAAAATTGGGTGTGCAAACTAGCTGGTTTGGGGACAAAAAAGATCAACTTTGTGCCAAAGGGCTGCAAATCAACTGTTCTCAAGCTTCAGTCCAGAGCTGCCTGGCTCACATTACTGCAGCCAACTGGTAATTTCACCAGGCTCAGCTCTGAAGGGCAGATGTGTGTGGGTATCTAGTGGGGCTTTGCAATAGGAATGTGCAATTCCCTGCAAGAAAAGGCACAGCTAAGACCTGGGGGCAAACGACACTTGCGATCAGGATCCAGGCTGCACCTTGCTGTGCGAGTGACCCGACCTCCGGTGTTGGGTCTTGTGTGAGCCACTGCGGCAGCAGCACGGTCGCTCCCCGAGACCGTGGAGACACATGCACTCATGTGCTGTGGGGTCTCCCTGCTTCAAACTACTTGACCCCCCCCAGCAATGAGACAACTTTTCTTGTTTCAGGGAGAAGTCTCCCCTTTTCACTTCTCTTTCATTCACATAGGGCTGAAAATGGAAACAGGCAGGAATTAGAATCACTTGCCAACACAGTACTAAGAGGCCAACCTAAATTGACCAAAAAGCCAAGGAAATAAAGGGGAAAATTGGTGTCAGCTCATCCCAAACAATCTGTATACAGCTGCGTGCATGCTGCTCTCTTACCACCACCTTGCACAAAAGCCCAGCTGCAACGTGCCAAGGACAACATGGTATCCCCTTCCCTGCAATATCCTCCATTTGCAAGGGTTGAATTCACGGTCTCCACGTTGTAAGAAATATATTTAAAACATTTTATTTACAAACAGAACTACTTATACACCATGGACCAGTTTGTCAAACACAGTGTAGACTAGGACTGGATTGCCACATAACATACAACCCCCCTCACCAGCTGGTTAGTCATGCAAGCAAAAGGGACAGGTTCCTGAAAGATCTCTGTGGCCATCAGCCGTCAACCTACCACAGATATTTTGTATTTTATCTCCCATCCAGACCAGATTTCACCATCCTTCTTCATGTGGTGTAACTCTACAATTGCCCGTGCAGACTGGGTCTACTCACGTAGTTAGTTAGTTGTCAGTTTGAATGAGGGGAAAGAAGAAGAACCTCAAAGACCTTCAGAAGACGCTAAAGAGAGAGGAATCCACCTGCTAGGGACTTTTGCATGAAATAAGGACTTAAAAACATTTTTTTAAGAGTTCATCTGCTCTTATTCATTATTCCCATCCTACTTGATTATGAGATGAGAACCAGTTTGTTCAGAAGCAGATGCAGTATCACAATCTCAGGACTGAGATTTCACATTAAGAATAAGCATCTAGAGCAGGTGAACTCTTAAATGCTCTTTACCCAGTATAACTTTTAATAAATAATTTATTTTATTTTAGAACAAAAATAAAATACAATGCAAAGCAACACAGCACATATTATTACAAATATTCAGAGCTCTTCATCTAATAACAAACAACAGGGTGTCCTGAGATTCAGTGAGTACAGATCTTTCAAAAGGTGGAAGTATGTAGTCCACATGGTTAGTAATTGGTCCAGTCAAGGGTCAGACTGAAACTCATGTCATGGATCTATCTATTGTTGAGTATTGTCCTGGTAAAGTTATTCTTGCAGTGGATTGAAAGAGCTCCAGACACACTCAAAGTCACTAGGAGGTCCACAAGTTTAAAGAGCAGGTCTGGTCCACTGGAAAGGTTGCCTTCAAGTCTGATATCCAGTTGGAAAGAGGGGGTGGAGGGTGAGGCTCCACTTTTCACAAGGTGATTCGTCCCTTTGCAAGAATTAGAGCTAAATGTAGAAATCACTCTTTGTTTGAACACATACATTTTCAGGTCTTTGCTTAAGCAGGCAGAGCTCAGGACTTGGGGCGATATTCAACGGTTTTAACTTTTTAAACTTTTGCTTTCAGGAATTTGTCACTAATACTACTCTTTTCTGGAATAAATGCATGAAGCCATCAGTTTGAAAAAAGCAGGGCAGTGATCAGCATTTTGCTTTGCATGCTATGGGGGGGTGTTAAAAAAAATGCTGAACATCTACCATCTCAACCAGGTCCTGTAAAGAGGCCACAAGCTGGGCGCCCACAGTCACCATTCCCATCAGCGTTATGGCCAACCCCTCCTACAGCATTAGCAACTTTTTTCAGTAGATTTTAGAAATTCTTTACCATCATCATTTTTTTCCCCCTGCCTTTTCTGGCAGAGATTATCCAGTTCTCCTCTCTCCATCTAATTTCCACATCTTTTTCCTACGCAGTTTGAATTTGGGGAAGATCATTTTGGATGGTATTTGAAGGCAACCTCTTAAATTGTAAAGAATGTTTTACTGATGTCATTTGGGGAAAGCAAGCTACTTTCAGATGTTCAGATCATCTTTTCACCCGATCCCCCCAAGTCCCAGCTCTGAAATATACTGAACAGTTGCCTCTATTAAAAATGACAAGGAACATTTAACCTGAATTCTCCTTTGCAGAGTACAAAATGTTTTGTTGTTCCCTTCTACGGGGAGAAAAAAAATGAAAACCAAAACCCCCAATGTATTAACCTTTAAAGAACTTAGCTTGTTCTGGTCGGTAATTTCTGGAGAACCCATGATTGTCTCAGCTGAGCCCACCCAGGAGCAATTTCTCTCCCTTACTTTGTTGATTTTAAGGGCAATCTGCCAGTTTACATCAGCCTGAGCACATGGTTTGGGTCTTCAACACGGGACACCTTTCCTCTTAAGCCATTATGATGGTTTCTCCTTTTTTAACAGCTGAGAATCTGGTCTCTTTTCTTTTTTTACTATATTTGAGAGGGGTGAGAGAAGTCTTCATTTGGATGGCTTTTTGGCTTTTTAATGAACCTTCCACAGTCTTCCCAAAAATAGACCCAGGTGGGGTCAAGCCTTCTTGCTAAGCCACCGTTGCAACGCAAAGGTGTGCAGGCTGAGCTCTTCAAGAACCAAGCCTGACTTATGCAAGCTTCTCTGTCCAAGGCAGNGGGGGGGGGGATATTTATTTGCTGGCATGGATAACTAACTAGTTGCAGTTAGTTTCGACCTTTTTTCAGTTTCAACCTTTTTTCAGTTTCAACTGAAATGCAAGACGGATTCATGAAACATCTCCTTTCAGCTTAAAAAAAAAACCCAAACCCAGAAGCTCCCCAGGCTCCCAGGCGTCTGCTCCTCTGCTGCTGTAAAAGCCTGGAAGAAAACTGAAGCTGAGCAGCTCAGGCATATTGTCTCCACTGGGGCCAGTAAAGGACCAGAGCAGGATGACATCTGTGCTATAGAGAACATACTGGGACCTGGTGGAGGGGGCCTTAGAGGCAGTTTGGAGCTCGTGAGGGTCAGAGCATCTCAGACAGCTATAATCTTATTTAAAGACTTTTAAACCAACTTGCCTTTCTGGCTAGAACCGTACAGATAACGGATTTCTTCATTCACTGGCAAACAGAAAAAACATTTTGAAGTACTTTTTGGGTAGCCTGAAAAGATTTTGGGGGATACTTTTGAAATTTCTGGAATACCAAAGAGTAAATATAGGGAAGTATTTAAATTTTTAAGTTAAATTAAGGTGATAATTTCACAATCTAAAATGTTGCACTCAAGAACATGTGAGTTTAGGAATAGTTTTGTCAGTGGGATGGGATGCTAAGACTGTGTCAGCACAGAGGGATTCTAAGACTGTTTAAAACTAGGTGAGTAAGTGAACTTCTAATTTACTGCCAAAACCAACCATTAATTTGGGCTCAAACTCAACATTTTCTCTGACCCAAACCAAAGCATTTCACTTCTGAGCATTTCTTTTAGAGCTCTTGAAATTGCGTACAATTCTAAAGAGGAACAAACTGGAAGCTTTTGTGAAACCTAGTTTTCTTCTGTGATATGACTAATGCAGCCAAAGAGCAACAAGTCTGATATATTTTAGGCAATCTGCATTTCCTATCAGAACTTGCTCTGGTTATAAGATTGAGGTGGCACAGTACATGGGAATGCTCAAACATTTTCCTTTCCTCTTAAATTACTGCCTCATCCTATCCCTTCTTTTCCCACTCGCCCTCTGGCTATGTCTTTCTGCTGCATGGACTCTGACCCTGGGGATGGATCTCTTCCTTGGTCAACGTTTGTAGATCACCAGTCTAAATGGAGCCCCAAAGTCTGGTGTTTCCGGGCACCGCCATATCAGACGAGTAGGTAAAGAACCCTGGAGTCCTCAAAAGCCAAAGTAACATGGGATGTAATTGCAGGATTAGGCTGGGAAACTGCATGTAAGAGTCTCAGGCACCCAAAAAGGGATCTAGGTAGAAATCCATGCACCTTGACACCCTAGACAGTTGCTAGAGAAGATTTAATCTCAGGGTTTTCACGTGAATGTGAGTGGAGCAAATATGCCCCTGCACTCGCTCCATGCATCTAACACAAAACTGAACTCCATGGAGATGTTACTGACCTGCATCAAATGCAAAGGACCTCCTACCCTGTATGGTGAGCTCCACAGCATGCCCTGTGGCAGACAGGAGAAATGCTGTGTTCTGTGGTGGGTGGGAATTTTTCTTGTTTTATTCCTAATCCTTGGCACTGATTCTGTATGTGCACTGGCAATCTGCATGTGGTTGGAGGAGCCTTGAACTTCTCCAAAGCAGCACCGAGCATAATCCCTTCCGTTCCCATTTTGCCTTAATGCTTGCAGTAAACTAAGCTCAAATTAACCCACCTAGAAAGGCAGCCTTTGGGGTGAGTTTGAGTAAGCGGCAGGAGGAAAGCACAGATGTCATTACACAAGCAAGGCAGGCAATTAAAGGTGGAGCATAACAAACCAGCAGCCCCGAGGCATCTACCAAGTCATTTGAGTGCTGTCACCCCAACTACAGTCATACTCCTGCAAAAACCAAAGGCACATTCAGAAGGAAGAGTCTCGGCCAGGGAGCCTTTCCCTTAGGGCTACGAGTTTGCTGATGCTCTTCTGTTTCGGTTTCTTATTTCTGTTAATGTTGAATACTATTTCCACGCCTTACGGGGCATGACTGTCCACTTGGTTATGTCCAGATCAACTGTGAAACCAGCTAATCCAGTGTAAAGCCAGTATACCTCAGCAGGGACTCTAGCTCCCATACATTTACGAGCAGGGTGGGTTTTTTTTACTTGTCGATAACCCCAAATAATCAACTGCTATTACGTCGAGAGGACGGCCTGGCAACTATTCAAACTCAAGCATTAATTTCTGTGAGTAAAGGATCCAAAGTACTGGCTGCCAGTATAGTGACCATAAGTGTCAGTCTTCCCTGCACTTGTTATCGTCAATACAGATGCTAAAACCACTGACTGCAAACAAAGGGTAATGGTTTTCCTTTCTGCAGCCTCATCCTTACGTATTTTTGAATGGTTTGTCTTCTCCCCCTCTGCAATTCCAACAAATGAGGTGAAAATGATATGGGCACTACTCACTCTAGGGTCACCTGAGCCACTGCATCCATCGAACTGTATCCGTTCTCCATGAAGATCTCCGTGTATCGGCCCATTTTGATGGCTTCCAGCCACTCACCCACCGACCTGTAGGCACCACTCCCGACTGGACTGTGCTCTACCAACAGATTTGATACTCTAAAGACAAGCAAAAACAGAGAAGCAAACAGAATCAGTACCGAGATGTACCCAACGTGACTCAGTTGCTCGCATTTTCACACGGTAAAGATGATTCTTTCGTTGCGTTTTCAGTGATTGCTGCAGCCTAAATCCTCCCAGCAGGCTTGATACACAATGTATCAGACATACCGCTTCACATTTTGAGTTAGTTCCTGCCGTTTCTGGTCCTCAATGCAAGCAGAAAGAGGAGGAGAGGACTAGCGTCCATCCCCGTTACCTCTCGCCCACAAGCAGGCTCCCCTTCTATTAGGCTGCCCCAGTCACTCTTACGTCAAAGTCTTCGGTTTCACTCCTCCTGCTCTGTTTTCCTCCTCTTCTTTCAAAACTCATAATTAACTTAAGACAGTCCAGAGCCTGGAATTCGAAACCCAAATTACATTTCCCAGCAGCGGCCATCAACGGCAGGCTGCTGTTAACACTTCAGGGGCTGCTCCGGCAGAGTCGAGTGGGGATTTCGGATGCAGGCAGCATCTGGCAAGCCCTGCAGAGAGCAGCAATGCTCCAACAACGCTCCAGCTCCTGAAAACAGAGATAGACTCCTGCTCTCACACCCTCACTCAAGACCTCACCACAGCAGTTGCTACCTGCTTGGTTATGCCACGCACAGAAGAAGCAATTCAGGCAAATAATAACCCTTCACCGCTGCAGAAACACCGATACAGTACCTGGCAGAAGCGACCCATGCTGCGTATGGGTCCACCACCCTACTAATGATGCACAGAGAGCAAAGGGGGCTTGTCCAAGGTCAGCCAGGAAAGAAACTAGATTTGTCCCCTGCTTTGTAATGAGGACATACAGCTAACATAAGCCTTGCATAAAGATTATTACCCACAAGTAAAAAAACGTTTTCTGGGTCAGCCTCCGATGGTGCGAATTACACTTAAAAGACTTTCAACTGGAAGGAGAGCTGAGATATTATATTATTATAGCACTTCAGGAATCTTCATATATTTTATGAGCACATTAGTATTATTTGTTTATTTAATAGCAATGCTGAAGGGTCCAATAAAATGTGAATACTTGCAGTACCAAGAGCATAATGGCTTCCCATAACATTTTACACACATGAGGAATTCAAAACTCCTAAGTAATCATAATGAGAAGTGGATTTTCATCACTAATGTCAGGAGGTACCTACTGATATGCACACGCTGTAATGTAGAGAGTGACTTCCTCCCTTATTTGCATTAATGAGAATTTCCATAAAGAATACATTACATATATAAAAAAATCCTTTACAGCTGCTGTATGTTGAAATTATGATTCATTTGGAATTACTATGGCCTGGGCATGGCAATCTATGATTATAGAAACACAGTCCCAAAGCCTGGCCGTTAGGTGCTCCATCCACATCGAAAATACCCACAGCAGCTCTGAAAAGGAGAGATTTGGAATTGTGTGGACCTGTTCATGAAATAAAACATCAGCAAAGTGCTTAGCAGCTCAAGGAAATAGTTTGCTGCCTATTTTCCTCTTTTCTGGCATAACAGTTTGGTATAAAAGAGTGCATGAACCACCACATAACAGGCCTGGAAAATGATTGTTCTGAACTGAAAATAAAAGAGAAACATCACATATTTTGTGCTATCATAAACCTCTTCCTGCAGGTTTTCTGGGACTGACATTACATTTAATTGCTAATAAGAGTAATTTCTTCTTCAGATGGTAAGTGATGCATGTAAAATAGCCTGAGCAACCAGATCTATCTTGTATTTAAAAGTTAACAAAGATTTCATGTTTTGTTTCTTCCAGATGAGTTGCCATGCGTGGGGACATGCCAGCATGGGCATATGAGGTCCAGCTGCAACAGGTGAGATGGGCCACATGCAGCTGTGCAAGACTCGGTAAGGTGTGGACATGGATGGGTCTAAGCTCACAACAGTACATCTGCTTTGGTCCACACCACCAGTCTAACCTCATTTTACATCCCTCTCATTCCTATCCAAGGAAAACAACGTGTCTTTTTTTCCTCCTCTGAGAATAAGCTTGTCTGAAGGGCCTCTTCCAGTGTTAATCAGGGGAACTCCACTGCCATCAGCGAAGCAGCAATGATTTATATTCATCACTCCTTCATGACCTTGCAAGGGACTGAGTGATTAGCAACACAGATGACTCAGAAATAATACTTGTGTGCTTACAGCAAAAGAAGAAAAAGACTCTCCAAGACTCCAGTATGATGGAGACCTCAATACTAAAACTTACTAAAAAACATGAATCTTTTTTTCTCCAAGTGCAACTTTATTTCTTGACCATATTTACCTCACTCCTCATTTAGCCATGCAGATATTCAGATTCATGTTTAACTGCACACCGGCTGCTCTATTCACTTTATGTGGTTTTGGAAAATGGTTTGTGCACAGCTCTTTGGGAACCACAGGCATCCTCTCACGATTACCAAGACTGTCAGAACTGGCAGTGGCAGCTAGCAAGCCTGGGAATAGCTGTGGGAGGATGCACTTGGACATCTGTGAGCTTTGCACATCCTAAGAGTTTCCCCAAGAGATGCTCTTCATTTGTATTACCAAGATAAAGTCAACAGTCGGATAATTGGAGCAGCATTTACTATCTACTTCATGCACTCAAGTTCTGCCCTCTCTAACCCTGGGGTAGAGCCAGGTAGCTTTATCATAGACCTATAAATACTGCCGAAACTCCTGTTTCTGAAAGACAGGACACAGTAATTTTCTTTGTGGGAGCAGCATTGCATTTACAGAGTAACTGAATTGCTCACCTGTCTGCCAATTTCAACAGAAAAAGTTGATTTGGGAAAACTCCCGTGGACATAATGAAGCTGGAGGAACATCCACCCGTGGATGCACACAGGCTAAATAATAACTGGTAATTCAACCCCAGGGGCGGGTATTCAGACAAGGATCTCGCTCAGAGAAATGGCTCTGGCTTGAGTTTGTACCTGCTCGATGCATTAACCAACGTCTTCAAGCTGCTTGGGTTACGGATGAGCTTGTCCAACATGCTGACAATTTCGTCAAACTTGGGCCTGCTGTTGCGGTCTTTCTGCCAGCAGTCGAGCATTAGCTGGTAGAGAGCAGCAGGGCAGTCCATGGGACTTGGCAGGCGATAGCCTTCCTCCACGGCTTTAATCACCTACGAGAGACAAAACACGAGGCTGATGGGTTGCTTTTCTTCCTCTCGCCTTTTTCCCAAATGCAAATTGAATTAAACAGAGAACTTTGGGACCAGCAACATGCTCATGTAAAATCACACCGTCCCCCAACTCTGCACAAAAGAGGCAAGCCCAGTAAACACAACTATCTTTCATATTTTCTACAAGATGGGTTGAGTAATTTAATCTTTGGTCACTGCAAAATGAATCTAGAAAGCCAAGGCACTGCAGCAACCAGAGGGGCCAGACTGCCAGGTTGCACTTGTTCAAAGCTCAGCTGAGGTCTGTAGGTTATATACCAGGAAACTCCCGGAGCCTACCCTAGAGTCCACAAAAAGCCTACGGGGCTTTCTGGCATCTTCTTGGAGTGCAGTGATTTTGTTTATTCAGATGTTGGCTTCTTTTTAAATGAAAAGGCATGTGCTAGACCACAAATTTGTATTACAGTAATAAAAGTCTGACTGTATTTCAAAAGAGACTTTGAATGCTAATTGATGGATGGATTCAAGGCAGAGGCAGAACAACCATCTCATATATCATTCAGTGCTGTCTGGGTCTAGTCGTTTCTTAGCGTGGCCACATTTCTGCCAGGAATTTAAAATGTCAGCCCAAGAGTATGTAAATTAAAACCAGGGGAGGGTTGTTGCACTGATTTCAAATACAAACCATCTCTGGTTCTGTATCTGAAACAAGAGGAATGCACATGTGCTGCCTGCCCTCTTGAAAGGCAGAAATGAATAACTGAGAGCAGAATTGAAGAAAGCAACTTGTTTTCCCCAGTTTGGGGCAGATTTACAGCAGGGCTCCAAGCCCAGCAGTTCCCATTTTGAACCACTACAATTTTCAGAACGCAGCTCGCGTTTCAAGCCACAGGAGTCTGTGACTGCTCCAGGAGAGTCCCAGGGGCCCATCTTCACACCCTCTACTCCCAAGGCTCCTTGACCAAAAGGAGCTGGAAGCAGCTATTCGCTATGTGGAAAACCACAGTGCTTCACTGTGGGACTCCAAGGACTGCCTCAGATGCCAGTCATTCTAGGCACCGTCTCAGGATTTGAAAACATCCTGTGTTTAGAAAGAAGGTTCTGTGGTTAGCATAGAAGTTGTTTTCTCCATCTTTAGTCTCTATCTGGGCAGTACAGGAAGAGCTGCATCAGGCTGGCATTGCATTTCAGAAGGCTCCGAAATTCAGGACCTCATGGATCGCTTTCAAATTGTCCTCCACCACAGGGCTCTTTGCCAAGTGGAACAGGCCCAGGAATGCACCAGGCTGGCTGAGCAGTAGTAGCAGGAACCTCACACTCCCTAAGGATGTACATAGTCGAGAAGAAGATAAGGGAGGCTTTGTGATCTTCTCCAAGGGTAGCGAGCATGTCTGAAGATCTGGCCCACAAGACCTGCGGTCCTTCTGCACCCATCTAAGATTTAATCTGTCAGTAGAGCAGTTGCACCGCTCTCCACCCAACCTGCACTTGCAAAGCAATCTCTTCTACGGCCTAATTTTTGCTTGCAGCATCAAAAAACAGCCCCACCACACTGTCTGTTCTTCACATCATGCTTTTCAGCTGGACCCCGATACCAAATTCGCAGCTGCCCTATAAAAAAAGCCTCAGTGTGGCACAGCCACGAGAACGTTATTTGCTGTGTCCGCGTCTGTATTTATAATAACGGATCATCCTCCAGCTGTAGCAGAAAGAAAATAGTAGCAAGACAGGGAGCAGACCATCTGGCACCAGCTCAGAGTATCTGAACTACATCTGCAATGGGGTTATGCATGTTTGATATTCCTGGCAGTAACATCACAATCAATAGCGTTAACTCAATTTACAGGATGTCGTTCGTTCTGGTGATACAATGTAAATGGTATCAAAACACTGCAAGGAGCTAGGACGCTGAAATACACTCTTGCATCTGAAGGTGCCTTGGGGGTCTGGCAATAAGAAGAGCAAAAGAATGAAACAACAAAGGCCGAGTCACTTGTAGCCACCGCAATACTTAGAAAATAAGAAAATAGCACATTTGCTTTTCCATTCATTGGTGCATACTGCTTCGTAAGACTTGAAGAGCTAAAATTTGCACCAATAATGAGGCATTTTTGTCCATGTTTCTCTTCTGGACAAGCACTACTCACTTACAGATTGGGGTGGCTGAACTGGATGTCTGGGAGAGGACCATTTGGGATAGTCTATTCCAGTAAACCAAAGCAACACTTTCAAGCTCTGTGTTTTCATAAAACCACCAGTCTGAAAACTAAAAAGCAACCACTGTGATCATTTAGCTTAGCAACCTGTGTAACACAGGTCACAAAATTCCTCTCAACAATTCCTGCATCAAAGCCTTATCTTGTGGTCGAGTCAAAGCATATTTTTAGAAGGCCATGCAGAAACCAGCACGACTTTACAATGTGGTTTGTAGCCTTTGCAGTGACAACGTTGCCTGCCCTACGGCACTGTGCCTCCTTTAAAGCAATCCGGCTGTAACGTGGTGAGAATCATTTTGCTCATCACAGACTGTGCTGCCAAATGATGTGCTCTAATTACAAGCCATGCAACAAGAAACTCTTGTGCAACAGAGTCCGAAATTCACGTGAGCAGAGCCCCCTGGTCCTCCGCATGAAAGCCGATGCTGTATGTAACACCACCGAATCTTCTGCCAACACAAGCAGGGGAGGAAAGAAGAAGAGGAGGCCTTCAGAAGATGAAGCAGGAAGGCACAAACTGCGTGAGAAACATGCCACAACACTGAATTAAGTTTTCTAGGCTACCACCATCCAGGCCCTTGCCACCTGCACATAGGCAGAGAAGTAACCTAAGCAAAGCCTGAGCAGGAATTGATGTTCATAAACATCTCACCAGTCCTCTGCCTTCCGCTCCAAAAGAAACCAGTCCCCCATCCGCTGCTTCTCAGGCAAGTGTGAAATTCACCCTGTGCCCCACAGTGCACGGAGGCATTTGAGCTTTTCGGAACAGTTCTGCAAAGTGTGGATGTTCATAGCGTTACGATCCAGACAAGGCACTCCCCTGGCCATGGGGCGTCATTTCACTGGCACCAGCCTGAATCTTAGCCTGGTGTTTACTGAACAACATCTGTGCTATGTCAGTGCATCAGCATTAAAGATAGTTACAGTGCTCTGTGTGACCAAAAAAGCTTGGCTCTCAATTGCTGCATTCTCTGCACAGGCTCTGGAAGAAAGTCTGTATTTGATTGAGATAAATCCCTACGTAGATACATGCTGCTTTACCAAACTCCTTGCAAACGTGACAGCCTCAGCAATGCAGAAGCGGTGGGGCATTCAAGCCAAACAACACGCTCGTCTCCCTGGCAAGACGCACGGCGTGACCGTCTCAAAGGTACTGCTCGTTTCCGCGCCTGGACTCAAAGCGAGACGAGCCAGCAGCTCAGCATGACAGGTAGTAACATCCACTGATGGCAAAGGCCCGCAGACAAAACACAGGAGAAACAGAAGGCTCAGCCAGAGCCTTTGCTGCCAGCGAAACGGCAGAAAGTCACGGGGACACGGACGCTGCTCAAAAAAGAAAAAAGGATGAAACATCAGGTGTTGTGACCAGAGGAAACCCATGGTGGAGCAAGGAGCTGCCTGCTTTGCCCAGCCGGCAGCAGCATCTCTGCAGGTGGCAGGGCTGCAGAGATGAAGTGGGAGGGATCAGGAACGACTCTTGTTTGCCACAGGCAGAGTGCTGTATTTCCTCCCCCCCCGCCCCGCATCGCAGAGCTGCTCTGGGGGCCCTGCATGCCTCACGGTGACCCCGACCTCATGCACTAGCTGGCATCCTCAGAGACCTCCACAAGTCATGGTTCTCAGAGATGTGAAGAGAAAGGAGGGGCCTAGAATATCTCGCAAACCCCAAGGTTTACTTTTTTTTTAGCCTCAGACAAGGACAGGTGTTTATGGTGAGCTCAGTGTAGGAGGTAGTCCCGCAGTAGCATCAAGAGATCCTTACACAGGCTGGGATAAGAGCTGCAGTCAGGACAGGGACAGTGTCCCCAGGCTATCTCCCCGGGGATGCTTCAGAGGGCGGCCTTGAGGTCAGAGACTCAAGGGGGCACTGGAGCCCAGGAGCAAGGCGACACAACTTGAAGGGTGCTATACAAACGAAGCATGAGGGCTTGCATTAGCGGAGACTTACAAGATGTTCACAACAGGAGCAAAACTATGCTCTCAAGATCAGCAACGCAAGGGCAACCGAGACGCAGCTCTCTGGACTGCTGTCACTAGATCAGATCACCCAGCTTTTGTGCAGGGAAACAAAGCCTTTACCGTGACTCTCTTGAGTTTCTGCTTTACGTGGCAGCAGGGGTTTGAACACACAATTGAAATGCTGCCAGTTATCAGCATCTATCCCCTGGCAGACCTTTGTCATTAAGCAGAGGAGGGACAGGCTCCAGCTCTAACAGCATTAGTGAAGCTCCAGTGGTCTGCTGGGGAAAGCAGGCTTGCCTCTGTGCAGACACATTCCCCTCTGTGCACAGCCTGTTCTGGGCTGCTGCTGCTGCTGCAAAAAAAAAGAGCATGAAACGGGAGAATCATTTTTGCCTGGCATAGGGGAGCAAAGCCATTTTTACGGCGGCTCTTCTCCTCTTGTCCCCATCCTGCCTGTCTGATTGCAGAATGAACGCCGAGCCCTCAAAGTCCCATCACGCGGCAGCTCTTGCACGTGCTTACATCTTGGTTTGTCATTTCCCAGTAAGGCCTCTCGCCGTAGGACATCACCTCCCACATCACGATGCCATAGCTCCAGACGTCGCTGGCCGATGTGAATTTGCGGAAGGCGATCGCTTCGGGTGCTGTCCATCGGATGGGGATCTTCCCTCCCTAGAAGGAAAAGAAAAGGAAAAAAAAACCTGAAAACCAGATTGCAGAGGAGGGCAGAGAACATGCAAAAGAGGACGAAACAGCACTTCTTAGAGCACTGAGGGATGTTGTTTTCTCTCTGGAAAGAGACATCGAATTTTAAAGTAAATCTGTTTGACAGCATGGGGCCCCTTTCCACATTATCTCAGCCCATAAGCATTTGTAGGCTGCCTACTAATTGGCTGTCCTGAAGGTTTGTTGTTTGAATGCTGTTTGAATGCTGGGACATGTATAGGATCAACATCTCAATTATGTTGCACGGGTTGGTAGGGGAATACAGTTCTTCCATTTCTGAGAGCGAGCGGGGGAGGAACAGACAGCTCTGAAGCCGAGGAAGACTTTGATCTAACGAGGGCTTCATGCAAATTGCTGTGGAAGTAATGCCCTTTTTTTTCTTTCTTTCCTATTTTTTTTTTTTTTAACGTGGTCCTGATCCTGCAGAGAGATCTGTGTAGCGGGCACAGAAATCTGTGCATGCACAGACCAGCCTGCTTGGCCTCTGCTGTGGGACTGAAAATGATGCCACAGCTGCCAAATGTGCTTTGCTGTTTCCTTTTTCCCTTTCTACCATTTTAGAAATCAAACTTCAGACCAGCTCTGAGAGGGAAGAGGGGAGGGAAAGGAGAGTTTGGATTAAGAAATGCTTTTCTCATTGGGTTTAAAGAGTTGTCTCCCTTGATTTATATCAAAATATATTTTACTGTGAAGAACCCTTCCTCTCAATGTTGAGCTAAATATTGTAAAGTCTCCCTGAATGCCCCCTAACAGTGTTTGCTATTGGAAAAAGGTAGAATTTGGAACACGCTTTCAAAGCAAATTTTAAAAAGTCCTTTCTTCCTATAATTATTTATTCACAGGCTTATCAGCACATGCCTTAAGTGAGGAGCCAGATTCTCAGCAGTGCCAATTAGCACATGGCAGCACGTTGCAGCCGCAGCAGGGCTGGCCGAGAGCCCTCCAGCCTGCAGGGAGGCTCCGGTCCAGCCGTGCGCCGAGTCCTGTCGTGGGGCCGTGACTGCCAAGAGCTGAAAGGCCTTTCCCAGATCTCTGCAGGAAGTGGGAACGTGACCCAGAGAGCTCCCACCACCCGTAAAACAATACCCTTGGAAAAACGTGCTAATAGGACATGTCCAGGCATGCCAATCACTGCCATGAATATTGGAGGCTCTCTCCAAGCCTGTGCTGCTGGATCTGTGGGGTGGACAGGGTCCTGTCCACCCCCTCTTCGCAGCACTGGGCCCACGTAGCCTCACACTGGGATGNTTGGGTCTGTGGGGTGGACAGGGTCCTGTCCACCTGATGGGTCCTGTCCACCCCCTCTTCGCAGGACTGGGCCCACGTAGCCTCACACTGGGATGGGGTGGGCTGATGCCCTGAAAGGATGGATCAAGGATGGAAAGGGGCAGAGCACCCTGAGGCTGGAGCAGCTCTTTCTGAAACTGGGTGAAATTACCCTCAACAGGGTAATGTTGAGGGCAATGTGTGTCATTTGCAACAGGCATTACACACTTACCAGTGTTTTAAAACGGTCAAATTGTCCAGAAGACCATGGCTTACATGTCTGCATAGGTGCCTAAGCAAAGCACTTGCTCTTGCTCTTTCCCCCCTATTCACCAAAGAGGACAGCATGGAGCTGGGAGCGCAGCACCTTTGCGAAGTTTGCTATTTGACTCAGGTTCCCAACATGAACTTAAAAGTTATTAGTTAAATTTTGCCTTATTTGGCCATCCCCACTACAAAGTTACAGGCATTTGCAAAATTAATCTGATAATTATTAACTGGTAACACCTGGCCACACCCTCGTGCACAGTTTAGAGACTCTGGATTTGTAGAAACCTCTTTGCTAGAGAGCCTGAACACCAAAATGTAGCAGGAAATAAATTTTTCTTGAGCTCAATCAGTTTGGTACCCTCATAACTCACCCTGGTTGTGTATGCTGCTTCGGGGTCATCTTCTAGGACTCTGGAGAGGCCGAAGTCTGACACCTTGCAGACTAAGTTACTGTTGATTAGGATATTCCTGGCAGCCAGATCTCTGTGTACATAACCCATGTCAGACAGGTACTTCATTCCTGACGCGATGCCTCGCAGCATCCCAACCAGCTGAATGACCGTGAACTGCCCATCGTTCTTCTGCAAAAGGAAGGAGACATTTCATGAGTTGAGAGTCTCTGCACCCTCAGCGTTGCCTGTGCATGAATAAAAATGCAAAGGCAAGTCTCCAGGGAAGAAAAACAGGGAAATTAATAATTCATTGCTCTCATGCTCTGACCACAAAGCTTTTCAAAGTTTCACTGTTTGGATTAGGATCTCTAGAGACAAAGCTAAGGAAATGTAGTTCTTTTAACTGGAGATCAAGGAGCAAGCTATTTCCACTGGTGACTGATAAAGAGACTGTGACTGGGAGTGAACACATGTAGTTATGTGTATAAAGGCACCGGGGCGGGCTGACTATGAGTCAGCCAACTGAACAGCACCAAGTTGCACGGAAATCCTACCTGCAGAGGTCCACGTGTGAATACTTGGGGATAGAAGCTCTTCCCCATGTTGCCACACAGCATTTCTAACCGCTTCCCCTATCCTCCTTTCTCTAGCTCTAACATCTCATGGAAAAACTCTGGCAAGTCTGGGGTTTGCATTGATGCAGTGTGGATGTGCTCTGGAAACACATCAACTTTTGCAGGATAAGTTAATCATTTCCATGCAGCAGACTGCCTTCTAAAATAAACATAATATCCTCCAATTTATTCTTATCTGTTTGTATCAATGCACGAACCAGGTCCTTCATGATGCTGTACAAATATAGACCAAACAGGCAACTGAGCTACTCCTGCCTCCAGACAGCATCCAGCACCCAGCGAAAATTTTCACTGAAATTAACCATCTGCAAAGAACCCAAACTTTAACCAAAGTCCCCCTGGAAAAAGGATCTAAGTATTACCTTTAAAAACGTATCCAGAGAACCATTTTCCATGTATTCAGTGACTATCATTACTGGTTTGCCTGAAAAAAAAAGCACATGAGTTTGTTCGCAATTTATTTAAAAAAACATGTATAATAACAAAGTCATAGAATCATAGAAAGGTTTAGGTTGGAAGGGACCTTAAAGATCATCTATTTCCAACCCCCCCTGCCATGGGCAGGGACACCTCCCACTAGACCAGGCTGATCAACGCCCCATCCAGCCTGGCCTTGAACACCTCCAGGGATGGGGCATCCACAACTTCTCTGGGCAACTTGTTCCAGTGTCTCACCACCCTCACAGTAAAGAATATTTTCCTAATATCTAATCTAAATCTATCCTCTTCCAGTTTAAAACTGTTACCCTCGTCCTATCGCTACACTCCCTGATAAAGAGTCCGTCCCCACCTTTCCTGTAGGCCCCCTTGAGGTCGCTATAAGGTGTCCCCAGAGCCTTCTCTTCTCCAGGCTGAACAACTCCAGCTCTCTCAGCCTGTCTTTTCATCATGCATCTGAATGTGAATATACAGCCACGCAACAGTAAATCTACACCAAGTCACTGCTGTCCCAGCAGGATGACAATAGTTTTTGCCAGAATATATGTAGAAACAGGGTAACGGAAGAGGAGGGAATGAAAAAGTAATTCCGTATTATGGGTGGGGTACCAAGCCCTAGAGCGTTTAGATGATGTTCGAGGAAGAGGTTGCAAGCTGAACCCAGACAACCTTCTCCTCATCTCCATGAAGAAGCTGGAAGCTTGCAGAGGCCAAATTCCACACAGTGACCTCTTTGGACTCCCCCCTATAGCTTCAACACCCTAAAGTAACAACAGGAGCCAAACTGGAGGAACCAGGATGATCTGAAGTACCTGTCTGAGCTTGGTAGCCACCAACACCAGGACAGGAAAGGACAGGATTACGTCCCTTGTAATTCAAGTAATCCCACGTGACTACCCTTGTAAACACATCAGGAAATAAGAAAAGGAGTATTTATGCTGCAGAACAAAAGCGAGTTAAGTATGGAACGAGTGTGAGTGGAAAACAAAATAAAAGTTCTTAACAAAAGACCTGGTCTCCTATTGTTGACAGGAATAATAATGTTTTTCCAAATCCATTTGATTAATTTTCATGCCCGAGTCATTTTAATGGTAATTATACATAGGTTTTGCTCAGTTTTTATATCTAATTTCTCGCTAGCTTGCCACAATGACATAGCAATAATTAATGTGGTGTGCTCCAGCCCTTGTAAATTCAATGAAATCTTATAAGAACATGTAAATTATTTTTTATTTAAATCAATTTCCATTAGCTAGCACGAAGCACAGACAAAAGAGGAGCTGTCAATTATTTGTAAAGTGCATTATAAATGTCTTTCATAGAAATGATCAACGAGAGCGGCCGCGTGTCATAACATGCGCATGAAGGTAAATGCTCCTAACAATCTGCATGTGTTCTACCATTTAGATTGGTCTTAATCTTCCCACTTTCCCATTACCTTAACTATTTGTCTAATTTAGTGCTTAATTATCTACATAATAAAGGTAATTGTGAACTTGTCAATCAAAACACTCATTGTTGTGCAGATACTACCTTTGCAGCGTGAGGGACCTTGTGCTGCTTCAATTCTTTTAAGTTAATATCACAGCTACCGCCTGAGCTCGAAGCTTGCCAAAAGTATTACTTTTGATATGAGAAATGCACCTTGGGGCCATGAAAAATATCGTTGAGTCTCAAACAAAATAACGGGCCCCATCTTCAAGGATGACACGCTGTGTCTACACATGATGTGGGCTGCGTGCAGGACGGGAAGATCATGGGTTACATTGCTATAGGCTGGCAAACATGTCAGTGGCTACGCAGGGAAGGGAAATCCCAGGTATAACTAAATTTTTTTCAAAATTTTTTTGTTTTTAATCACTAAACCCCCAACTGTAACATGCTGTCCCTTATCTCTGACACTTCAAGGAAGCGTTGCAGCAAGACTGGCGTCTCGGTACGCCACCACCCTGGGGAACCTCCTTCACACTCCTGCCTTTGGTTGCCATCAGAGAACAGAAAATAAGATTTCTGGCACTTCTGTTTCATTATCTGACTGCTGCAGGTTGACGGTAATCGTGGAATAAATTAGCCCCATATCCAAGAGCATGGAAATAAAGACATTAAGAGAGTAACTTTCAACAAAGTAAATTAAAAGTAAACATCGGCCCTTCTAAAGCACTGGTCTGATTCTCCACGTTAGCAGGGCTGCCTCCCACTGGCATTACAGGGCCATAAAATGCATGTAGATGTCATTCATACCAATGTAGTAATGCAGTGTGCACACCGTCAGCCCAACCAAACGGGATGCAAATGAACACAGGACCGTCATTACCTTTGTAAAGCAGAAATAGCTAAGGGCTTATGTGCACGGGGACAATGAATACGATTAATCCAAATTAACTAAGGTGTGCATTTGAACTAGATTAGTTAAATGGTATTAAGCCCCTGCGCGGATATTCTCATTCAGAATTAAAAATGGCCTAATTCAATTTAACTTAATTTACTTCCAAAGTAAATCATGATGCAGCAAAGACATTTTACCTTAAAGATCTGAATCTACAATAGGACAATGACTAAAACACTGAAGGGAAAAAGAAGTTAAACAATCCTTTGAGACAGCAGTATAGTTTGGGATTCATCAAGGTTGTTTTGGTCCATTTAATAGAAAAGAAAAAAAGCTGGGAAGGTGCTCCAGATGCCCGATGGAAAAAATTTTGAGCGCAGTAAACAAGCATTTACTGAGCTAATGAGGAGCTTGGGGTGCACGTACTCACCTGCATCCGAATTCCAGTCGCTCCACATCCAATTTAGAAGCAAAGCTCCCAGCTTTTCCACCGCCTTTGGAGCAGACGGCCACTTTATATAAAAGCAGCTCGCTTAGGGAGGCACATCCTCTCCAAAACTGGGTTTCCCACCCATCCCCTGAGGCTGTGGCAGCCAGAAAGACTAAAGCCCATGTCAGTAGCAGCTTTTATGGATGTATAATCATCACTTGCTTCCTGCCCAATATCCTACATCCCTGCAGGGCTAGAAATGGGAGCTTCTATGTATTAAGGGCTACACAAGGTGACCCCAAGGGGTTTTGATATTTATTCAATTTTTGGGACAAATCTACCTTAGTTATTTTTTTTTAATTTCTTAAAAGTTTTAGGAAATGCAATTTCAAGGAAAAACGCAAGGAAAGGCTGTTGATTATAAAATAGCATTGATTTTGAGTAGGTTATAAGGATACGAACCAGAGGAACAGCTAGCGTCTCTGTACCTTCTCTATTGCAGCTCTGAAAAAGAACTGATTTTGGAGACGCTGCCTCTGATGAATGACAAATGGTACTAGAGGCACCTTTCCCACAGCCTCAGCACAGCACCAACAGCCGGAGAGGCTTGGGTTGGGCACATTCGGATGTGCCGTCCCTTCCTCTGCCCTTATCTTTAGTGCGTACAGTAATTTGGAGAAGAACTGGGCTGGGAAAGTTATGGAAGGTTATTTTGCTAACTGAGCAGTCAGTCTCTCGTGCTGGCACGTTTTGCCAGCCACTTCACATTTTCGCCAAGCCCTCAACCCCTCTCATAATCTATATGCCAGCACCAGGGTCAACTACTACCATGGGCATCACGAGCCTATCCCAGAGGGAGCTTGCCTTAATCGTGGTTTTACACAGTCCTTTCGTCTTCAGCAACACTCCCGTTCTTCCCTACTTCCCTGCTTCTGGAAAGCAAAACTTCAGCTAACTTCTGTCCCTGCCCACATCCCATGTGAGTGATCACAAGGCTCAGCACTACCCTCCTGTGGGCTTTGCTTCAGTGGTTTCTCGAAATATGATGGCTGGAAATCATCAGGGGTTGTGTTGTTTTTTTTTTTTTTAAGACTCTTGGTAGCAAAATCCTCCCCGTTTCCCTGCCAGGGAAATCACTTCCCACTTCTTGGCACATCCTTGCTCACCCTGGGGCTCATGCGGTTTAAAAAGCAAACAAATAAAGGCAGGAATAAGAAGCGAGCCTGTTTGAAAAACTTAGCGGGTGGCTCGGCATCACTGTGTTCAAAACGCTCCTGCCTTTTGTAGGCGTTAGGTGCTGCTGGACTACTTGCAAGGCAGAAGTCAGGCAGCACACTCCGCTGGCATTCAGACATCCCTGGCTTACTGCCGTCTCCATCACCCACTCACTGCCTGAGGCTGGCCAGGCATATCATCTCCTACTTCTGTCTCATTTAATTTTGGGCCATTGAAGCAGGGTTTTCTCTTAGCCCATGCATATTATGCCTAGGTGAGGCAAGGTTTGCAGAGGGACTTAATGTTTTTTATCATTTTAGCCATTATCTATCCATTCTAGCTGGAAGAACGCCGAAATCCTTCATGCGCAAACCCTCTTTACAATATTGGGGAACCCATTCCTGGCTGGACCTACGAAGTGTGACATTTCAGGCAAGGAGAGTTCACTGTTCTTTGAGAACTTATAAAAGGCGCAGTCAAAACGTGTGTTACCCAAGTCTTCCCTAACCAACTCTCCCATCAGCCAGAGTTGAGGACAGCAGTCCACAACAATTTGTACCTACTTTTTGTGACGACGCCTTCCAGGTGGATGATGTTGGGGTGGTCAAACTGCCCCATGATGCTTGCTTCTCCCAAGAAATCTCGCCTCTGTTTCTCCGTGTAGCCCACCTTCAGGGTTTTGATAGCCACTGGAAACTCACGC
Organism: Anarhynchus alexandrinus; assembly: GCA_008711295.1. Lineage (NCBI taxonomy): Eukaryota > Metazoa > Chordata > Aves > Charadriiformes > Charadriidae > Anarhynchus > Anarhynchus alexandrinus. Next base: position 1,863,223 of record VUYV01000022.1, read on the forward strand.
TTTCCCTGCAGCTTCAGCCGCCCGCTGCAGACTTCCCCAAATTCACCTTCAGAGAAAAATCAGAAAGAACGGGATCACAGCACATTGAAGGAATGCATGTGCGTGTCCATCTATGGCATGCGGCCCAGCCCCTATAGATAGCTGATGAAAAGCACGCAGGGCTGTCTCGCATTCATGGATGTGGAAAGCTGAACATCACAGCGATCACCATCTCAAATAGCCGGTGTGCCGCAAGCCAAGTAATTCATAAGCACAAGAAAACTGGGAAGAAAAATGCAATTTTCCTATATTTAAAGAGCTATGCTCTAGATTCCATTGGGCTTTTTCCTCATTTCATGTTTTTGTCTACTAGATGAAAGAGTCGTGTCACATACTATATTATCGCCCTGTGTAGATAGCTGTAAAACACAAGCTACGTGCTTCTTAACTGTCCTTTGGTAAGTTAAATAGATGGAGTGCTGTTAGCCTTTCACAGCAACATCTATTTTTATAGACTATAAACCCCTTCTGATTTTATGACCATCTTTTTTAAAAAGTAACCCAAATGGATTTTTCTTTTTTTTCTGGTGAACAGTAAATTACCTCCAAACTCACTATTTCAGAGGATAGAAAATATTCCTAACGTTGGACGCAAGTCCAAACAAACAGCTTAACTGGAAAGAAAGTGGAAGTTTCTTCTTTTAACCAAGAAAGTTAAAAGCTTTGGATTTTGGGTTGTGTTTTTTTTTTTTTCTCTCCCAGATGACTTCTTATTCTTAATTTTTGCTTCGAGACAGACCTTACTGGGGGAGGAGAAAAAGGTTAAAATGGTGAAAAGAACCTGAAAATTAAGTGACTTATTTCCCTTAGCATCTGCTGGAATAACTCAGCTTGGTCCAAATGAGACTGTTTTCTGCCGTTTTCAGTTCAGTCCCTGAATTTCAAAACAACAGACAATGACAGGTTTGTCCCAACTTCAGCTGCAACATGCTCCCCATCACTTGCAGGGTACCTAACAGCATAAATATTTCACAGCCCTTCCCAGATCTCTAATGTTAAGAAAGTCAACCCTCCACGCTGCTAAGGGTCATGACATGCATTTCCGTACCAGCTCCAATAACTCTTTCAATGGTTATGCACGAAGCCTCGATTTCCTTAGCAAACTCGTGGACGGCTTGATTAGGGTCCTCATAGGTGTGGGGGTCAATGTAGGTCCTTACTCCAGGCAGCTTAACTGCAAACACAAATTAAGAGCATTACCGGCACGCGGCATGACAGATGCTGGGCAATACCCACTCCTGTCCATTGCACTCTGCTTTGCTGGAAAACATTGCAGCAGGGAAATCTATTTCTATGGGAAAAATGAATAGCATTCTTGGAAAATGACATTTAGTTTATATGCAACATATGTACAACTTCATTGTATTTAGAAAAGCACACAATAGTGCTCAGATGGAACGACGCATAGCTAAAAATTCCTCTTGGTGCTGCGTAACGGGCTGGTCCAAGGTCTGGTGCAAAAGGATCCCCTTCTGGACCTGGAAAGGGTACGCCAGGAGGAAAAGTACAAAAAAGCAAAATGTTAAGGGATCAACTTGCAAAGCAAGTTGGATGGATGGGAGTTGATGGAGAGCTGCAATAAATTATGCCTTACCAGTCAAATATTAGCTGATCAATTGGCCACGTTATTTCAGATGGAGTTACTGAGATTTAAATGAACGGAATATTTGCAGTACAAAGCCTGTGGGTTGTATCAGCATAAACAAAATCGATAGCAGGCTTTTTCTCCAGGACTTGAGAGGGGAAAAAGTATTTTCATTATCTATATTGTAAGTTTGTTTTCACAATCATTAAGGCTACTCACATGAAGGACTGCTCATCAGTCTAATAAGACAGCTACGTTACAGTGTGGCTCTTAATTGATTTGCTTCCTGCTGCCTTCATTATATAGCACTAATGGAAATTTGACTTTCACTCAAGATGCGTTTGCCTTTTCCACCCCAAAAGGCACTTCGCTGTTACACATCTCCAGATCCCACAGCACTTGACAAAGGAAGGCTTTTCAAACACTGGCTTTGGATGTACGCAAAGACTGATAGTAACCCTGCGATGTACTTACTAGCATCACTGCAGAGGTTTTTTGTATACAAGGTGTATACAAGGGCATTTCTGAAAGCTTCCTAGGAGCAAGAAGTAGGCGTTATTCCTCACACCTCTGCAGAGGCATCCAAGGCAAACAGTAGCTGTGGGATTGGTCCTCACGGCTGGCTGGGGTGGAGCAAGGGTTCAAACAGGTATTCTGGACTGATGCGTCCAGATCATAAAAATGTAGAGTTGTTATGTGCTGGCCAAGCAAAATTAATAGCACCGTGGGTCACACAGCAAAGACAGAGGAATGGAACAAAATGGCTTGCTAGAGAGATCTGCTGCAAATGTACAGGCGTGCACATGTAAGGACTGTTCAAAGGCTCAGTTCTCCATGAGGCTTGGAGCAGGACAGGTCGGGACTTACTGAATAACAGAATAAACTGAATTCTTCTGTGAATAACCAGCAAAACCATATTTTAATTTTTATTAAAAAAAATACCCAAACTCTCAACTTGTATTTCTCATTACCACAGAGAACCAGAAACACATATATACATGTTCGATCTTTACTCACTGTGGCCGTTATGAAAATGCATCTTCTCTTCTTCTGGATCTTGTTTAGCCTTGCTATAGCCACATCGCCTGGAAAAAAAACAAACAGAAGAGCATTTATGTCTCTGGTATGGCAGAACCCTGCTCTTTACTTCAAATCACACAAAACACGAAAACCCAGAGCAGCGACGAATCCAACCTCTCTAGCGGCTGCATTGCTGCTGTCCCAGTTTTAGCTCATCAAACTACCTGCAATTTCCCTAACGGGATTCAGGGCCCAAGGCCCACTGATTTTGAATTGGACTTGTGCTTGCGAATCCCACAGATGCTTGTGAAAAACTCCACTCTACCATACATGTAATTTAGCTATTATTAAGAAGAAAAAAACCCGCAAGAACGGGAAGGACGATGGAAGGGGAATGGGATGAAACATCAGAATCGCAGAAGCAAGATCTCCTGGATTGCAGAGCTTTTGCAGTTGTATGTATTGCATGCTCCCCTTCACCCACTGGGCATTTGCACAGAACTTTAAATTTTGATACTTTAGAAAACAGCCTTGTGTAAACATTAACATCTTATACACATGCAAAATGATGGGTTAAAAAACCTCAAAACCTGTTGCCTCACTGCCTTCAAGGGTCTTCTATGTATTCCTGGCTCTGATGGGGTTTCCTGCACATCTCCTGTCTTCACCCAGGGGAGCTACCATTCATGCAATCCCCTCTGCCCAGCAGCAACAAAGACAGAAGGCGGCACACAGTCACTTCCTGACCTATCTTGCTCCCATGTTAGCACCGGGCAGTGCGAGGATGCTGCTGAATCCCACCATGGAGTTGCAACCACAAACATATGGGAGTCACATCTCCCTCAGGGCATCCTCCTATTAGTCTTTGGCTGCTCTTCCCTGACTCATCCCTCACCCATCTCCAGGCAGTGTTATTGCATTAGCATTAACTGGCTGCTGTGGTGGCATCACTGAGACCTGCTTCACCTAGACAACCACTTAGGAAGCTACAGGGTAACTGCATAGGCAAGGAGAACTGCTATATACACACATATATATACAAGTTTAAAAATATGGGATGAGGCATGTATGATGCACATATATATGCCAGTCTTTCCAAGACCCTGATATGACAACTGGATACAGGAACTGGATCATCCTTAAAGCAAACTGCATGGACATAAGACAAAGGGACACTGCTTGGTAGAGAGAAAAACCTGCCACGGACACAGCCAGCGCACAATGGGATCGCTAGCTGGCATCCCTCAAAGAAAGCCTCAGGTTACCAAGGAGCCACTTAAAGCTGAGAAACCTGGAGTCTTCTCTTCTGTTGCCCATGATTTTTGAGAGAGGGAGATGCGAGAACTCCAGCATCACTCACAGCAAGGAGGAGCGTATGATTAGCAGAAACAAAACTGCAATTAGGAGGAGGCAGTAATAGGCATCTGCATGAAACATGCCCTCAGCATGAAGTCCTATTACAGGGAACTGCTGTCTGCCTGGTTGCAAGGGGCCAAGCAGCCTTTTGGCTATAGGATTTTGGCACTGGATTTGTGAAATGATCATGATTACAAACAAAAGCCCCAGTACAACGGGACGCACGCACCGCCGCTAAGCTGGCCCCAGCAGAGCTGGACACCAGAGGGTTGAGGAGGGGAAAAGCAACATGAGCTCCCGGGGTTACTCTGTGGAACTGAAGCAGGCATGCAAGCTTACCTCGGGGAGAAGGGGAGACCTGTGCTAAGGGGAGAGAAGAAAAAAACAGACTGCAAAGGTTGTGCAAGCGTAGGGGAATGGATTGAGACAAGATGCAGAAGACAAGGGGGGAGGCTGACAGGAGGTCCGGGGGCACAGGCAGGGAGATAAAACAGGTCACACTTGATAAACAGCCAGACTATCCATGCAGGGTGCGATTTCAGCAGCAGCGACCAAGCTGAGACCATCATGCTCTGAATGCAAAACCCACGAGAGCAGCAATGCCCAGAGACACGGCTCAGTTATCCGCGTGTCGATGCTCACTGCCTTGCTCTAGCAGCAGCAGTGCCATTTCCTGAGATGGGGTCCTGCCCAATTTATTTAAAAACTAAGTACTAGGTGTACGCAGAGACCCTGGGAGTAAGAGTCATTTCAAAGTATGTTTTAGTGTTCACAATCCCTGGGTGAAAATGGATTCTCCTCCTTCTTTGTCATACTGCCTCTCTCTTTAAGTATCTAAACTAGACATATGAATATCAGCATCAATTCCCACTTCTGGCAACCCCATTTTTTTCTGCTGCAAGTTGCCAAAAGTTACATCTGTTTTCTGCAGAAGTCATTTTCTGGATTGAGGGGTATAACCCAATTTTCCTCTTAAAAATACACAAATGTTTCATTTCATCCTTCTACCAAATGCACATATACAAGATTTCTTCTGTCCACCTTTTAGAGCAAATGCCCTCATCTCTTCCTCAGCTTTGGAGTACTTCACCTATAAAAAAGCTTTTCTAACATTATCCTTTTTACTACCCGCACCTCCTGATTCTTTGACCATAATGAGGGAGGAGAGAGAAATGGGGAACATGTTGTTGCTTGCATGCAGTAATCCAAGTACATCTTGATGCACAACAGTCCGTGTTTTACTGCCCAGGGACACACTCAAAGGGCCAATGCAAACCAGTTGGCTCTGGCTGTCCTCCTCTCTAGAGCTGGGTAACACATACAGCAGCACATCACATTAGCATACGAAATCAGGCTCTGGGACCCCCAAAGCATCGTTAAAACAAGCCTCGACAAGACATGCCAAAGTGAAATGGCAGCTAGTGGATTGCAACTGTCAAGCAACAGTTGGGCATCACTAACAATACTTGCCGCAAAACCTGCCTACTGCAATCACTTGTGCCCTTTGCACACTCGCTTTCTTAAACTACCCAGAAACATGCCATGTACACGCTGACTGGGGCTAAACTGCACTTCTTCCCTTCTTGACCTTCAGATGCTTTAAATAACACACACAAGCATTTTTTCCCCCTTTTTTCCCCAACTAAATCCCATAAAAATCTGCTATTTCAGGTTAACAGTCCTGATTCACTACGTGAATGTTATTGGCAGATAAAAGTATCTAAATTTTGTGGCTTTGCAATATATTTTGGGGGAAGAAAAAGCTCTCACTCGTTTGTGAAATAATCCATTTCTGCATGTGCATTTGCTCTTAATATTTATTGGAAAAGCTGTGAGTCAAAAGCCTCCTGATGGAAGACTCATTCTCTAGTTTATTGTCATTGTACAAACCATAGATTTCCTATATCTTTTCCATATCACATACAGCAAAAGCATAAAGATCCTGATGCTCGTTTCATCTCCCACTGAGCTGGAGACACTCAACCAAAGAGTTAACGTAATTCAGCAGTGCACCTGAATCTCAACTCATTTACTCCTGTTGTGGATTTGTCCCAGTTTCTGTATCTAGAAAGCAGATGTCTTCCTTGCACAGCTCTGTGTTTTTCAATAAAAGTATCAGAGGAAAAAAAAGTGAGACTTTAAATATTCTTAAGGCATCATGTCTTATTTAAAAACTACTTGCAGATTGGCAGGCAGCTTGTAAAATATTTATGGGGCAGATTATAAAAGTGAAGTTGTAAAATGATCCCTATATAGGTTTATAAAATATAAAATGGACAGGTAGAAAGATGAAGAATCCAGCCGGGAAACCAATGCCCACTGCCTCTCATGACAGAAGCCAATTCACTGACAAAAATCCTTCAAGAAACAAGGCAGGAAGATGCTTGCTCTCCCTGGACCAATGGAAAAACTTTGTGTCTGACCCTGTGCTTCGAAACGCCCTTGCTGAGTGCTGTGTGGCCCCTCGGCGATCCGAGGCATCCCCAAAAACCACAGAATGCCCAAGGGAAGGAGTTTCCACCTCCCTAGCTGGGGCCACCATTCTGGTCACAACCCAGGCAGGACACAGCCAGGGGACTGTGGAGCTGCACCTTGGACATCCAAGCCCTAGGCAGTGATGTGGGAGAGCCTTTATATACTTTATATATAGCCACGGGCCCGAGCATTTCAGCACGCAGCCACGACGTTACTGGAAATGCACATGGGGACAGCATTTAGACATCCCCGATGAGGAAAGGGGCCTCACCTTGCTAGGTGCAGTCAGTACTATCAAACAACTTCTGCCCTGAAGCAGCATGCAATCTCCCGTCCCAGTCCTGCAGAGACTTATACATGTATTCAATTGCTTAAATAGGAGATAAATGAACTCTGTGAGCTTCTTGAAACAGAGACAAAACACCACTTGCTTTTCAGAGGTGAGACCTTCACTCAGAAGCACATCTTTTACAAGAAATGAACTTTGAGGAATGTATCCAACCCGTCTTGAGCTGTCATTTTACAGGAGGTTTGCGAGAACTGCAAGGTTGTCGTTTACAAGGGTTAAGTGCTCATTTCAGACTATTTTTTCCAAGCTGTTAAAGCAATAAGGCTGCATACGTGTTGCAGGGCAGGCAGGACTGTGCTCCATCCAGAGAACAAACAAACAAGGATCCGTCCCTCTAGCCAAGATCCTGTCGCCTCGGCTCATGTGCGGAGACAATAACTTGATCAGCAAATAGTTTTATCCTGGATAAACAACACTGATACTGAGAGCCAGAGGCAAAAGTCTACCTCTAGTGATGTTGGTCCATGTTCAGCATTCACCTTTGCTGCTTGCAATCCTAAAATATATTCAGGTACCACAACACCAGGGAATACTCAAGGGACGAGTGTGCAACGAACGGTTTTTATACTGGAAGTTGTTTCCTGTTTTTCTGTTCCCTTTCCTCCTGCTTTTTTGATGTCTATAATGAGTTACTTCCATTGCACTGGACCAAACTTTCACCTGGAGCAACTTGGAGCAACCCATGCAGGCTGGGAATCTGACTCATTCAACTCCTCTATCTACTCTCAAAATCCTATAATTTGGAGAACGGGACCAAAAGAGCAGTAAAAGGTCTAGAGATGACAAGCTAAGACCTTCAGCTCAATTCAAAGATACACCAGACGACTGGCCTGAAAGGAAGGGAACCTGCCCTGGTTCCTAAGGGCTGCAGGCTCATGGTCTTCTCAGCTGCTTTCCCAGCCACTGCTGTCCCCCTTTACATGATGCGATCCTGCCTTTGACCTCTGATTAACTTGGATGTCTTACAAAGGAAGTTTCACAGTTCCAATGGTGGTATTTTTAGCCTTTAGTCTTTCCCTGCCTTCACACTGAATGACTCCCTGCTTTCCTAAACCACTGCCAGAACAATTAAAAATAATTTAAACAAGATACCATTTCCCCCTCTCACAGGAAGCTCTCTCTGAAGTGATCTCCATAAATCTCTCTAAAGAGGTTGTCGTGCCTTCCCATAGCACAGCCAACGGCATCCGTGCCTTGAAGTCATTTTTCCCATTTCCCCCTCCCAGCTTGCTGCCACATTAGTCTCTCCGCAACTTAGGGGGAAACTTGCAGAGGGCATTTTCCAGGTCAGCCAAGTTTTCCCTACGTGTCTCTCTTCTTAGTAGCCATCCAGTCCATCCCCAGTCTCCTCTGAGAAGTATTTTCCATTGCTGCCACTCTCTGGTTGGGGCCTTGCTGAGGACATTTGAAGCATGACTCCCAGTAAGGCACTGCTCAGGCACTGGTGGCACAGGCATGACAGACAACAGAAGTACTGAGAGGTCTTCTATTAGCACATTTGTTGCCAAATCAGTGGCTTGCAGGAACAACCGCACGTACCAGAAGAACATTTTGCAGCCAAGCACTTTGAGCTGAGCAGTCTTGCTTGCTAATGCTGCTCTTAAGCACTCAAAAGTCATGAAAACCAACTTAAAAATCCTACAACAGAAGAAAAAGAAAAGCCGTCTGCTTTAGGGCCTTTGGGATTTGCATTTGCAAACCCCTCCCTGGTTCAGGCCTCTGCCAGAGCCAACATACAGCACCTGAAACCAGTCCACCCTGGTGACTGCTGTGCCCCACAGACAGGGACGGCACCATGACCCAGCTACCACCACGCAAAGCCTCAGCATCGCCCCAGAAACCACAGTAGAAGAGTTTCACACCTCTCACCCAGCTACGCTGTAAAACCTTCCCAGTTTAACAACATACGTAGGATGTCTCAGAACTCCTATGGTCTCAAGCAGCTATCTGATGGGGATGGTGATTCCATGAGTCTCCTAGGAAGCTTAGGAAGATATCTGCCTGCACAGACTACAGTCAATTCAGAGACCTAGAACACATTCCCTTCAGGCAGCAACTCAACTCGTGTCCAGTCAAACCAACAGAAATTAAAATCACCCTTCCTTTGATTAGTTAGAAAAGAGGGGAGAGTACAAGAGAGCAGAAACTGGTGAGGCAGCCCAGATGGTGGCAGAACGGGGCAGCATGCAGCACGGACACGCAGCTCTCGACGCCCGCAGAGATATGTCCAACGCCGCTGGAGCATATCGTTGGCAAACAGCATCATGTCATTGCCGTGTATGCCATACATTGACATGTATGTCGATGACATACAGTTCGTTTCACTGACATGCACGTTACATGCCACTAAATACCTTTCCACTCCCGCCTGCCCCCCGCCTCCTTTCTGGGGGCAAATTACCTCCCCCAGCCCCTTTTGGTGACAACAAGCAAAATCTGATGAAGTGTCCAGCATACGTGATGTTTTATTATGACACATGACATTGCTGATACGGTGTCTGGATCGATCACAGCATTACATATCAGGGTTTTTTTTTTTCCCTGGGACCCCTGCTCTTCCTGAAGACACACTCTTTTTCGGGTCACACTATTTCCAGTTGTTGAGATAGACAAGCTGGGTGCGGAGGTCGGATGAGAAAGCGATTTCCAGGCCAATACAAGAAAGGGAGGGAGAGGCAGACTGTGCACAGAAAACATGGAGGGAAGACACGAAATAGGAGCCAGCACGGGTGGGAACACTGACCATGTTAGGCTCGGATAGGCAACAGCACGCAGAGAAGAAGCCCACCCACAGCCATGATCGCAGCAACTGAAAAGCAAACAAAAAGGCCCAGGATAAGGAATAATCCCACCGCCCTGGCAAGGTGCAAATACATTTGCAACATTTTTATATGCACTTCTTCCTTCTTATTGCAATTATTATTTGGACCTTAACACCCTGCGCTGCAAGAATTTCATGGCATGTGCTACCGTCTGGAAAAAATGCCTTGGGGAGACCGTAGAGATCCTGGTCCTGCAAAGCAATTAACCATGTGCTTCCCATACTTGAGTACCACCGTTAGGATTAACGGGGCCACCCATGTGCTTAAACTTAAGCACCTGCCTTGGAGCAGGGAAAGTGACTTTTTCCACAAGTGTGTGCGCGATACAGTTACAACTTCCTTTAAAAAAAAAAGGCACTGGATGAATGTGAGCCCTGCTTTTGCAGACCCTTATGCATGTACTTAACACAGCCCCTTCTGGGTCTCCTTGTATCAGTGAAGCTTTGCACGCGCATCACGTATCTGCAGAAGCAGGACCTTATGAGTCATGTGAGAGCATTCAGCCTCAATAAACTCAAAACACGGTGAGTTGAAAGGCACTGTGTGCATCCACAGCTTGCTCTTGAAGGCTGCTGAGCCATTACTCTAGTCTAATCAGAGTATGGGTTCACCTGGCATCAGTCTGTAACCCGAGGCTGGCTACACCTCAGTAATTGCCCTTTATTCTTGTCAGAGAACTTGCATGGACATTTTTTCTGTTCCCAAATCTATTAGGGTAATTCATCCTGAAAAAGAACATAGTGCAGAAGAAACAACAGGAAGAACTTCAGTACGATATACAAGCAGGATGCCAATGGTGCAGACATACTCCAGTTAAAGTCAGCTGAAGATCTCGCTCATCATTTCTCCTCAAATCACCATAACATGTCAACCTTGAAAAAAAATTGTGCCCATCAGATTTTTATAAAGTATAACTTACAATGCCTAAACACATTAAAGTAGCCTATTTAGACAAAATTAACACTCTGCAACTGCACTGCCTTAAATTATGATGCAAAATAACTTCAGGCATGCAATGATTTAAAGAATTATGTACTGGATTATGTGCTTACTTAAATTAGAACTGGTGAAGAGTGTCTCTCTAAGCTCCCTTTACATCAGCAAAACAACTTGCTAACATTTTCTAAAAAGTGATGCCGATTTTTTTTTACTATAATTGACAATATTTTGTATTTTCATAATGCCCCAGCTTGTGCAGTCATACTAATATGGGAGCAGCTCAGCCTTCACTAAACCTCTCCATTGATCCAAGTTAACACCAGAGGTCTAAACCCCAAAAGCAAACAAAGGGAACCCAAGCATTATATATTTTGAGTCAAATTTGCCATTTTCTGTGTTTAACCTCGCAGAATTTGAGTCCAGGGAACTGGTACGTCTCCCGATTTAGCTAGGAGACCCTTTCCCCCAGGCATTTTCTAAGTTGTTGCCACCAGACCTTCCCACACTGATCAGCATGCAAAGTCAAGGTTTTTGAACCAACAGTTCAATTAACCTGAAAAGCAACCAATTCCTTAAAATGAAAAGAGTTTGCTGTTTTCCTAAACAAAGAAAACTCTTTGAGCACCTCATCAGCCACTGGGCTGCTCTAAGACAAAATCAGTTCCCTGCACTGAATGCAGAGTGCTTCAGATCTCACTTGCTCCCTTTATGGGGAGGAAAAAACTGCTCAAGTGCAAGGGAAATACGCCTCAATGCAGCCTCACTCCTGCACACCCATCACATAACTCTGTGTGCTTAGGGGCAAAATTCTCTGAGGTGTAACATTAGGGGAAATCTAAAGCTGTTGGAAACATACTAAACTGGATCAGCAGACAACAAAATTCACTTTCCAGTCCCAGGAGCACTTGGATAGGTAAGGGAATGGACTACTTGGCCTGAAGAGTTAGGAAAGGAAAATTTATTACTGCTTGCGTTAAAAGGATGGCTTGATTTGGCAGATAAACTTCAGAATATAAAAATACTGAGGCAAATAAAAGTGGATGTTAAGCTCTAGCAATCCTGCCGTGCCCTCATGGCCACCACCTTTGGGTGATGATGGCATCTAGGAGGGGCGGAGTTTCCCCGTCTTCTCACTCCACACAGGGCTTTCTTGGTCTAGAAACTGAGGAACTGAAAGCAAATGCTTTCCAGACGAGATCAAATGCTGTGGCAGGATAAGAGATTGCCACTCAATGAAATACGCCCAGACGTCTCTGGGGTTTTAAGATCTTTAGCCAGCAAGCTGACCTGTATCGGGGAGCAGTCAGAGTTGAACCGAGCACTGTATACATCAAAATTATCTGCAGTCTCCTCCAGCCTCACTGAATCAACCAGCAGGCTATAAGGAGAGCTTGTGGGGGCTGCCCCTGGCTCCACCAGGCGGTCAGGAGCCCCTTCGATGTGCTGTAGGGTAACAGATGACATGTCCACATAATGGTGAAGGTTACTGAGAAAACACCTGCAGCATTAAATCCCCTTTGCTGGGAAAGAACGAGGCGCTGAGGCGGCAGCATCTCCAAAAGCCAAGCTGGCTTGAAACAAGGTGTGACTTCTGCTTTGAGCCCTGGCTTCAAGGAAAGGGCTGCAGATGGGCAGAGACAATGCAGAGGAGGCTGGAGCTGCAGCGGCACCTCCTGGACCTCTGTGGCCTGCTGGCACTGCCCTGCTTCTTGGATAGACCAATTCTACCACTTTCGGTTATCTCAGGCACACACAGCTGACACTCCTCCAGTTCTAGCAAAGGTGACCCCCGCAACACCTATGTGGTTTGCAAACTCAACTGTCCAGAGAGCAAAGTTTAATAAACCTGTGCTAGGAGGACTTATCAACACCCTTGGCATCATTTCAAACCCTGGGCTACATGCTTTGTTAATGAAATGTATATATATGATGGGCCCCAACGACTCTGCCTGCCATCAGTGTAATTAATTTACCACAAGTCTGCAGATGACCCAGAGAGCATTCGGAATTAAACTACATTTCTAGAGGCTAGATAGATCTCAGAGAGGCTCTGCCATATATAGCTGCGGCTTTTAAGAGTTATAAGTTGAAGACTTGGAGTCATGATAAATGAAAGCCTCGTTTGTTGCTTTTAATAAGCTGCTCTAATGGGATGTTCTTCAGAGGCTTGCAATTAGAGACTGAAATACTTGAGGGTGCCTGGGAAGATTTTTCTAGTCCTTCATGCAGCCTTGAGCGATGGCAATGATTGCTTCCTGCACCTCCAGGTCAGGAGGCCAGCACCACACCTCGCACCTCGTGAGTCAACACGCTTGCTTCAAGCATCAGAAGAGCAGCATTACACACTGTGAGCTGCTAGGAACATATTCCTACTTTGCCCAGAACTACATGAATGTTTAAGGAGTCACCTCCTCTTCCTGCTGAGCTATACCTAGTTCACACATTAAAGCACGTCTCCGCACTGTTCCAGAACAACTAAGAATACAGAAGACCAAACAGACGATATCTATGCAATCACTATGGGGAAGGAGAGCAATGCTTCCAGGGATAGCAACTGCACTTGAAAAGACCCCTGGCATTATACTTTGCTATGTCTAGGCCATAAGAAAGTATGGGTAACCTTTTTTCCAGGTAAGAGGCCAAATGCCGCAACATGGCATGCCCCCAGGAGAGGTCACGCTTCCTATTTCTAGCATCCAAAGCAAGGTGAAACATCCACATATTCAGCAGCGCAGAGGGATGGCAGTCTGATTTTCTTCATACTCTACCCACTCCACAGCCAAGAGAAGACACTGTAAAACCCCACTTGAAAACACGATGTATGCATGGGCTTTCACCAGTGCTCAGCAGGAACCTGGAGCTGCTACCACTGAAGTCAAGCTCCATTTTCAGCTTGAAGGGCAGCCCAGTTCCCTTCTCAAAGTGGAAACGGGACTTGCACAATGCCATCAAACACATCATCTGAATGAAGGTGAAGAGCTTTTGTCACTGACTGCTGCACTGCCCCACGTTTCCCCTGCTCAGACAAAGCTTACATCAGCCGCTTATCTGTTCATGACGGTCCTCCTGCCCTGTTCCCTCGGCTGCTGCCAGAATAACTCAGAAACGATGCTTTCAAGGGCAATACCTCATGGGCTTGGAGCTTAATTACAGATTTGGTCAACTCTCACCTCCTGTCTGGGCCAAAGTCATCTGAAGACAGATTAGCCTAGGTCCCTAAACCCTCCTTGAAACTGCAGCAGCTCAGACTGGCTTGCAGAGCCTGGTGTGTTTGCACAGAAGTCCTGAGCCAAAAAGTGCTTAGAATGAAAAAGAAAAAAAAAAAGGTGTTGGAGCAGCCAAATTTGCCAAGCTGATCTAGGCAAGATGCTACAGATAGGGAATACAGGCAGCAGATTTCCACACCAGCCCTGGGAAGGCATCACCCTGTGCAGACGGGTGCAGTGGAGCACTTGTTTTTCAGAGAGGGATCCTGTATACCAATGCAGCTAACGCTCCTCTCTGGGAAAATGTACTGCCAAAGAGGAAAGAGGCTGTTAACAAGACAGAGGTAGTAAAAACCTTGACCCAAACAGAAGCAGGACCAGACCCTGCCTGCTCGTGGTGGATGGGAATTTTGACTTGGCAGAGCAATAACTTCTCCAACAAAATGCTTCCTCGTCAGGTGAATCACAGGGAATATTTGGCAGTAGGCAGCATCATAAAGTGGCCATAAATCAGGGGAGACAATGTCCTGTAGGAAGAAGGTAGAGCAGGCAAGAATGTAGAGATAAAAATCCTTTAAAAAGTCACAACTAACAAAAAACTGTGACTCATGCTGGAAAAATTCTCTCTATGAAAAACATTATCTACAAACTGTCTCCCGTTTCCTACGGAAATATCAAACAAGCAAACTATTTTAAGCCCTGACACATCTTGGAAAATAGGAGGTGGGGGAGGTTGCAGAAAAATTCATCCATTTTGACCTTCCACACCATGGAAGGTCGCAAACGCTGGCTCAGGACCTAGGATATACACCACAATCCTTTCACCCTCTCTACTCCCTGGAAGTCACTTTTTAACAAGATGCACATATTTGTGTCCAGAAAGTAGCTGTCTGCCACTGCAGGGGATGATATTTAAAAGTCTAAATCAGCTAAGGTCAAGGATGGGTACTCTGGTGCAGAAGCCTCTAATTGCCAATACCCAGGTGGCAAGATTTGTCTTTGCTTTGTCTTTCGAAGGCTAGTTCCTTGCCAGAAAGAGACTTTCTATATATGCATGACGCAGGGCGAGGGGCAGTTTTTTGTTGCCTCCAATCTATTTTTTTGTTAAGTTCTATAAAAAGCTCCCTCTGGTTCTTTGGAAGACCGCTTGAGATGGAAAGGTCATCCATAATGGGTAGCTAGCTATAAATGCAGATACACAGTACACAGTTATTTTGAGCAACTTTTGCAAACATGCACAACATTGACCTAATAGCATCCCCATTTCACGCTGTGAAAGTCCAAGCTTTTGTTTAGTGCTACAAAGCTCAAATGCTTGGGGGACTGGAGGGACCAGCCGTCTCTTAACACTCAACCTATGACCCCGTCAGTGTTGCAAACGGGGCTTGGTTTGAGGACAAAGCAGGGGGAACTGCTCTGGAGCAGTGGGTCTCCTTCCCAGGCTGATGCAAACCTGACTTCCTACCTTGGTTTGTAGGAAGAAAGGGGCTGATGCCACCACGACGACTGCAGCACCTTACTGCTCCTTGCAAGACAGAGCACAAAGATCTTTGTGACTGGCATTGTCTGACACAGACTGTAAAATAAAAGTCTGTAATGATTTCAGCTTAATATATACTTCAATCGGGAACAACGATGCCAAGCGGCATCTAATTCAAGTACTGGTAGGAAAGCAAAATTTATAGCCTTGCTCTATCTGTAAAATGCATTGCGCTTTTGAGAAGAACAGATAATCCTAACAAAACAAAGACAATAACAACTCCGTGTTCTTTAATTCAATGCTAGTAGCTGATTTAATAATAGATTTTCAATCCACTTCTCTTTTTTTGCTGAGACAACTACAGTCTGATTTAGTGAATCTCTTTGATTTGTAATCCTGATCGTTATATTATTAATATGCCCTTGATGCAAAGAGCAGGATAACTTAAAAAAGTGATCAGCTATTTTGCTTGGCATTTATGACCTTGGTCAGAGGACGCATTATTTACAGGAAGAGTTTTCTGGAGCATCTGCAAGTAAATCAGCTCTGAAATGCAGCTTAATTGTTCAGGGCAAAGCGTATTTAGTTTCAAATTCCCAGGAACCTCCAGCTTCAGACACAAAGCGCGTTTCCACAGATGGACGCTGGCATGTGGAAATGCCACCGTGACTACCGTTCAGCTGACCTTTGGTTTAGGGCCAGCTGCCAACGGGAAATGCCAAGCTGTTACTTACATCCGTTCAAAAGAAGCGAGAAAACTGCAGAGATATTTAAAAGCAAAAAAAAAAAAAAAAAGGAAAGAGGTGTGGAAACTTCTGCCCCCGGGGAGCTAACAGAAAATAAAAAGCCTGCGGAGCCCAGCAATCTCCTGAGTCCTACACCTGGGAAAATACTTTCCGAGCTGGCAAGAGCAGGAGGACATCCCCTTCTCACTGTAGGACTGCTCTCAAGCCCCAGCTCACTTCAGCCCGGCACTTGGGAGGATAGGCGCAAAGAGATGCCATACAGCGTCATAGGGAGGAATATCCTAATTCTGATGTGCCCAGGGCCTCCCAAGGAGCCTGGGAGCAGCACAGAGCCAGCAACGAGGAGCCTGTTTGCAGGAGCTGGCCAGGCTATGTCCTCAGCACTGCAAAACAAGAGGGTTCTTCTCCTTAGCTTTACTGCTGGGCAGTACCTTCTCTCCTACGTTAGCAGAAAAGACAGAGCCTGGGCTTTGCACAGCTTGCTCGGCGTGGAAAGCAGGGGTGATTCCAGTTGGAG
Source organism: Anarhynchus alexandrinus (assembly GCA_008711295.1). Taxonomy (NCBI): domain Eukaryota; kingdom Metazoa; phylum Chordata; class Aves; order Charadriiformes; family Charadriidae; genus Anarhynchus; species Anarhynchus alexandrinus. Next base: position 1,879,757 of record VUYV01000022.1, read on the forward strand.
CAACTCCGGGAGTTCAAAATGTCTTTTTTTTTTTTTCTAAAAGCAAGTACAGGAAAGTATTAGGAAAGGAAATGTAACTCCCTGAAACCAGGCACTGGAACAACAAAACCACTCCAAAGATACAGGGAAGCGTCTTCCAGAAACAGGTTAACAGCTTCAGAAAGGGATTATCCCGTGACTTGGAATGCATTTTATCGTCCCCGCAGTGTCACAGCAGGAGACTCACTCCACGAATTGTCTCAAAATCATATCCAAGGCAAAGCAGCATGAGTGACACATTTCAGCAGCATCTCTGCTTCTTCCAAACAGGAGCAATTTTTTTGTTTTGCTTTGTTTAATTTCAAATTTGCTGTCAGCTTTCTGGGATTCTGGGGTTTGTTTTTCTGTTCTCACGAGTCGCTCAGCACTCTAGACGGGTTTTAATATTCACAAGACCTCAAAGCAGCCAAGATGCTCTGTGGTTTTGAAGCCAATTCTCTAATGATGGACCAAACCTTGGTGCTGGAGGCTTCTCTGCCACCTTCAGCTGAGGGACTGGGTTTCTCCCAGTGTAGGGGAAGGGCTGAAAAGATAAAAATGGACCAAGAGCTCAGCTCCGTATGCCTGCCCCTTCCCATACGTCCAGTGTGGCACCACAGAGATGCTCCTGGGAACCTGCAGCTGCCCTGGGGTCCACAGGGAGAGGTGTGAGTACAAGGCAGGAGGATTAAGGCAGCAGCAGAGGTGGCAATAAAACTCTAGCCAAAGGAGACAAAGGCTTTTATAAACATGCCAAAGATAAAGAGTCAAGAGGAAGCACATCCTGGAAAGCCCATTAGGGCAAAGGACAGAAAGACATAGCTAACGAGAACTGCTGACAAATGGCTCAGGTTTTACAACTGCTTGCTTGGAACAGAGAAGGTAGCAGCAAAAAGGAGACCTGCAAGGGCATGTCCTGCCCAAAGGGGTCGCGAGCGCTTGCCAGTGACTCTGGGAAGAGCAAGAGCTGCTGGGTGTCACACAGCTGTAATTCCTTATGGCCATATAGGGATACACATCCCTCCACTGGTGATTCATGCCCCCAGACTCCTCCTTGCAGAGGTGCCAGGCTACACCCGTAGCTTCCCTACAGCCACGTGTGCATCCTCCTGTTTGCATCGACACAAGCACATGTCCGGGCCGGGGGAGGCCAAGGTCCACATCCCTCAGCTCTGTTCGTGGAGGGATTTGACTCAAAACCTACAGCCTTTAAGGAGAGACTTGAACTCCTGCCTACAGTGGTCAGAGCCAAGTCTTTTTGGCTACAGCTTTCCTGAAGCCCCTGGTGTGAATGGCCTGTAGCCATTCATCCCCCCCACGCTGCTGTATGCTTCTCGTGCAGACAGGAGCATTTACTTTCCCATTTTTAAGCCCAACAAGTCACTCAAAGCAGACAACAGGAGCTTGAACGGCTGAGCTGAAAGAGACTGTCAGTCTCTGACCTTGAGTGGAGATGAATCTGGCAGCACACTTACCTTTTAAGACAGGAAATAACTGTGTCCTTCCATGGATGCCTTATGCCTGGGGACAGAGATGCTCAGCCTGGCTGGATTTCACCGTGCTGTGTTCGCAGACTGATACCTTACCTCCTCTGGGAAATAAGACCCTCAGCCAATATGTTCAGTATCAGCACAGTTCCTCTGCAAGTATCTTGTAACTACTCTTAACAGTTACAATATCCTGTAATTTACAGCCACCCTCCTAGACCCGAGCTTAAGACAGACCTGTATCATGAAAGCAACAGTGGGCTGATGGGGGCCTTAGAAGCATAAATGTTTACTTTGCACTGAAAACAAATTCAGCCTTATCAATAGATGCACCTCACATTGCTTTGCATGAAGGATGTTGCATCATTTGACTACTGCCATTAAAAAAATGTACTAATACACATGTAGTATATGAAAAAAGTGCCTTGTGTTTTGGCTGGTACACAAATTTAGTGCTGCAGTACAAAATGATCCTGATACAAGCCAGATTTTCCCCCAATACCACAATCCCTTGTTCCCCAACAAGTTCCAGCAACTTCCAGTAGAGTTGTCAAAGACGGCATAGCCCAGGCTTTCATCACTTGCCTATGTTTAAGCACATGAGAAGTCAATGGGATCACTTGATGGTTTGAAGCCGACTGTCTCCCTCCACGGAGGAGACTCTGTCGCCATACAATTTACTAGCACGTGGACAACACATTAGTGTCCTACACATGAAAAATGAAATTCAGACCTGACCAAAACTCAAGGCATTTGGCCATTCGGCTGGGTTTCTTCTCTTTTCCTTTGCAAGGGTTTTTCTGAAGTTGTTTTCTCTGTGAGCAAAGCCCATTGCGAGCTCTGAGTGCAAACATATGGGCTTCAGGATATTTTACCTGTAATAACATGTTGTGCTTATTTTTAAAGGAATGTGAAAACACTCCTGTGAGAATCAAGTCAAATAATCAGGGCCAGTCTATCCAGAGATGAAAATCGTTGGGAAGTGAACTACATCTGTGAGCGAGCCTTTGCCATTCCTGCCTGTCCAAACAGATCAATCAGCCCACCCTTGTGCTGTTTTCCAGCGCTCCCGCTCCACAGCTTCATTCACACGCTGCTTTCGCCTAAATCGTGCTAATCAGCTGGTCAGATAAAAGTTATTACAAAAGTTGGAGAAGTATAAATACACAGCAGCTTCTCTTACCTTCCGCTGAGAAGGAAACCGATAACAACAGCCAGCAGAATGACTCCCACTGTTACAGACACAACAATTATAGGAATCTGGCTCTGGTCGCTGGATGCAGCTACTGCTGAGATGAGAAACAGAAAATGGAGATTAAGGTTAAAATGATATACAGCACTCACATGAGTCTTTCTAGTGAGGGAGGCTGCCAGTGAGGTTTCAAGTCTTACCAGTTCGTTTCTTCTTTTACGGTTTGAGTTTTCCCCCTTTGTTGTCTGTTTCTAGTTTGGAAAGGAAATGGGTGGAAAGAAACCAAAAACACATGCAAAACCAAGCCAAAACCCCAACAAAATTGCATCTCATCACTGAATTCAGAAAACAAAGTGTTGCAGAATGCAGCCTTTGAGTTTGCAAACTATGTTTCCTGGGTTCCTGTTTGTATTACTGGGTTAGCTGCATTAGAAATCACAGAGATAAAAGATGAAAACCCAACAGGTTCCCATTTGCAGAGAGAACATTTACGGAATGTTATTGTTAAGAGACATAAGCAAGATCTCCAAGACAAACCTGTGCTTCAAGAAGCTATAAACAATTAAAAACTAACTCCTTATGGCATCTATATCACATGGCCAGAAGGCGCCCTCTGTAACACAGCAATTTTCTAAGACACATACACTTGTTGGTCTTTTTACCAGCCAAGCAGCAGAACTCTCCCAGGCCATGCCTTCTGAAGAGCCCTCCTGCCAAAAGGCAGGAGATGAGTCCCGTGATAAAGGTGCCAGCAGAAAGGTCAGGAAAGCTGTTCAACAACTGGTTTTGCCACAGGTTAAGTAAGAGCAGGTAAGCAAGCTCCTGCAGCCTGTAAAATGGAAATGCTAACATCACTTTTATCTTGTTTATCTGCTTTGCACTGCAGGGCGAGGAACCCATCTCTCCCCAGGGGTTTGCATGTGGGGTTCCCCAAGCAGAAAGCAAAGCCTCCTCACCCTGCCCTGTCCGCTGCTGGCTTATTCAGCTGCATATATTTAACCACCCCGGGGTACAAATCTGGCTTCCTCCCCACAAAACCAGCTCCCCAGCGTAGGGGCTGCTGCTGTGCAGGGAAAAACCTCATTATAGCTCCTACCCTCATGCCAGCCCTGGATGAAGCTTCATCCACCCTGGGGAGCAGCAGGAATTGACTGCACGCTGAAGCAGCCTTTAACTAAATGATTGAAGTAAAAAGGGGTCCTTAGCACAGGATTAACTTTATGGAGGCTATAAAATAACGGAATATAGTCCCACATTAATTGTTAAAAGAAAAGAAAGACGAAAAGGTATGGCATTAAACATTGATCTGCAGTGGGTTTCAAGCAGCTCTTGGTACGGCAGCTCTCCGGCGCTCAACGGCGAGCGGCGCAGACATGCTACAGCAATGTAAATGATTTCAGAAGGATTGGCTGCGATACATTAAATATTTAATGTTAACTGCTCCAAACCCATGCCATCATCCAGAGATTTTATTAGCCTCACGAATTTATGGAGGCTCCTTAAGATGATGTTTTATTGCTTTCTTGACAAAATAATTAAAAAGAAAAACATTTAAAGGAGAACATTAAGCTGTGACTGGTGGTTTTTAGCACAGCTCGAGGGATAGGGAAATGAGATAAATCCTGCCATGATCTATAGCAGCTAAAAAGGTGGAATTCATAAGCCGAGCTGGGACCCTGCTGCCATTTAAAGCCACCGGGGACACGCGTTACCCCTCCTCGACTTGGTTACGTGTTTGCGCTCCCACCCGGCTGACCAGCTGGATTAGCTCACCTATGCAGCCGAAAACCAGCTTTTGGCAAGGTTAGTTTTATCAGTGCTAGACAAGCTCGGTGGCATTTGGAGAGGACAGCAGCAAGTGGATACAGCCAGCAACAGCTTCCACCCGAATAAAAAAGTTATGCTGAAAAATACAGCCCTCGCTGCATCGCAGCGCTTTGCAGAATTGCACATGCAGGCAGCAGTATGTAAAAAAACCCCTAATTTGGAAACAGAGAAAAGTAAAAAACAAGTTATGGCTTCCCCCCCATCGCATTTCTCAGGCTGTTGTTTCATATTTTGTCCAAGTGTATTAAAAATAACTTTATAGAAACCTTGCGAACTGGAAATAAAACCTGTTGTTCAGTCCAAACGATTTTGGAGGCTGGTTTTGATTCTCACAATAGTCACTGAAAGATTTTAATTTCTGCTTGAATCAAAATAATTTGCTTTGGGTCTAACAAGAGGTTCAGATCTGAACTCCGATGTAGCAGCGGGATTTTGATCCGTGCTTGCTTTCAGATTTTCCAGGATGTGCAGGAGAGCAGTGAGAGTCTGGTAACACTCCCAGCACTAATACTGACTTTATATAGGGCCTTGGGAAAAAAAAAAAAAAAAAGGCTTTTTAAAAGGTTTTAAATGTGAAATGGAGATGTGTTTTTGCAAGATACTGAGGTTTACGTTGCACTTCAATTCTACCAAGTGTTTAAACATCTGGTTAAGTCCTGCTTCAGCCAGAGCTCCAGTCCAACAGAGACACAGTTCCCAGCTCCCAGACCGGGGACTGTGCAGTAGGTATTCCTCTGACTGTGCCAGCAGCTTCTTTGTATCAGAGAAGTACCTACTCTTCTGCCTTTAAAATGCTAAATAGACTGGGGTGCAGGTGTGACTAAATGACTCAAGGGTTTTAAAGTATTTAAAGATACTACAATGTGATGTCCTCGAAAAAACCTGATTAACAGAGATACTGACATGAAGGGCTTTATGGAAGTGCTATTATTTTTGGACCAGGATCGTAGGTACCGATGGCACTGGATCAAATGTGCATATATTTCGTGTATTATTTATTAATAGTCTAGAACACTATTACTCAAATGACTCTAAAATAGAAACTTTCCAACTGCAAGCAAAATTTCCTTAGTATAATATAGAATAATTTTCAGGGTAACATGATTTTGTCGTTACTTAAAGGGCACAATTAATGGTTAATACAATAAGAAATACATTAAATAGACCATTCTTATTGCATTAATGTTTGCATCGTGATGCAATTTGCACTGTATTAGTTCAATCAGTGGCTCCACAGCTACATCTGCACGTGCATGATCCCTTTAAAATCCATTACAGCTTCAAAGGTAGCATGCATTGAAAAGACAACTTGGCATCTTCTTCTCAAAGGTGATGAATTTTAAATGAATTGGAGTAACAGTAATCAAAGTATTGATGAATTCAAATTTTCAAGGAAAACATACAGAAAATAGGCTCTTTCCCACAGGAATGAGCAGAGTATTTCCACCACAAAATTTCTCTTCCATGCAAACAGCATAAAAAATTAATAAATGACAGTTGTACAAATGGGAATAGATAGGACATATTTTCTGAGGGAGAAGATTATATTTGACACCGCTGCAAAAATTTGGTAACTGGGACAAAAACTATTTCCCCACAGTTGTGCCTGAATGCAGAGGAAAGAGCGGCTGAACCTCTGCGTGCCTCGAGAGTTCACCCTGCCACAGAATCTGCTCCAGAATCCAGACTTGGAAGATCAGACTCATTAAAAAAAAAAAAAAAAAAAAATTCAAACCTCACAAATTTGTAACAGGCCAAGCAAAAGTCCTGTGCCTGCAGTGCACATTTTTCCCATTTCTGATCACAAGTCAAATTCCTTTCCTCAAGGCTGTGGCATTGGCAGCCAAGAAAAACCATCTTTCAACTTGACAGGAACTTACACCAAAGGATGCTAGCACTGGTTCAATTCCTCCCCTTGCAGAGAGGCATCATTTCAAGTTTCTTCCCCAGATGCACATATTAAAGAGAGCTCAGCATCCTCTGCAGACAACCATTAAGAGGTGAGGAGGAGCAGGTCTCATCCCCTCTGTCCCTCCTGTAGAGGAGACCCCTTTTCATCTCTTTCATCAGCTCTCATAAATACAGGATTTTTCTAAGCACGGAATGCTATGAATTTCTGGAGCCTGAAGACCTCCTGACTTCATCTCCCACCTCATCACATGGGTTGCGGAAGCAAGGACAGATGTGTTAGCCTGTGTAGTACACTGTCATGATATGCCTGATGTTTCCAAAGTCAAGGGACGAGGCCAGAACAAGGAAGAGCTTTCTGTAAAGGTATCGATCCCCTGACTCATTTCTGGTAACTGTTCCAGAGACACGGGCTGACAGTAATTAAAAGGACTTACACACTGGGCTGGTTTCAAACTCAAATCTTCGGCTGAAGCCACCATAGCCAGCAGCTGTCCGGGCTCGAATCTGGAAGACGTAGGCCGAGCCTGGTTTCAAGCCATCTGCCGTAATCGTTGTCTCTTTGGATTTGATGATGGTATAGCTCGTCTCCTGGTCCTTTTCCCAGCACCACCCCCCCAAAAAAAAACAAAGTTCAAACACACAAATAGTGGCTCTCAGAGAAGATAGACTCTTAACAACCCCCACAGCAAAGTTACAAAGATGAATGAAATAGGCATTTTTGAGGATTTCTTCCTCAACACGCGCCCCCCACCCCCTCGAAGGCCCTTTCTGCAGTACAAAATGTGAGATCTGATTTTCCCTTTTATAATCAATGACTCTAGGAGGTACAAAACAGAGCAGAGGGACTTTCCACCTGTAAATGACAATACCAGGACCAAGCTGGCATCTGCAGTAGGAGCAGCTTTCCATTGCTCGGGATGTACATGGCCCAGGGCAATGGAAAGGTTCATTCTACAGCGATCAGTCCCAAGGTGCGGGGAAGAGGAAAAAAGTCCCATCACCTTAGAAAGGGATTTTAATTTATACTAAAACGACTTCCCAGTAATGTAATTAGGCCTAAAGGAGAATAATACATTAGACATTGTACAACTTTATACTAGCGTTTCTAGAATCATGAATTAGACCTTGGGAAGGGAATAATAAACCAAAACTCCAGGAAAATACCTAATTTTGCATTGTTCTTCTGAAGCAATGAACTTGAAGAAAATTTGCTGAAATAAATCTTCATTTACATCAGTTTCTAATGTGAAAGAGTTTCAGTTCTTTGATTAAAATTTCACTCAAACGCTTGGTAATTACTCTTAGAATTATTTACTGTAACACATAATCTAGACAAGAGCTCATAAATTAAGGTCTACAAATTTGGAAAGTGCTTTTTATTCACCGTATCCTCTCAAATCCAAATTATTATGAGGTAAACAGGAGTTCTTAGTAATTCCCTACCAAGATTTCTGCATAGCTCTTAGGATCTGAACTGATTTCTCTTTTTTCTTTTTAATTTAATGGGCAGCTTTCCATAGACAGTAATATGCCTGGATAAAGCCCTGGGAATCTCCAAATGTAAGATTACAGATTTTCTCATTGAAGCCTGTAGCTATACAAGACTGTGTATATATATATGCCTTTTTTTTTCTTGTTAAAGAGAGATTTCTCTTAAAGGAATGTGATCTGACAAAACTCAATTTTCCAAAACATTTAATATAGATCATTCTCATCCCTTGAAAATGAACACTGAGAATTTACCCTTATAAAGGGGCTGAAAACTGAGAGAATATAAACGACAGTAGCAACAGACAAGAAGGATTAAGGACGACATCCCAAATTTAACTCAATGACTGGTTAAAAAGCAATAAGTGAATATTAGGTCACATCTTTGCTTGTATGTCAGCCCAATTAGGTTTTCAATACACTGTTGGCTTCTGCAAACATTTAAACACTTACAGAAAACACTAAGCTTTGCTATCAGCCTGGAAGGAATAAATCAAGACAGCATAAACTCGGGACTGGCTGTAGCTACCTCCCTGTGAAGGACTTGTACTTGAAGAACTATTTACTGAAGCTATTTGAGACTAGTTCGGGACCACAAACACAACGTTTTAAGCCCCTCCTCCCCCTGATTTGTTTGAAAACAAACTAAGTAAAACGAACAAATATATGGATTTTTTTGCTTTAATTATTTGCTCATTATCAAGGTTTCTCGACGCTAATCTTCCCAGGCCACTCCACAGTAAGGATTCAATGCACCACAACGGTCGTTCAAACAAGTTAATAAAAGAATCTGTAATGGATTATTTCCAGCAATAGCATATCCTGATTCTTGCTTTGTGCTTTAATCTTTTTGAAAACCTCAACCCTATTTAAGCCACTCATGCATCTTGTGGCCTTGCCCATACTCCCTCATCTGCAAAAATAATGTTGATTTTATCCTGATGCAGAAGATTTCTGAAATTCTTTCTCCTGTTTGCATGGGCTCCTTGAGCAGGTGCCTCCCATGGTCAGAGAAAGAAGAGAGGAGGAGTAAGCACCCAGTCCTGGTCCATTTTGAGTGGTTTCACCTGGGTCACAGCCAGAACCAATGGAAGATCTTCCTTAATATAGAAATTCAACCCCCCCGAAAAGTGAATTGAGACTCAATTTCATTATTTTCCTCTTGTTTTCATGTAGAAAGCCTGGCTGTTGCAGAAGAAAAAAGAACACCTTACAACCCCAGCCAAGGCAAGAAACTTGCTTGACTATTCAGTCAACTCTTGCAAACCTGATTTTTGGAAATCTAAGATTTCCAAAGTTCTAAGGCTGCATTGCTCAAAAGATGCTATTTATACAAAGTGCATTTGTTACTGTTTTCATTTAAACTGCATTAATTTTGCAGGAAGAGAACAAGTCACCATTTGAAATGAATACTAGGAGAGGCAAGTTTTGTAGGAAGAGAGTGTGTTTTCCATTAGACCAAGAGCAAGAGCTGGAAAACCCAGGCAAGCTTTTAAGCCAGGATGCCCTTCTTCATGACAGAGCAGATACAATCTCTCCCCAAAACCCTTCTCCTCTCCTCACACTGTAGATGCAAAATCAAGTGAGAAATTGAAATACCAAAGGCAAGGGATAGTCTGATGTTTCTGGGAGGAGATAGGCGCTCAATCCCCAACCTCTCCTATTTTTAACAAATGAGCAGGCTCTATCTTAATGTGATAAGGCTGGAGAGGAATCTGACACGCAGATTTAATGTATTTGTTCAAGAGAAGTGGCACACTAATGGAAAACAACACCCTCATTTCAAGTCTTCCTAATCATTTACTGCAAAATCAATCTGACATTGATTTATGCATAAAATCGTTCCATTCCCTTCCATGACTCAAATAATTATAACTAAAAGAAGAGGACAGTAAAGAGAAGGTACTTGAGATGCTCAGCAATCAGTCCGTCACACCTTTTCAAAATATTTGATTTCGTATTCCAGGATGATGCCGTTGGGTCGATCTGGCTCCTGCCAGGAAAGGGAGATGCTATTTTTAGTTATCTTCCCTTTTTTCACACTACTGACTGGAGAAGGTGCTGCAAGACAGGAGAAAAACAGAACAGACAAAACCCAGGGTTAGTAAGATGGTCTGCCCCTGCCAAAGTCAAACTCATCAGTGCATCCTCAAATGAAAGGTGATCCTTATCTACTGCAGATCAGCAGGGTCTGTTTTCACCTCGGAGGTATTTGCCCATTTTTAACAACTGGATTCTCACAGATTTTCAGCAGCTGAGGATCTGACCAGCATCGCCCACCCGAGAAAAGTAACAACATGAACTACCACCAGCAGTTTACACATCAGCCTTGTCTTTTGAAGCACTTTTAAAACACATCAGCCCCACACCTTGCCTTTTCAAGTGGGTCAGGAGGCTACGTTATCGGAATTACTTGATTACTTATTGCTTTCTTTCAGCTGCTTTGAAGGTATGTATTTTTCAGAAGACCTTAGATTACGTGGGCTCCATAACTATTTATTTTTTGGCTTGTGCAGTAGTTAAAGCCTAGGCATCATCTTTCAGCCCCTTCTTTCCAGAAGCAAGGAACAGGGTAGCAAGGCCATTACAACCTTTATAATTCAATTGCTCTCTCCATAGATATCGCTGGGATTAGCATCGCTTGCACAGTGATGCTAATTCCTTGCAAATGGCAACTGTAAAGATTTTAATGGCAATCAACGGTTTGGAAGTTCGAGGGGTGCGCTTGGGGAAGGCACAGCATGAAAGCAGCTATACCAGCTCCGCTTACTATTTTGAGATGCAGCCCTGAAAGGTTATCTGCCCTTTGCAGCACACATGTGCATCAGAAACAGGCTTGATCCTTTGTTTTCAGTCCGATATCTGCAGAGACACTTCAAGTTGTGGCTGTTACCACCCCTGCCAGCTCCCTAGCAAAAGTTGCTATGGGCAATGCAACCCTAACACCTCAGGTATTTCATGCCAGAGATTAGGGAAATAACACTGAGTGTAAAGAAAAGGGGACGGGAGAAATTAATTTACAGGGCCAAGAGCAGCTTCTCCAGAGGCAAAAACAGCTCACGCCTGGCTGAGAGCCTTCGACTCACCCTCAGGACAGGCCAGCTCTCGGCAAGGATTACAGGGGTGCTGGGGGGACTCATGGCAAAGACCTTTGTGGCCATATGGGCAATTGAATGCAAAGAGCAGTAGCAAATGATCATGTTTTATCTTCCAAAACGTATTNCTATATGCAGGACTACCTAATCACCACAATACTAAAAAAAACCCCAACCCATTAAGTAAAATAAAGACAACAAACAAAGTCATTTTGCTAAGTCTGATCTTCACCCAAAAAGAGTAAGGGACAGACAATTATCCCTGGACTGAAGGCTAGCAGCAAGCCTTCTCTTTTAAAGCAAGCTCCTGCATCTCAGTCTCTTTTCAGACCCAGTTTTCCTCGCTCCTGTTTACTAATCTCTCCTTCACTTGGCTCTTGGAGGATCCTGAAAGGTGTTGGCCATTTCCATACCGTTTTCTGCTGGAGAGCTGGCATCAAGCTGCACAGACAACGCTCGCTTTTTAGCTGTGCATCCACCACCGTGCTCACAACTGCTCCACCGAGAAAGTAAAAACCACCTTGATTTGAATGATGATCATGTTATTTATGTAGGCACCACACGGTGATCACCAACAATTTTTCATCTGCAAAAGTCACCTTACCCTTGGCAGATGTCCTCCACAAGTTTTTGGGCTATGTGAAGGTGAATAACAACCTAGACTCAAACTGCTAATCTGGCATAGGACTTTCCATTAATTAATCCAGGTGCCTGAGTATGTGTTGCGCGTGCACATGCACAGCAAGTTGAGTTGTGCATGTGAGATATATATTGTCTGTGCACATGTGTGTGGTCAGATGTGTTAGCCCAGACAAGACATAATGAGTAGTGAACTCCGTTAAAATAGGATGAACTTAACGCAAAGGGAGCTACATGGTTTTCAGAGGCATCAGAAAATAAGTCTCACTGTGGGGTGCTGGTGCCAAATAAAAGGCAATTCTACAACCCTAGTTAAACAGACGACACTGATCACTTTTTATCATGAGCAACTTGGATGCTATATATGGGGGATGGAGACAGCAAAGTACTCAGAAAAAGGGACCCGTGCCCCTGGGGGACTGTTCTCCAATGCCCCTAATTCCCTGCAACGCCTATCCCAGGCTTGTTGAGCTGGCAGGATGGAGAAAGTCAGAGAGGAGCATTAAACCTTTTTAAACTCCTATTAGCAAAAGCAAACTTGAGAAGTGCAGCAAGGGGAGACCTCAGCCCTCCCTGGTATTGAATGCCTCTCAGGAAGGCAAAAACCATGCAATTCTCAGTGTCAAGATCGCCTGACCAAATAATGGACTTTTCATCCACTTTATTGAGGTTTCCTGAAGTGTTTATAGGACCAAGGCTCACAAGTGATTTAAAAACAAGAAATCGGTGCAAAGGCTCCTGAACTCAGCCACAAAATCTTCCCCTGTGAGGTTCAGGGGAGTTTAGTTTTCCTTCAAGTGCATCAACACAGTATAACACAAAACGCACAACCAGCCATCCAAAAGAGCCCGTCAAACTCCCTATTCCCCTAAAACAAAGCATCCTGTTTAAAAAGTAGCGTGTAAAAAGCTTGGCTAGTTAGTTAACAGCATCATGGACTTCAATCTCTCGCCATGCAAGTCTCTAACATGTTCAGTCATGGCTCTGCAGAATGCTCTGCTCTACTGGGAAAAGGAGGGAAGATAAGAAAATGAGTAACCCAACTCTCAAAGTAAATTAGAAAAGGAGTAACTGTATCCTTTTTGAATCTGCTTCAAAAGAAGCGTTAAAGTGTAACTGTGAGATAAAGGCCAATTAAGTAAATTCAATAAATCCCAGCGGTGCTGGGATGATACGGCAACTGCTCTGCATCCTCAACACACGGAGATCACAATGCTCTGAACTGAAGGAAGGAAGGTATAAGTATTTTAGAGTTTTCTTTGTCAAACAAAATGTAATCCAATCCAGGAAAGTGGACAAAGTCTGCAATCATTCCATCTTAAAAGCCTGCAACTGGATACTGTGCTATATGATCTCAGTAAAATAAAAGGATTACTTGAGACGTGCTTTTCAAAGGTCACTGCTTCTGCAAGGGCAGCATCCTCTTAACAGAAAGAAGTCAAGCCACGGAGCACTCCCATTCAGAGTACAACATGTAAAAGAATAAATTCAGGTAAGAATCAAGATATAAAAAGCTGCAATTTCCCATGTTTCTTATGTAAGCAGACAGAAGTCTTGTTCAAACCCCTGCCTTGAAACTACAAAGGGCGGATGTACATCGTGAATTGTTCACATGTTGCTTTACAAGTAATCTGCACGTATGCATTAATTTCTCAGCAAGACACTCAAAATCAAAGAGGGATATTACATCATTTATGTTTATGTTTGCCATTCATGAAAACAGCCATGCGTGTGATGAAAGCAAACAGAAGATGTAACAAGGTGTGAAATTGCTAATGTACATTTTTGCTTTCCTGAGACCAAAATTAATCAGGAAGCAAATAAAAGCACAGAAAACTGATTCTACCTATTTTTGTTCTGTTTCTAACATTTCTTAAGAAGAATAAGGGGATGTACCAAATAAATAAATTAAAGTTTCTGCAGAAGATGCATCATTAGTCACATCTGAATAACTACAGGAGATGATTCCATGAAGAATAGACCTTTTAGGACATTCTTCCTCTGCAACCTTTGATAATGACATTAGCACTGAATTAGCCATCGAGGCACCAAACCCAGTATTTACAACATACTGCGCTGTGTCCCTCTATCGTCTAACATATAACGATGCTTAGTGGAATAAAATGTTAATTGTATTTTAAGAGAAACTGATGTTATCAGGTGAACGACCACTGCACCAAGATAAAACAAATAATCCAGTTTCTACATGTTATGGTCTATCTAATGCTCTCTCCAGCCCAATTACTATTGCCTTGGTATTTTTCACTCTGGCAGAAACAACAGCTAATGGCTCCCCATCTCACCCTTAGATGCATAACCAGTGAAGTTTTCCACTTCTGATTAAAAAAAAAAACCAAACAACTAAACAAAAAACTAGCTCCCTTTCCCCTCGGTGCAAAAACCAATTCACCAGCCCAGAACCTGCAATACAGCGTTCACTTCTGCCAGGACAGATCATCACTTGGAGCAACCCGGAGCAGCCCAGGAGGAGAGGCTGATTTACACGGGCAAAGGGGCTGGCACTTTTCCTTCCTTTGGCTCTCCAGGTACCTGGGATTCAGGTCCCTTTCCAAAGACAACTAAGGCATCAAAGAGGAAGATTCTGCTGCTACCATTTCTGTCCTGGCTGCTGTCACAGACATCTAAGACACAGATGTCTATCCAGGCATCACCTTTTATAGCAGTCTTGAAGGGCAAAGGCGCCCAGGAAGGTTGGTCTTACTTCAAGCAGGTAGTCTTAGAAGCACAGGAGAAGGCCATCCCCACGGCTCGAAAAACGAGCCGACGGGGAAGAAGACCAGCCTGGCTAAATAGAGAGCTTTGGCTGGACCTCAAGAACAAAAGGAAAGCTTACGTTCTCTGGAAAAGGGGGTTGGCATCTTATGAGGATTATCAAGATATAACAAAGCTATGTAGGGGGAAAATTAGAAGGGCCAAAGCTCAATCAGAACTCAGCTTGGCCACTGCAGTCAAAGACAATAAAAAGAGATTCTTTCAGTATATCAATAGAAAAAGGAAGACTAGGGAAAATGTAGGCCCACTGATGAATGAGACGGGTGCTCTTGTGGTGGAAGACACAGAGAAGGCAGAGTTACTGAATGCCTTCTTTTCTTCGGTCTTCACTGTTAAATCTGTCCCTCACGAATCCCATACCCTGGAGGCAAGGGAGAAGGTCTGGAGAGAGGTAGATTTCCCCTCAGTTGAGGAGGACCGGGTCAGAGAGCACTTGACCAAGCTGGACATTCATAAGTCCATGGGCCCTGATGGGATGCACCCGCGAGTGCTGAAAGAGCTGGCAGATGTTATTGCTACTCCACTCTCCATCATCTTTGAAAGATCATGGGTAACAGGAGAGGTGCCTGAGGACTGGAGAAAGGCCGACATCTCTCCAATCTTCAAAAAGGGCAAGAAGGAGGACCCGGGAAACTACAGACCGGTTAGTCTCACATCGGTCCCTGGGAAAGTAATGGAGCGACTCATTCTGGATGTCCTCTCCAAACACATTGAGGAACAGGGAGTTATTGGAAGTGGTCAACACGGGTTTACCAAGGGTAAATCATGTTTGACCAATTTGATGGCCTTCTATGATGATGTAACTGGTTGGCTGGATGAGGGGAGAGCCGTGGATGTCATCTACCTTGACTTTAGCAAGGCTTTTGACACTGTCTCCCATAACATCCTCATTAGGAAGCTGAGGAAGTGTGGGGTAGATGAGGTGACAGTGAGGTGGATTGAGAGCTGGCTGTGTGACAGGGCTCAGAGGGTTGTAATCAGTGGCACGAAGTCTAGTTGGAGGCCTGTAACCAGTGGTGTCCCCCAGGGGTCGATACTTGGTCCAATTTTGTTTAATATATTCATTAATGACCTGGATGAGGGGACAGAGTGTATCCTCAGCAAGTTCGCTGATGATACCAAACTGGGAGGGGTGGCTGACTCTCCAGAGGGCCGTGCTGCCATCCAGCGTGACCTGGACAGGCTGGAGAGCTGGGCAGAGAAGAACCTAATGAGGTTCAACAAAAGCAAGTGCAGGGTCCTGCACCTGGGGAGGAAGAATGCTGGGCACCAGTATAGGTTAGGGGTGGACCTGCTGGGAAGTAGCTCTGAGGAGAAGGATTTGGGAGTCCTGGTAGATAATAAATTGTCAATGAGCCCGCAATGTGCCCTTGTCGCCAAAAAGGCCAATGGAATCCTGGGCTGCATAGGGAAGAGTGTGTCCAGTAGGTCGAGGGAGGTCATTCTCCCCCTCTACTCGGCACTGGTGAGGCCACAACTGGAATACTGTGTCCAGTTCTGGGCTCCCCAGTTCAAGAGGGATAGGGAACTGCTGGAGAGAGTCCAGCGAAGGGCAACCAAGATGATTGAGGGATTGGAGCATCTCCCTTATGAGGAAAGGCTGAGAGAGCTGGGACTCTTTAGCCTAGAGAAGAGAAGGCTGAGGGGAGACCTTATTACTGCTTACAAATATCTAAAGGGTGGGTTGAAGGAGGATGGAGCCAGACTCTTTTCAGTGGTTCCCAATGACAGGACGAGGGGCAATGGGCATAAGTTGGAACATAGGAAGTTCTGTTCCAACACACGGAAAAACTTCTTTACAGTTAGGGTGACAGAGCACTGGAACAGGCTGCCCAGGGAGGTTGTGGAGTCCCCTTCTCTGGAGATTTTCAAGACCCGCCTGGATGCAGTCCTGAGTAATGTGCTCTGGGCAATCCTGCTTTGGCAGGGGAGTTGGACTAGATGATCTCTAGAGGTCCCTTCCAACTCTGAAAATTCTGTGATTCTGTGATCTATGCTATGGATTTTCATATGTTTTTCATGTGTTTGCAATTCCTTTTACTGTGATTACATTCCTGCATGTGCAAATGTTTGGGATCTAACACTTCAGACCTCACAACGCACCTTGGGGTTCCTCCCTCTGTGCGATGCCACTTTTTTTTGCAGTCTGAATTTATGCCAAAAGATTTAAAAGTCAAATTCGTGCTTGTGATTAAATCAATACCTTCACCTGTCATCATACAACCAAAAAGTTATGCTATCATTAAACCTGGCATTGTAAGTGCATTAATTGAAGAAAATGAAACCTGTATCAGAAGGGTAACCACAAGACAAGTAATTTTGGTTCCACTTCAAAGCCTGGTATACCGCAATTTTTCAGTCGGTTCCTACTTAATGACATCATTGAATTTTTTTTCTCAGGCCTTTGGTGACTTCACAGTTTGGAGCAAGACCTGCATTATTCACCAAGTCACACTAAAGGCACATGAAATTGCAGGCGACTTCAAGCAGTAGATTAATTTTAAACAAGATACATACATTAGCTAAAAGAGAAACACTGTTTTGAGAAGAAAAAAAAGATAAAAAGACTTCACTGTATTATCTCTTTGCATTTCTGCACAGAAATGACACACTTTTAGAAAAGCTCAACACCCAATGGCTCCCCTAAGGGTACTTCTACTGTGGATATTATACCTGGGTCAGAAATTAGCGTTTCAGTCATAACTTGACTTTTGTGCTGCAGGTTTTAGTATCTCAAAGTGTACCCCAGTTTGCTTGATAACGGCTTCCAAAACTCTTTGTCCCTTGAGGACAAGCGGTTGCAAACCATGCCTGGCTAGTTAGGCAAACAGGTCAGACCCCAATTTGCAGGTGCTTGTAAGTGCTTCTGAAAAGCGAGTCCAGGGAATGAAAGGTCCTTGCACTATGTAGCATTAAATGCCATTTCAATTCTACCTGAGATCTTATATGGGATTTCAATGGTTCACAGGCCCTAAATAGTGCAAGAGGGTAAATTTTAGCCCCAGGATTAAATCCAAACACCTTGTCAAATACGAGTCCAATCCTAAAACACAGTTCATGTATGGAAATCATCTTTTGAATGACGTTACAAGGTATCTCTTGAGTAGATGGGAACTTCACGCTGGTCCTTTTCACACATCAAATATCAAAACAAGAACACAATCTTTGAATTTTCTTAGCAGCAAATATATAGTGTTTCTTCAAATCTTCTGCCTCCCAAGATGAACATTCTGAGGTAAATGCCAGGTCTTAGACCAATTTAAAGTCTCTGTTACCTACCTCCACTTTGAATGTCTCTTAAACCTGAGATGCCTTGATGTGTGCCTTGAAACGAAAGAGGTCACGCGAGAGAGAGGAACCCAATTCAAGCACTCAGTGGCCCTGACAGAAGGCAGAGCCCCATTTTTGTAACATGAGTCCCTGGCTAACCCAAGCAACCAGATTTATCTCATATGAAAAGGGGCTATCTTTCAGGTGGTTCCCACTCCAGTCCCTAAAAGACTAAACACAACTCCTTGAGCTCAACAGCAGGACGTGACTTGAAGCCCAAGCAGGCCACAGAGCCAAGGTGCTCCCAGACCTTGCTGCCTCCCAGCTGGACACAGGGTTGGGTTCATGCAAGGTGAAACCCAAATTGCTGCCTAATTATCTTGGAGAGCCTGTTCTTTCCTTGACAAAGCTTTCCTCAGGTAATTTCTCTCTAGATTTCTAATCCTTGGCCCTAAGATATCAGAAAAGTACCTCTGCTAAAGGCAGAGAGAGCAGGATGGATGCTGTGGTTTTGTGGACGCTACTAACCTGATGCTTTTAATTACCAGCAGCCCCACTACAGAGAAGTGCTCAGTTGGAAGATACAAAACAGGAAAAAAGCCAACTTCAATTCATACTCACATTAGAGAGTTAACAGAAGTAATCTGCATGCAATTTGCATTAGCACAGGGATAATGGTTAATCTCTTACTTCTGATTTGTGTAACAGCTCAGGAAATATGCCTGGTTGAGACTGGGACTGCAAAGCAGCAGTGTGGTCTAAGGCTTCAAGATGTACTGTGCCCCAATACCCCACTCCTGATGTAATTCCACTGCACTAGAACAACTTGGGGGAAGGAGGGGTGCGTGTATGCTGAATTCACCTAATTCAAGGCCACCTTTTCTCTGAGTATCTCCTGGAGGAGGTTGCAAGGACAGGAACAGCAAACAGAAAAACAAAGGGAAAGCAGGTATTTTCTGTTTAACAGCAACTAGCAAACATAACTGATCCACCCATAAGGACCTATTGCTTCTTGCTGCAAATCTTTTGATGAACACTCCATGATATTTAGCTACTCCTATAAAATGGTATTAAAAGAAGAAATAGCAAGAGAGCAGTATTACTGCATGTACAAAATCACTACTCAAACCCTCCTTACATTAACTTGTTATAAAAATGTATCTATAAAATACACTTTATTAAGACTGATTACTGATCATCGATGCACAAGTTACAAAAACAATAAAATGCATAACTTTAAAGTGTTTGTATGCAGTCTTTTCTTCTTAATCAAAATGTGGTGTTAATTGTAAGAAAGCAGGGCTCAACACGTACTCCTCAAAGGACAGTGGATGCAGCCAACGCAAGCTTTGCCATTCACAAAATATTCTGCAAAAAAATATTGCTCTCACTGAAGCGCTGAGCTTTGTAGAGGCTACCCCAGCAGGTGTAGCAACATCTCACCTCCAGCACTCTTTTCTGTATGCCCTGTTGCTGACTGCACAAATGTTTCCAAAAATCACTGCTCTCGCCACAAAAAAAAAAAGGTTCTCAGAAATTTAGCATAAAAAAGCTACCCCATGACACAGCTATCATACGTTGCAATTGCGACAGGATTGCCAGCAGAGCCTAAAGACATCACAGGATCTGGGCACTAAACTATAGAGCCTTTGGGGCAAGACTACTTTGTCACTGCTCATGTGCACACCACCCCACTACAGCACAGCCAGCATATTTAATGGAACCTATCACGTATCACTGCCGTCTCCAAACACTGCATGATCTTGGGCAAGACTCTTAAAAAAACCATGATTTCAAAAAATAAATTGCATTCTTGCCATTTGCCTTCTGTTTACAGAGTTGTACAGACATGCTTTCAGCTCCTGGCAATCACGGATGCGAGACGTGTACTCTTAAAGAGCGGAAGCTGCCTGAATATTCACACAACTTGCAGGCACGGAGCTTTAGGAAAACATGACCAGATATCACAAGAGAAAATTGTAGGTGATAGGAACTGCCCCCAGCAATCTTAAAAGTTGTAAATGAGAATAATGACGTAAGTGGCAGTTTATCTCCAGGTAGCATGAGCTCACTAGCACAGTCACCATTGGAAATGCCCGTTGTTGGGATGTGAAGAAATGTTCTGGCACTTCAGTTGTCGAGAAATCCTCCATACTCTGTTATTTTCATTTATTTTGTGGTTTCCAAGAAGACTTATCATAGACAACTGCAGAATATTGAGCACACTCATCTTGAGGGAGGAGAGGTATTACCTCCAGCTAGGTCACTCAACAAACACATTCAATGCCTTATCGGGAACATCAGTGTATGAGAATTTTGAGGACTGTCTATATAATGAAGGCTACAAAGGACACCGTGCTCTGTACCATCAATCAAGATAATATTTTGCCCTTGAAACCTGAACCCTTGCAAACACTCACTTGTATTTTGCAGGAACTCCAAAGCCAGAGTCTCAGGCACCATGGTGCAAAATCCCCTTCATAAAGCTACAGACTGTTTTAAGAAAAAAAAAAAAAAAAAAAAANNAATTGGCCTGGCAAGACTCGGCTATGGCCATAATTCACTGTTTGAGAAACTTCTTTCCAATTGGTAGGCCTAGCATATGTTTATTTGTACTTATAGCAGCATCAACCCTGAGTCCTGCACAGACAATTCCTGTTGGGCTGTAACTTATCCCAATCCCGGGAAGGGAGAGGGGGACAGTTTGCCTGGGCTCAGGGAAAAGGGCTGTCTGCTGTCCCTAGCAGGTGCTAGGGTGCTGAGGCGTACCTGAGATGAAGGGTTGCCAGAGCAGGGAAGAGAGACATGAAGGAATATCTTCCTATAGGGTGCAGATCCACAGGGAATTGCATTACCTGTTTTTGTTTTTTTCTAAGGCTTCTGAAATCAAGATATTAAGTTTTTCTCAAAGCTGGGGAACATTTGTGGTTAAGACCAGAGCCAGATTCCTTCACACCACAGGAGAGCTGTAATTTCCCCATATTCCATTAGTGGTTTAGTTGTGAAGCCTAAGAATAAATACTATTGACTCACAAGACTGATTATAAATTCACTCCTAGCAAGATGATAAGGACTCCAGCTCTGATCCATCAAAGTGCTTTGGGAAAATGCTTAACTTTAAGCGCATGGGTACTACCACTGCTGTCAGCACTTTGCTGGATCACAGCCACAGGGCTCAGCATTTTGCAGGAGAATCCTCATCATTGAGTGCATTTATCAGGTTAGCTTCCAGCACACTTACCGGTGCCTCTCCTATCATTAGTAACCTAATATCTTATTTGCATTTAAGCAAAAGCTTCCTTTTAAAAACCACACACCACTAAAAACAAAACAAAACCATAGCTACTGAATAAAATGCATAAAACATGGATGTTCCTGCTCCCTACCATAACTCACCTTCTTAATTCCTAGATTGGCTCCTTTCTTCATACAAGACTTGCTGCGCCCTTCTTCCAGCTGCTATCAAACTCTAAACCCAGTAAATTCATGGACCACTTTTAAACTGCGTGGGAAATTTCCGTCTCTGCCAAGCCTGCCACTCTGTATGATACACCAATCAGTCTTGCTGATGAATTCTAATATTAAAGCCAAATTACTAAACACTCTAGTGAAATCAGAGGCAGCCAAATAAATTCCTTATGTTTCCACTTGAAGAACAGCTACTCAAGAGGTGCAGCAGGTCAGAGGGAAGAATGGGCAAAGTCCTTAACTCCCATGGGAGCTAGTTTTGGATTTCCTATAGGACTTGGCCCTTCCTACCACCACTGCTCTTCTCTCACATCTCATTCATAAATGGGAGAAAAGCACAAGCCCACCACCTTTGACAGGACCCTGAGCTGGCCACAGCTTTGCAGAACCACAATCCAGACCTTTTCCATGAGCAAGTTCCCCAATGAAGAGTAGAAAGCTTGAAATGAAATTCTTTTAAAAAAATAATACACCAAACAGGTTGGACTAGATGATCTTCAGAGGTCCCTTCCAACCCTGTGATTCTGTGATATTAGAACAAAATCCTAGAATAGTAAAACCACAAAGTGACTATAGCTGAAATGGAAGGGTTTATATACCTGTGGTTATATACACCTGCGATCCATAAACCCACTCCCACCCCATCCTTGGTCTCAGACTGACAGCGGCTTTTCTGGATCAGGGCAAATGCTGCCCAGGCTATCACAATTTTTAAGGGAAATGGCAGACAAATAGAGGCAAAATCTACCAGATCTCATCCTTGCTGCTAACCCAGACATCCTGCCCAGTTTTTTGGCACTTAAATGTGACCACGGGTACTGTTTGCCCTAAAATCTCGGGTTCCAAGCATTAAAAAGAAGCTAACTAGCAAATTTGGCGCAGATCAAAGTGCACCACAGGTGCTTGGGAAAACATCTCTTCATACTACAAGGGAAATTTGGGTACCTTCAGCTTCCAATGGGGTAACCTTTGCAGTGTCAAACATGGGGAGTGTGCAATGCCCCTTTGGAAGGAAGGAAGGTAGGAAGAGCTGCAGCTTCAACCCGGGACTTCCCAGGAGGCAGAGAAGTGATTTATCAGGTCCTTGGGGAGAAGGGGAAAGCACTCAAGGGAGCTGGCGGCTCCGTACTGTGCCCCATTTTGAAGGCAGGGAAAAACACAGTGCATTTTGAGGGAATCCAAGAGGGAATTGGAGAACAAGCACAAGCTGAGAAAGCTACGAACAGAAACTGAAAGAAGCAGAGCTGATCAGTTCCAGGAAAAAAAAGAGACTGAAAGAGAACATGAGTCTCCAAATAAGTAAAAGGTTGCTGTCTCTGGAGCATGACAAGCACAGAATTAAATTTAGGAACAGCTTTCTAAGGACAAAAATAATGAAGCACTGGGAAAAATCACCCACTGAACCTGTGGCATCTGTGCCTTTGGAGGTTTTAAAGCAGGTTAGATGAGCACATCCTGAGATCCTTCCAGACACATGGGTCTACAAAGGCAGCTGGGCATCATAAGGTGAGTGATAAAAATAAAAAGGATCTTGAAAGGCAGAGATCTGGGAGACATACTTTTTGTGCCATTTACCAGCCTGAACATTTGTGCCAGGAGACGTTAAGAAAAAATCTAAATTGTTGAAAGTAGCTAGCTGCACAAAAGGATGGCACTGGGATAAAAGCGTCAGACCAGAGGAAATAATACTTTGCTTTCCGGCTCTGCCAGAGATTTGTAGCATGACCATGGGCAAGTCACTTCATCTTTCCCTGCTGTTATCTGTGCAATGAAGATAATGATAATTCCTTTATCTATTTTAAGGGCGGGAATTAACTATTCAGATGCTGCCAGCACAATCTTTGCTTTGGCCTGCAGGCACTGCTGTAAGGCAAATAAAGAAAAGAAGGAATACCTGCAAGCACTACGCCTGGCAGACAGTTTCTTCTATTTAAATCACAAGCAACTTGGCGACACCACGTTGAGCTCAAACATGGAACAAAAACCCTACGTGAGTGACAAAAAGGAAAATTACGGGGAAATTTGTGGTAAAGGCTTATTTTCATAATTTAATAACTCTCTCCAACTTCTGTTTCCAAGCAGTAGCACTAGTTGTGTGCTTAAAGATGAGCACTGTGTAAAAATGCTTTGCTGAAGCGAAACTGCAGAGATCACAACTGAGCAACACAAAGCCCGCGATGAACATCAGTGTTTTGAGTGGGATAAATGCAGCTGCATATGAAAGCATGGCTCTCGACTCTCCTGCCCTGCAGAGGCATTACCTTCCTGCAGGAAGCAAATACAGACTCTCTTCTGACAAAATATGTAAGGGTTTTCCAGTCTGGTTGGTTTCTGAAGGTGCTGAAAAGGATTTAGAGACCAACTCAAGAATACTCTCTAACACTTCTGACATGAAAACCCAATTTACAGACTGTATAGGGACTCTCTAGCCCAATTTTTCCCCTCTACTGCTGACAGGGTATGTCCTAAGCACTTGCCTACTCAGCTGGGTCACCACGGGCTCTGGAGGTCAGGGCAACGCTACGGGAACAGGAAAATAGCCTGAATATCCGAGGGTGGGACAGGCATCCAGAAGCTAAATTGTCCCGAAAGAGATTTCAGATGTTTTAAATTGTAGCTGCATATGTGATGCATAAATGGGAATGTCTTTAGCTTCTCCTTGGCATCAGAACTGCGGTCAAACAGGTTTCTGTCTGCAAAACCCTGCTTAATGCAATCTACACTGGTTGGTGGCTGGTCCTCCCGCAACAGTATTTTTCACAGCTTTGTGGGTATGACTGTTCAAAAATTAGGCGAGATAAATGCACACAGGATAGTAGAGTGGGAATTTTCTGCCTTTTTGGCTTGTGTTTCTGATAGCGTCACTCTCTGAAGTATCAGGGAAAAAAAATGTGCCACAAATCCACATTTTAGATCCATCCATCTCCTGGCTGCGAAACAAAAAGTGGCTTCACTATTTGGAGATATGGCTAGGAAGAGGCTTATAGGAATCAAGCAACTTACTGCTTCAGAGTAAGCATTTGTGAAGCTGCACTCTCAAATACATCTTGAGGCTTTGTTGACATCATTTCATCCAGCATTCCCAAGACCTCATTATAGAAAGATGGAGGCAAGACAAATCTCACTGCATCCAGATTCCTCTTTTGGTTCATGACCACTGTAATAGGGCTACAGATGTGTTTTGGGCAAGTTCTCCTTATACTGATCACTTACCTCCTTTCAGCTTTGTAACTGCTAGAGGAGAAAAGCGGATTTCAAAAGATCCGTCACTGGGGGTTCCTCCTTCAGAGGAGTTTCTTGGCTCTCTTTTCCAGCTTGGACCAGGGGATGTCTTGGATAGACCTAAGCCAGTGCCCTACTCCTTCCAACTCTCTCACCTTCATCTTTATTCAGTGCATGGACTAGATCACCAAAAAGTTTAGTGAGGAATTAAAATACGTATATGCATGCCTCCATAGATGCAATACATAAACCACTTCCCTGTTTGGTATTCCCCTGCACGTTCATGACTCCTCCTCAACCAACGTTCATGCTGCAAGTGCGCACCTCACCCAGTGGCTGGCTGAAATTGCACCTTGAAGATAGCTGAAAGTAGTCCAAACAAGGCAGGTGACAGGATGAGGTGGCTACTAGAACTTACTGCACAAACACCAGCTGCTCACAGGCATTTGCCTGCCTTCACAGGTCTGTGATGATCTTTAGCTCCCACTTGCTCTTGGAAAAAAGCAGTTTACAGCACCACTGAGGGCTACCCACCCAGTACAGGTGGGACTTCATTAAGGTTTTCCTTAAGACAACAATTTGACTCATCCACAGGGCTATCATCTCAAGATCAGACGTGTGTAACTGTTTGTTTGCATGGGGCCAGGGCTCAAGCTACTTAGACTAAAGAGCCAGAAACCTACGTGTTTCTCTACTATTCTATTCCCTAGGACGTTGCCTATCAGGATGACTTCTCTCTCCTTAAATGTGCCCTGCATAAATGTGAGATGATAACAGTAAGTGGCATTAAAAATGTGAATGATGAATGCTATGCATCAGGCAGGATGATTAAATAACTACGTGTAGATTCTGGGGTATATTAGCTTCTCCGCCTTCTGACATGATAATTGATCATCCCTAATCTATGGCAGAAACAAAACAGAGATTACCTCCTCTCAAACAATTCAGCTTCTATTCTCCTTTGTTTATTCTCCCCCTTCTATACAAGGGGAAAGCCCATTAACTAGCTCTAACTGTTTTTAATTTAGCGGTATTGAAAACGGGATCCTAGCAATGCACGTAATTGATCCCGTTTTCACAGGACCGCCTTCCAAGGAGAAGCAAAGGTGAAGCATTCTCATTATCAAGGTCATTGTGGTGAACGCAAGAATAACAAAGACTTGGGTTTGTATCAGGATTCAATTACAGTGAAGGATTCAAATGTTGCTAGACTGCCCCCCCCCCCAAATGAGAAGTACTCTAAGAGAGCTACACACAGTTAAGCAGGCTTAACAAAAAGAGCAATATTTAGAAGGGTTTAGTTAAAACTCTGTACAAATATACTGGACTCAACCAGGAAGTGTTTTATGCTCGTTTAACTTGAATTTGGAAGTTTATAGGCAGCAGGTAAACCAAGATAATAAATTTTAAATCAATATCTCTAGATTTTAAGGCCAGAAGAGATAATTTAGCCCTCCCACAAAATACCACTGAATTTTCATCTTCCTTTAAATCAATAATGATTCACCCCTCGGGGCAGATTACCAAACTTCACCATGCAGTGACTTGCTGGAGTACTGCCCATCTTGCCCTGTGTCCTTAATTACAAAATCACATTTATATCTAATAGTGATGTTTGCTTGGGTAAGGGGGGGGGGGGCACAATTTGAAAAAAGGAGTAAACTTGGTTAAAAAAAAGGAGATTTTTAAGAGATAACTGAACTTTGTTCTAGAAATTAGTACTGAAGACAAAAAGTATTAAAAAAAAAAAATCAATACAACAGTTACTTGCTGAGAACCCAAAAAACAAAATGGAAAAGAACACTTTTAAATATAGCTATACACACATGCACACTTCCATGAGTCATCCAGAAAAAACATAAAAATCAAGAAAAGCTTTAAGTAAGGATATATGCTTCAAGTGTGCTTTTTAAAGTTGAACGTCCCTTGAAGACTGTCAGTGAATTTCCAAGCAATTTGGCAACATTTGTCAGTCTATAAAAATTAAAAAAACAGGCTGATTTTAAAAAGCCCGCAAATACTGAACTATCACATCTGATCAGTGCGAAGTGTCCCGATGCATTTTTATACTATATAGCACTACAGCGTACAGAATTCAGCTCCATGGATTGCCCTCCCATGGGCCTTTTTCTACCAGTGACGAATGCATCTGAGAAAAGTGGAAATACATTTTTCTCAGTGTTACCATCCATTCAAAATGTTACATAGCTAAGAAAAAAAATCCCATCCAGTCGTACAGCTGCCAAGCAACTGGTTGCAGAGACCTATATTACTTCACGCAGTACACAATCACTTTATTTATTGTACTCCAAGCAAAATTACTCAAACCATTAATAACTAATTTGTGCATTGCTCTGATAAGAACTTCATATTACTTACTTCTTTCTCCTGCTAAATGAAAGGTATGCTACCCGTATAGGCACATCTTACCTTGTATCTCAAGAAAGATACCGCTATCATCCTCACATGGTTTCCAGTGGCTGCTTAGTCTTGTATCTGCTGCATAAACATGGACCACGAGTTCCCACTGGCATCACCGGGGTGCTGCTCATTTTAAAACCGCTGGAGCTAGCTGCGTTCTCTTTTGTTTATTCTGAGACTATGGCTGTTAAAGCCTGGATGTGACATTTAAAAGGGACATTAAATGCCATATCCTCTCTCGACCATGAATCTTGTCTAACACAGCAGTATATTATAATCTCAGTGATCTAATTCTCAAGATCATCTCTTTACTGACAAGACCCAGGATGGTCACTATGATAAAGCTCTGGGAACTCAAAAAATATCTCAGTCACTGACCCAATAATAAATCTGATGCTCTCTGCTTCATCTTTTCCTCAGTAAGCCATGTCAAATCATATACTACTACTATACACTAAATGACACGGGCAAAGGGTTTTCCAGAAAATTGGGGGGGGGGGGNGGGGGGAAGCAAGCAGTTTTGCAAGACACTGCATTGTTAAAAGAATGAAATCATGATGCTTATACTCTCATGCACCAGAGAATCTTGCTTTCTCAACACCCTGGGGAAAAATTTATGTTTAGAGACAAATTTCTAGAGCCCAAACAGAAACACAAGCAGCAGTTGTGAAGACATCCTGAGGAAAAGTGGGAACATCAAATCTACCTGAGACATCAGGCCATACCTTGCACTTGTCTGCATGGGAGACTACTCACCAACTTCATCAGAAGCAGCTTCCATACAATTAAGACAAGAATTTGATCCGCTAAGGGAAGGGGAAATATAATATATCCAAAAGCCAAAGAAATAAACGAAACAGAAGACCACTTGGACCTATGGTCAGCTGTAGATTAACAGAGAAAAAAATTACTCTTCCATTTCAGAAGAGATCCTATTTATGGACTTGTACTGTTCTGCAGTCCTCATCAGGAAGGACTCAGCTGTACACCAAGATTCAATCCCTAACCCCGTATTCCAGCAAAGAGCATTAAAATGTAGTCAAGAAATGTTGAGGAGAAGGGGAGGACACAAATAAACTAAGTTAACTTTATGGCCCAACCTCGACTCCAGCGAAGCGTAGCGCCACCAGACCCTGGTGACTTCCCAGCCCTGCTGCTGAACTGTCCGGTGACCTTAGGAAAAATCACTTTACTCTCTCTTGTTGACTGTAAAACGTGAGGGAGGGATGTTCACATCCCCTGCAAAGCACCACGAGGTTCACAAGTTAACATGTTCTGCCGAAGCACGTACAACCTCACCTTTGGCGGTAGCTTTAGGCCTGTGGCTGAAACGATCTCTCCCCTGAGACCCTCCTTGTCCATCCCTTCCCAAATGCATTTAATTAAAAAGCCCTGAGTGTTGAGCTGCTAATGATGATCTTTTATTGAAAATCCTCTTCCCTTGGCAAGTTGTTCCTGTCTTGTTCCTAGCCATGTCTTTTTCTACAATAAGCCGCTTCTACCTATACTTTCTTCAATGGTCTGACAAGAAAACAGGTTTAATCCCCAACAACTTTTTTTTTCATGTAAGGCTGCAGAGCCCTGCACCTGTGATGTGTGGCGGGGGTTATTTCATAGGCAAGCCTCTTCCCAGCGGCTCCCAGGAGTCCAGGTTTCTCTCCTCCGATGCTGGCACGCAGAATTACCCTGTGCAACAGAGCTCAAATGGAGATGAACACTACTCCCTCCTGGCCCTCACTAATTTTTTTTTCTTCTTTTATGTGTGTATATAAAACAGGCAGTGGTGAATACTGCAGCCAGCAACAAGGAAACCTCTGGAAACGCATAAATATCAGGGACCCACAATGTTATTGTAGCAGGTCTATGGGAAACATCTGGTGCCTCTCCAAGTGCTCTCCTACCACTTGATGATACAACCGCTCAGATGATGGGAGCGTCTCTCTGAGAGGCTCTTAAGTCTCCTAAACTAGATTAATCTACATGCAGCATACAGCAAAGCTACAGATACTTCCTAATGGTCTGAAGTGCCAGCTCCCATGATAAATATATGCCTCCTATGTGCAATTATGCCTGTTTCTTAATAGCATTAAGATGACTGCAAGATACTAATTACCAAATATGAATTTTGCGATTATACTCCATCATACCTTACTCCTGACATAGCTACTTTTAAATAAACAAGGATTTTGGGTTTGACATCACCAAAGAAAAGGGAGTTTTCTCCTTTGATCCATTTTAACTTTCCAAGCGTGATTGTGGAATCACAGAAGAGCAAAAATTCCCATTTGCTGAAGTACTGCCAGGGCTTCACTGCAGCCATTTCCCTGCTATTAAGAAATGTTGTTAGCCCTTTTATTAATCAGTGGGAGGAATTATATTATTTGAAATGAAAGCAATCTCACTAGCTAATTCCTGCTATTCTCCAGCCAGAATTTCAGTGTTTGTCATGAACTGTTTGCAGACTTACCTTTATTTTAATTAACAATACCGCAAGATCCAAGGTATCCCCCGTGCCTAACACTGATGTCATTAGACAAAACACATCTCTTACCTGCATCACCTGCAAAGACACTTGCAAATAGCTTAGACCACAAGTAAAGAGTACAGAAAAGCCTCTTTCCAAAGCATATGAGAGGGATGTAATGAGAGAGTTGCGCCAATGCCACTCAGACACGGAGGTACTGTCCTCGCAGTGAAATAAATGGCAAAGTCCCTGGTTGACTACAGCGGGAAGAGAATTAAGCCAGTGCTGAGCAACTTATACATCTCCCCGTTCAGTGTTACCTCCTGACATTAAAATAAACAGACATCATGGTCATCTGAGTAAGAAACCGGTTAGATGAGACTATAACAAGGATGACGCGAACCTAATCCAAACCATTCTATGATTCTAAGTGTGGGAACCTGCAGCATTAAACACAATGTGAAAGGATGCACTAATGATAGCAATATTTTTCCACTGTTCACGCGAGCACAGAGACAAATGTTGTGATCTGTCTCTGTCTGCCTTTTCTGGAGTGCTGTTTTATGACACAGTTAATGATTTGGCAAAAAAAAAAGTAATAGCCTTGTACTGCAGCAACTGCAAATGATCTTTGCCTTCCATCTTGGAAGATGAGTAACGGAGGCCTGTGTTTGACCCCTTTATGAGCATTGTGCTTGGGGAGGGGGGGGAAGTTGGAATAGACACCTAAAAATAGAAGTGTGCAAATGATACCATAATGTACAGCTACCTTGTTTACCATTATCCTTAGCCATAGATTTATTGCTGTGCTCTTAACACACACCCTACTTCTTTTCTTCCCTCTTTTTTTTCACCATTCCTTTCTAATTGGAGCTCAGTCTGTGAAATGTAATTAAAGCTCTCATAAATACTGCCAGCGAGTGCACCTTTTTTTCTTCCAAGTAACTACTAACATCTTCGAGAAGACCTCATCAACCCCTGATAGAATACAGACTAATGTATCTTCTCACACCCCCTGCTCAGGATGGGGAAGTCAATCTTCCCACCTTCCACATAATTAAAGTCACCCACATTATGTGCTTTTTCTTTGCCACTCCCTCTCCTTCTCACATGTATCACCCTGTCATCAGCTCCTTTCATCTGATTTATTCTGTTTCTAATCACTGAACAAAATCCAGTGCTTTCGAGAAGAGCTGGAGCAGTCCTAAGCATAGCTCGGCACCAGGTTTCCTTTTTCTTGCCTCCTCCCATCTTATATTAAAAGACAGTTCTTTTAAGTCTCCTTTAAGAAGGATTATTTCCTGCAATCTAAAGAGTTTATTCATGCCTGCGAGTGAAAAAAAATACCCTCTTCCATTCAGGGTAAATGACTGAGACATTAACAATGAAATTCAATGGTACTTCAAAGACTCCTTTGGGCCCTAAAGGTTGTGTAGGGCTGCCCGGGGACCCAACGAAGCTGTTAACCCAACAGGTGGCTTCATTTGGTCTGTGAAAAATAGCGGCTGCTTCTCTTGGAGAGGAAAACACTCCTGGATTCAGCCAAACGGCAGCTATAAAAACGCCTGACTCGAGGGAACTCTGAAGTTTTCACTTCGCCCACCTGGCAAAGGGAGAAGGTGGCTGCTGTGCGTGCCGGAGCACTGCTCCAGATGTGGCACCGAGTCTCTCCTGCAACGGAGAAGGGCATAGACCTTCCAGGGTCCAACGGTTTAGGAGCCACGTGCGTGTCCCATCCCCAGAGGTACATCGTTACTTCTATGAGGCAGAGTAGCTGGAGCAGAAGACACTGAGGCAGGAGTCCTGACAGCCCCATACTTCAGATATTCTCCCATCAAACGACCCACACAGCCCCTTGGGCACATGGCCAGGGCTCAGCCACGGGGACCGGGGAGCAGAGGGCTGTGTGACCCTGGACCGCAGCATCCCAGGGGACACAGCCCGGTGCGGTGATGCCCCTGGCTGGGAGGGAGCCCCCTCACCAGCCCCTGGCAGATACTGTCTCATGATCCAGGTTCAAAAGTTAAGAGAGGCAGAGAAACCGGGAGGAGCCGCTGAAATCCTTGCTAAGCTCTCAAGAGGATAAAGTGTCAGCGTCTTTAGCACTTCATTACTGCTATTGCTTGTTTTTGTTAAGTGCTTTTTTTGGACCCTCATCAGTGAATAGTTGCCAAGCCACTCTAAACACTATTACTGCCAAAGGCCAAGTAAAACCCAAGGTATTTACTGAAGAGGTAGCAATTGCTCTCCTGCTGGATAGAAAGTCAAAAGGATCGGGATTTTAGTTACATTTAATCGCCTGGGCACTGGAATTTGCAACTACTTGGAATGGACACTGTCACATTATTAACGGCTCCGTTTTTAGCAGACAAAGCACAATTCACCAACCAAATGAATTGCAGACAATACCTTGCACTCCACTGGACTTGGATCAAAGACTCTTTCCTGACTGATGGTGTAAAAGAGGGAAGAAGGGAATGGTCACTATTGCAATTAAGATTTGGGAGCAAACAGACCCAACGCCACACTTTTCCCCAAGCTGTTCAGCATACTTTAGCTCACTAAACGCTTTGGATAAATACACTGTTGACTGACATTTCTATTTTTCATGCTGCAGTAAAATTGAAACCACATTAATACTGAAACCAATTCAGAAAGAAAAAAAACAAACCCAAAACCCAAGAACCCACCCATCAGCCCATCTCCAATGGACTTTTACCAGCCTCTCTTATCTGCCCTTAAAGTAAGTTTGGCAAATAGGTTAGGAAACACTTCCAATGAAGCTCAGGGCTCCAGCCCTATGGGAAGGGCTCAGCAGGGGCAGAGGAGCGGCAAGAAGAGTCCCAGTCCCAGTGTGTGCCCTCCAGCCTGTCACACCACACCTCTGTGCCTCAGTTTCCCCATCAACGAGCCAGATGCCCGAAAAACCTCCCTGACAAAAGGCAGTGCATAAGTTATAGGCAATGAAATAGCAATTTACTGATATCAGGCACCCCTTCCAATGACGTTGTATCCATCAGGTCTGGATACAAGAAAGCTGAGCCAAATAGAATTTATTTACTGCATTCATTTGCATAATGACCATGTATTTCCCTTCCATATTTTGTCCTAAATGAAGAACTGGGCACTGTACAACTGAATTTAAAATAGCAGTCATCGTACACTGACTACTATCAAAAGACACAGGAACAGTGTGAGGCCATGACAGATGCACAATTGTTATCTGAGCACATGCAACACTTATCAACTGCCTGCCTACTTTATGACGATTTGTTTTGGTTTATAGAGATGTTCTGCAAGGGTTGCAAATAGCACTCGAAGCCCTGCAAGGCTATCTGACTGGCAGAAGTCCCCCTCGAAGACTCCGCCAACGCATAGCGGAGGGTTTGGTGCATCACGTCTGCGGAAAGCACAGGGCATTTCGTCCTTCATGCACACTCAGCTTTGCTAGTTGCTGTCTGCAATTTTGGAAAAGCCAGAGAAGGGTCTGTGTCATCATGTGCATCCTCGCCCCGTCATCCTCCAGCTCCTTTCCATCTCCTTGCAGGGACCGAGTTGCACCTGGTACAAAAATATGTACAGTAAATTAAATAACTCAGTCATTTCTGCAGCAATAGCCTTCCAGTTTACTGAACTGGGTGAGAGCACCTCTCTGTGGAAACTGCCCTTGCATGGCCAGGCGTTCAGAGGCTCGCGCCATAAGTCTCCAGCAAGGTCAGCGAGCGATTTCACGCTTGGTGCCACCCCTCAGGAGAACAAGGCAGAACCACGGAGCTGCATGGTTTAATGATGCAAGGCAGGAACCCATGGTGGGGAAGGCAGAGCCCTGGAGATGACAAGATAACATCACGGTATAGATCAGTTCCCCTTAACAAGCCACACTAATGCTGAACTGTGTGAAAGACAACTCAGGAGACAGCGCAATTAATGATCTACTTGGCTGAGCACCACTTTCCCTCCTTGCATTGAGGCAGATTGCAGAAAGTTGGGAAGAAGCTACGTAGGAACTGCACACAGGGTCCCATGAACCCTTGCAAACCAAAGAAGGAAGAGCCAGCCCAGTTTTCTGCTTTTACCTGATTCAACATCGCTTCCCTTCATCTCATTTAGGGGCATAGAGCAAAGATGCACAAGTTGGCATGGTAGGATGCAGAAGCGCAGTTGGCGATTGCGATGTGTATCCCCGGGAAGGCAGCGATCAGGTGCTGGTGCCCTCCATTGGCATTTTCCACCTAATTCTGCAAATTTGCTTGAGGCATCTTTGTCTCTCTCTGCCACAGGCGCTGCAGAGCAAAGAGGTCAGGAGCAAAAGGCCCCTTCTATCACCTGACTTGCTCACCACCCCTGGTCAAACCCCACAGGGTGGATTTTGCCAAATGCATAACAGAGTTTGCAAATTTTTCCCATCGATTTCCACAGAGCAGCGCTCTCTCCAAGAGCCTGCCCAAGCCGACGGCGCCTACAGGATCAGGCTGGCACGCTCGGCGCCTCTCAGCAGAGAGCAATGCATCGCCCCAGCTTGCTGCGCCGCAGCGGAACAACCCTCGCCCAGCGCCGCCATAGCCAGCGGGTGTCCTGCATCGATTTGTACGGGGCCTTTTGATCAGACCCCATATTCTTAAAAATTATCAAGCTTGAAGGAGCAGGAAAATAAATAAATAATAACGCTTTCCTTCTGGTGATTTCTATTGTACTGATCTAGCTGGAAATCCCATTAGTTACTCGCTTTGATCAGGACTGTTCCTCCAGGACCGGGAGATGCAGAAAGCGTTCCACCACGCTGGCAAACGAGCACATCTGAAGTGCATTTTAATTAAAGCCTTCCATTTCTTGAGCTTTTTGTAGTATTTGCATGTAGCTGAACTTTGGCCCAGCTGCTGTAGAAGAAATACTGTTTATTGCTGGGCTGTCTGTCACCTTGGCGCTGCTCTTGGCTCTCCAGGTAGAGCTCTCCAGCCCCCCTCCCCTGCCCACGAGGGAGGAGAAATGGGGCAGGAAGCTGGGATAAAGCACTCGCCAGTCCTATTACTGCTATTACATTAACCCTTTGCAAGAAACACAAGTGCCAGAAGCAGCATTTCATATGACTTTCACGGAATGAGCATTAGCAATCACAGAAGAAGATGTGGAAAAACCCTCCAAGCCTCGCTGAAACACGCCTCTCCAATAACAAGCAATCCAGGGGAAAAAAGCGTTTCAGCCTGATACTGTAAAATAGTAATTGTGAACCTGTAATTCAGGCGCATTGCGAGCTGGAGCTCCGTTTGGATACAGCAAAATCCTTCCCGAGGTGCAGAAGCCAGCTTGCTCCATGGGTGCAGACACCAGGTGAATCAGCAACCGTGGGGAAAAAAAATGGCCAAATGAACAAATAAATGGATACATTACAAACTGCATATTAAGGAGAGGTTGGGCTCAAGGCAAAAGAAAGCAGGCAGGAGGAAAACAGAGCCAGAAAACTATCGTGTTCAAACCCTCTTTGAACGCGGGCCCGGCTAGCGTGCAATTTGGTACAAGGGCAGCAAGAGTGAAAGGCATCTGAACCGCGTAAGCTTTACAAAGCTGCCACAGATATCCACATAAAACACAGGCGGGCAACCTCCGTCTTCTGCCCAGCATGTGTCCTGCGTGTTCGTACACACACAAAGGCACACACGCTGCCATGCGCGTACTTACACCTTCATGAGCCTTCAAATTCCTATTATCAGCACGATAGTTGCACGGGAAAGGAGAAATACCCTGTGAAGTTGCTATACCCTGAGTGCTGCTTCTATAGCACAGCTCACTCAATGCACAATTACTGAAACGCAAATGTTTCAAACTACTCTGGCTCCACCGTTATATTTAACTTTCGAGGGAGATAACTATAAAAAGCTTACTTGATACAGTAAAGAAGCCGCAGCCAGAGAGCAAGTGGGACGTTTGTTAAATGCCGACGAGTCCCCTGCTATTTCTCTAACATCACTGGAAGTAGTTTTACATTCTTTTTTGCCTTTTTTTTTTTTTTTTTGTCCTGGTGTCTTAAGAGCACTTTCAAACTATCATCTATGCAGAGCGTTAAAAATGTAAAACCACTTTTAATGCTAAAATCAGAGAAAAAACATATCAGACAAAAGAATTATCAGCTGGCAGACTGAGACTAAAGAGCTGAACAGGATTTTATTAGCAGTAAAATTCAGAAGCTGCATTCATGGAAAAAAGAAATAATCTATACGTTGATGTCGTCTGGGCAGTGAAACCATTTTAGATGCTTTACTTTTGCTCTCTGCCAAGTACTGCGCTCAGCACAATACAAAGAGAACTCCTTGGCCCCGAAGACTGTGTTTTAAAGTGATTAGAATTAGATTAATATAAGATTACTTGGCAATCCTTTAAAAATATGCCAGCAAAATGGGAAATAAAATTTTAAACCAGCACTATCACTCTTGCAGTGTAACATCAGTGGTGCTCTGCAAAAACACAAGCTTCTTACAGCTCTGACCTTGTGCAGCTCTTACCACATCTGACCGCAGCACAGCCTGCTCTATGTTTTTTTGGAAAATATCAATATTTGCTCCTCGTACACCTCTAAAAATCTAGACTCGGGCTGCCCAATCTCTGTACTTTACCCCAAGCCTGAGGTTACTTTGCTGGCGGTGATCCCAGCGGCTCCGGGATGTTAGAGGAATCCATGTCAGTCCTGCTGGCTGCAGCACTTCAAGTGGGGTATTTTGGGCAGCTCTTGCTCCATCACCCCCGGCTGCATGGCACCATCCGGGTGCAGCCCATGGATAAATTTTCCCCAGGTGTAACCTGGCATTTGCTTTTCGTAGCTCATGCGACTGCCTCACAAGTAACATGCTTTGAAGGAAACTAATCGCTTTACCATAAAGATATTTGTCTCACTGCCACTGGGACTTGGTAAAACCTGCACCCTACTGCACAACACGCAGGAAGTGTCATTGGTTGAATCTCATCAGGAGAACTTCAGCGCCTTTCTCTTTCCCTTTTTTAGGAGGAGGGTGGACAGGGACGACTATTTCTTACTATTTTTATTTTCACCTATAAATAAGACTTTTTAATTTCATGTCAAAATTGAAAGGTCTGTCTGTAGATGAGGAAAAATGCTTTTTATTTCATCTTTTAATGTCCTCATATATCAACAACGGGATTGTCTCACATATTTCAAGAATAAAAATGACCTCTAACTAAAAGTCATATTGTAATTTTGGGGATTTTTTTTCATATTCCAAAGAACTCTCTCAATATTCAAAAGCATGTATTTCTAATACTCCAAGTATAACAAAAAGACTTATAACAAACTATGAAAAAGTAGCAATTACCAACCGGGGAGTTATAAATAAAACTGTAGAATATTCAGCTGATCCATAATTCATTTGGTAGCAGACACCCAGCCATCTGGGCTGGAGTGAACCCACGACTCTGGAATAGGACGGTGGATGAAGATCTTGCATTCAGATTAAATGCGGCCATCACCAAAAAAAAATCAAACAATAAACCTTTTGTGCAACACTGGCTTTCAGGTTTTACACTGTTCTGCCAGCATGTTTGTTTTTTAACCACCTACAATTGCGTTCTCTGATTACATGTGACCACGCTTCAAAAATAAAGCAAAATACTTCTTGAAGCTGATTACCGGCATATGCACGGGACTTCACAAATGAAATTATTCGCTCTTCCTGCCTGAACACTCACTGGCAGTTCGATACTCATTTTTCACATCTTCCTGGACACAAAGGGTGTTCACAGCCAGCAGAAGGATCCTGCTGCAAGGCACAGCCATGGTGCCACAGGGTATGGTGCAGGGTGCACCCAGGTTTGAGTGGAGACCATGGTCTTTGAGGCAGTACTGGTTTACCTCCGCTTATTAAAATACTCCTGTATTCACCCATCCTGGTATGGAAGATTACAGTTTGCTTTTAAGAGTACATTGTTCTAAGTTAAATGCTGTAATACCTGCATTAACGCACTGGAAGCTAGTGTGGCATCTCTAAATGACAGTGCTTTCCAAATAGATGGGCAATTGCAAGCCTTAAACCCTCTATTTATGGCACTAATAGCCCCTCTCTGACCAACCTGAATGTAAAGCACAGCCTAAACTATCAGACATACCAAATTCATATAGGATTGCCTGCAGCTGCTAAAATTTTCTCGGAGTTCATAAAATGATTAGACAAATTCATGGGAGAAAAATCCATTAAGGGCTATAAAGCACAAAAAGGTTGTCCCCGGAGGCTGGAAGGAAGAATCGGTACGTGTCTGCCTCATGCTCATACCCTCGCTATAGTATCCACTACTGACCATTGCTGGGAAGATGACGCAACTCAGGGGATCAAGTACTGTTACAATGGAGATTTACAGGCAAGCCCTGCTCACCACCCTAGCTGTGGAAAGGGAGTTTTCCAAAAATAAAGACCTGCTTAAGCTTTAGCAGGCCCTAGGTCAGCAGTTCTGGTTGAAAAGTAGAGCTGCAAGACCAGTCTTGCTTCTTGTGTGAGATGCATGCAACATGCCGCATCTACTGGAGCATCCTCTTGGACATTTTTTGCTATTCCTGAAGAAAATAAGCAAGCTGCCCCCCTCCCCAAGCCAAACCAAACAAGCCTGTGAGACTTGGCAGTTGCAAGAATCAGACCCTGAACTTTACAGGACTCGAACCTGTCCATTTCCAAAGGCAATCCCTGCAAACAGGCTGCCCAGCACAGCCATCTCCTCGCCTCATTTTCTGATGTTTTCTTCCCAGACTGTGCAGGGCTGCAGTCGATCAGTTTCAAGAGCACGCAGCTGCTGACACACCACTGCCGCAAGTTTCCCTTTCTGAATCACCCTTGGCTGCTTTTCAAAGACTGGTATATCCTGAGTGCTAAGGAAAACACCTTCTCCCTTGCTCCCTGCCACTGCGCAATCAGAGTGAGGATCACGGCTTTCAGCACACCTCCCTGTGCCAAGGGCTTTCCAGCTGCTTCCAAGTACCTAGTGGTTTTTCGGTCAAGTAAGAACCTAGCCGTACCTCCCAGGCAGCAGTACGGGTTGCTAGGTCCTGTCCTCCAACCCCTGTGCACCTCAGGGTGCAACTTCTATCTCTGGTTTGGCCTCGGGCATGCAAACTCCTTGAGGCTTTAGACACATTAACTCCTCCTCTGTTAGCAAGCACATCCGGATCTTTCTTCCCCTCCTCCCCAAAAAAGGTTTGAAAATATCATAGAGGGGATTGAACGCTGGCTTCTGACTTTTCAAACAGAAAACAGGCAGGGGGTTTATCTGAAAACACACACAAAGAAGGTCTTTAAGTGTAAAGGAGTCTGTGGCACTTGGGATGCCAGCAGGAGAACCGCAGCACTCTCACACCCCCCACCTCCAGGCCAGCTCCGTGCCTGGTGCCTGAAGCCATGCCCAGCATGGGAGATGCTGGAAACAAAAAGCAAAGAAAATTGCTCAGCTCTTTAAAAAGACTGCCTTAAAGTGAATGCTCTTGGCAGGTTTTAAACCTAGAAAGGTTTTAAACATT
Organism: Anarhynchus alexandrinus; assembly: GCA_008711295.1. Taxonomy (NCBI): domain Eukaryota; kingdom Metazoa; phylum Chordata; class Aves; order Charadriiformes; family Charadriidae; genus Anarhynchus; species Anarhynchus alexandrinus. The sequence goes on from VUYV01000022.1 coordinate 1,918,560, forward strand.
GCGTCTTCCCGGTGTGCTGCTACGATGATATGACGGGCACGCGGGCAACCATGAATCACAACCCATTACGAGACACACGTCTCTGACCAAGACGTCATGGTAGGTGCTTTCTGTATACAGGGTAGATAAGACGAAAGACCTCAAGGGAGATGCACATCTCTGTCTGGAGTGACAGCGTTACTTAATCATCCAGCTTGGTGAAATCACTGTGGAAAAAAAAAAGTCACACGGTTGTCACTTGAAAAGCAAACTTCAATATTAGCAGCACACGCAGGTTGCTCTCTGGAAACTGTCTAAATAGGTGGCAGTTATGTAAACTTGAGCAAAACCATGAACAAGAAAAGGATGGCTAACTCAATCCTACCACTGTCACTTATGAATTATTCACTGGGCTAAAGCCCATGTGCATGAGGCACACTTTTTAATGCTCTGCGAGAGTGCATTACAGATGGCTCCCTGCCATCTGTGCTGGGAAGTCCCTTGGGCTTGTATTTTGCAGCAATCCCACAGGGGAGAACCATGCTTTGGCCAGCCCATACACCTATGAAGGGAGTAAGGTCCTCTGCCTGCAGCAGCTCTAGGGTAGTTATGATGGAGGCCAGTGCACTTTCCACCTCCCCTGCCTTGTGGTGTTGCTCGCCCTTTCTAGATATGTGTTTTCCAGCAGAAAACATCTGCAAAATCCCCCAGAAACAACACAGGTTTGGGGATTACAAGAGGGTGACAGGGCAACTAGCCCTATATCTGGAGCCTAAGGCAACTGCATCCTGAGTGGGCTGGTCCCATCCCAAGTACCATCAGGTCCCCTGGGACTGGGGGAGCAGAAGCATGCTGGGGTCACCAGCTGAGATTAGCTGATCTGCCTCCTCTTGTGCACAAAACATTACTGTTTCCTTGCTGTATTTCCAAATCTGATTTCAAAAGTTCAGAGGAAAATTACATCAGTCTGAAAATGCCAGACTGATTGCCGGTGCCAATTCTTCTTCTCATTATTTTAAATTGGGGAGAGAGGAAGAGGGACAAATTATTTTGAAAAATGAGAAATGGAGAAGAACACATTTTTTTCAGGAAGCAATCCCTTCGAGAGCCCAAACCAGAGGTAGTTTCTGCTGCCAAAAGCTCCCATGCACAGAAGAGGTGGTACGCCCAGCACCCCGCTGCCTGCGCATTCTCTGCAGTCCTGAAATTAGCGTGGTCTTTTCGGGACGGACAAAAGCCAAACCAACAAAACAGACCTTGGCATTTCTTTGCAGTGCTGGGTTAGTGAATACCTGCCAGCGGGACTCCAGCAGCCAGACCTATCCCACAGCATGCAATTTTTTCATTTTCTGCAGCCAGCAGTTCTTGTAGCAGGATTTCTCCTACTGGTGCAGTTGGCTTTGTGTCACTGCCTTTAGTGACTCAACTTCATTACGCCAGCCTTCATGAAAACATAATCATACCATCAGAAAACCTGTGAGAAGGAAAGGATGAGCCCCCAGAGCTGCATCTCTTGGTGGCCATTTCAGGGGGAAGATGAGTGGGCTGAGACTCCCTGAAGCCCCGTGTGCCCTGCCTGCTCTTACTTGAGAGAGGACAGCTGAAGGCCAGGCTTTTTCAGAGGTATCCAGCATCTTTGGGCATGGCCAGGCATGGACCACTCCACTCCACCTGCACACTTCCGTTACTTGCCTCAAAGGATATTTTTCAGATGCACCTTAAGAAAACAGATATCCACTTTCCATGCTTGGCAGCTAGTCTGATTTCCAAAGTCCCCCTCTACGGCTGCTTTATTTCTGTCATGGACAAACCGATGATCACCCCCTGGGAGTGCCAAAAGAACACATTACTGGGAAGCATGTTTGATGCTACGACTCCGGCAAACAGGCCTGGTTCTCCTCCTCCTCAATAAGTGGTGGGACCAGCCAGTGAGACAACAAAATACAGTCACCACTCCTTGCTTTGGACAGAGGTTTGATTCAACCTCCTGTTGAATCAAACACAAAAGCATACAGAGGCAATTTCAACACCATACAGTGAATTAAACAGTCATGGCTTGATCCATTATTATCTCCCTTGATTGCAGCTCGACCAGGGTAAACAGTGAGACTGCGCCAGAAGCTACACTTACCCACTTGTCCTTAGCATGAGCTACATTCGTCCCAGGTCTACCATTTCCTATAATGGACCTTTCAATACAAGGCTGGAGGCGATAACTGTGCAAAGGGGTTATTCTTGGCCTGATGCACAGGAAGGCAGCCATGTGGACAAATCCTGCTGCAACTAAGGGGAGTTTGGGACATAACTCACAAACCAGACCCATTTCCTCACAGTCTGTAATGATCAGCAACGTATCATCTCCTCTCGTGCAGCTATACTTACTGAGGTTTATGTGGATTTAACTCTGCACACCATGGAAAATCCAATGCCAGCAATTAAATACTAATGCAAACCCACTAACAGGAAAATACACTTTTTCCAAAAACAGAGTTACTGGCAGCAGCCTTCACAATGGGAAAACAGTAAACAGCATTAGGACCGTGACACCCACTGATCTGCATTAAACTGGTGCCTTCAACAGGTGTCATACTGCCATCCACTGATGTTCCTGCAGAAGATTTCCTGCCGCATCCATCAGTAGCAACCCCGGCATGCCTTTATTTCCTCTCCTTGAGATATATCTGAATGATTTGTCCAGCACTTCGACAATCCAGTCTAATTACCAGGACGGGTATCCGATGAAGTGCGATGCAATCGCACTCTCTTGCCGCTGGCTGCCAAGCCCGCGCAGGTACACCTGGGTAGCAGGACTGAAATGCAGCCCTGCTCCAGCTAGCAGTTTTCTGCTCCGCAGTGAGGACCTGTCGATCTCCATCTAGCTGTTACGCTGCATACCGCACCGGGTTTCCTGGCTAAGCTTTGTCTGTAAGAAGAAGGCAAAGGGTGGCTCCTGTGATCTGGCAGCAGTCCTCATGGTCCCAAATGCCACTGGTTCACATTCCTGGAAGGGCTCCGCAGCGGACAAGTGCCACTGGGGAGCCCTGAGTTAAACGGCAGGAAGCGAGCCAGGTATGCAAAGGGAAAGACCCTAAGACACAGAGCATGAGGGACAACAGAAGGATAGAAAGGCCTCCAGGGCTTACAGAAGCTCTGTGATGTGCCTGGCGTGTTGATGTGCATGGAAGGAGATGTAATCATGCTTTTGCCTCCCATCACACCTCCAAACAACAGGGGACAATGGCAATTCCCTGCCCACGTCCAAGGTGACAGCTCTTTTCAATCGCTGGGCACAGGAAGGGCAGACAGATCTGAGCCCTGGACAAAGGAACAAACCAGTCTACATTATTTCTGCCTGTACAGTGCAAAACCAAGAAGGACACAGTATGCAATGACATCTCAGCCCTACCTTGTTGGAGAAGCAGTGACAACGTACCATATCACACCAGCTTGAGTCCAGTCACTTTAGTATCACAGTGCATAAGAGGGATTAAATTTCATAAAGTCACTCAAAATAATTTTCTTAGGGTAACTGTTTGCAAAGTTAGGACGTTTTAACCACTGGCATTTGGAATCAAAATGAACTTTTAGAAATTTCCCTTTCCCAACAGCAGAAGCAACAGTTTTCTTTCTGGTTTAGTGGGTGCAAAGAAGTGGAGGGATCCCCGAGTAGCTTAGTGTAAAAGGAAAAAGCCACAAATCCTAAAAGCGTGTCCTGCTGGAAGGAAACATGTTGAAGACTGCAGTAATTATAACCTATGAGACACAACCACCACCCCCACACGTATTCGAAGAGGCTGAAGTCAGCCCTCCATGCTGGGGACTTCCACCCATTTCAAGGGGAGGTCTGCACCAGGTCTGACTGGCTTGGACTCCCACCCCAGACATTTCCCCAGGTTGAAGATCCACTTACCTGCCTGGTTTGTGGTTACATTTACAGACACAAACTGCCGGGCTCCAGGGTTCTGGTCGGACACTCCATTCACTGCCTCAATTTCAAAGGTATAGTTTGTATGAGCAAGCAGATCCACCATCATGACAGAGGTGTTTTTCAGGCCGGTTTGCTGGGGGAGGTACCTGACATGACCGCCACACGCCTCACACAGACCTGAGTGTGAGTTGCACTTCTTGCATGCAATATAATAAGACACATCTTTCCTTCCACCAGTATCAGCAGGGGGAATCCATTCCAGAAAGACACTAGTCTCGTTAACATTTGAGATGGCACTCCGAGGAGCAGAGGGGGGTCCTGGTTTGTAAAGTGAGAAAAACACATGGTAAAAACAGTATTATCAGTCGTCCTGCTCTCTACTACTCTCTAGGCTGAAAAGAGATGCCCCATTGCTCACGTGCCAAAAAGTACACAGGGACCATTTGCAGCAGCACCTGAAGAACTGGGAAAACGGGGATTTGTTCTGAGTGCTCCCACCTCACCTCAAGGGGTCGTGTTGGGATGCAGCCACCTGCACGGGAGGACAAGACACGGGGCTGGCTTAAACCCAACAAGAGCACTCCACACCGGGGCATTGCCTCTGGTGCTCTCCTTGCTCTTCCTGCGAAGGGTGCTGCAAATCTTTGTCCTGCCCAAGTCACTGCTGGCTTCACCAGGGGCAAGATTCCCCCTCCTCAGCCCACCATGCCTGTATTACTAGCCCTAGGTCCTAAAAGAAGACACACGCAGGGGTAGTCACGCTACTTAGGTACTCAACTCAGATGCCGAATCTTTGCTGTGCATGCACCCGCCTCTCCCCATCAGCTATTTGGCAACAGTGCAACCTAAGCTTGGGCATCCAAATCACACCTAAGTGGGGCGTTCAATGAAGCCCAAAACAGATGGTGATCTACATGGGCCACTGGAAACACGGCCGCATCCGGCTACTCAACGGCAGCCTCCTTGGTCCCTGCCAAGCTCTAGCACGGTTGGTTAGCCGCACCGCACTTGCTTATTTTGCCAAGCCTCCCTGCTCAGGATGCCAGCGTGGCGCTGGCACGGCTACCGAGGAGGAACAGCTGCTGCAGAGCCACCAGAGCTACTGCAAATGGTGAGCTATTTTCCTTCGACCTGCTGCTGGGAAAGGCCACGGCTGGGCAAGCAAAGCCCACCTGCAGACACCTTCAAGACTGCTCACTTGCAGAAGGTGCTGCAAGCTTTTTGTTTTTAACAGGCTTGTGCCGGAGATGAAGGGCAAGCTGCAGATACACCCTGAAGACAACGTGAAAGGACAAGCAGGAATCTCATGCAAGAGATCCACATGTTATATACTCAGGGAATGCTAATGAATGAGGAAGAAAGGGGAAATTTATCAAAGCAAGCCAGGATGGATTTTAACCGTGGCACCACCAGAAGCTATACAGCAAAGACTGGGATTTTTCCAAGGGAGGCAGAGGAGGGAAGGCAACACACTCCCCTTCGGTTTGAATGAAGCTGTCAAAACTCATGAGCAGTTCCTTGAAAAGAGCCCGACAAGTAGCTTCACCAGCTAGAAATCCACACGAACTTAACACCCTGTCTTAAGCTGTCATCTTCTCGTTTTGTCGTGATAATTAAACTTGATTTGTTATTTAAAACAGGCAGTGTTGCAAAAATGAAATTAGCTTATAAACCAGAAGCATTTTCCTCTATTTCCCTTTCCTATTCCCCTTTTTAGGTCTACAAAATTGGTAACACTGATCAAACACTGTCATGATTTCCAGTCAAGCTGTTCTGGTTCAATGAGAAACTCGCTGCCAGAGGAAATAAATAAATTTTTTTCTTGAGGGTGGAAGTAGTTGAAGACAAAAGCTAAGTTAGTTTAGGAAACAGCAGATCAGCTTTGTTTTGTTCTGTGATCACTTCAGATCCCTATGAACCGGGAGCAAGCTGCTCACAATCTGCGCTGCAGGGACCCAGTGCTATTTTAGCTACTGACACCAAGGTACAGCCCAAGTCAGGACTATTTTTTGCACTGTCATACTCGTAGTGATATAATGGAAACTAAGAAATTCATCACTGGAGCTGTGTGGGGTTATATATATTGCACTCAGAGTTTTTTTATATGTTTTCTTAACCGGTTAAATTGCCCTATTTTTTCTTCCACTGGATGAATGCCCTTTTACTGCTACCAGTAGTCTAGGAAAAAATAGAGAACTCAGGCATAAGAAACACTTACTGGACAATGTGTCTTTAATGGGGGATAAATTATTACTTTTGTAAACTCACCAGAGGCTTTTACTTGCTTTGTACAGAAGAGTCAGCTGCTCTTCTTGAGGGCTTAAAAACATCAACTTCATTGGAAGTGCTTTGAAGCTAGTGGGACTTCATAACCTATAAAATTAGCATTCTCACAGGGGCTCAGAGAAAGGTCTTTAGTAGTCTACAGATATCTAACAAGACCTACTTGAAGAATCCTGAAACTGCACTTGGGTAAAACTTTGATAGATCACAGCTGGGAGAACAAAAACAGTGTTTTACCTACAGAAGAGGGGGGCCCTAGGTCTGCTAAGAAGGTCTGTTTTAATTTCCAACCTCCTTTTGTCAAGGACAAAGATGTTAGTTTACTGATCTTTGTTTTCTTTTGGTTTGCTTTAATTTGCTACTTTATACCCTAAGCAGGTAAGATTCACCCCTTCTGCACCACAATTTACTGACCAGATGCAAATACTTTCTGAAGACAAAGATATTGGGATTTTTCTTGATGGACAGCAAACCTGTTGTTTGCTGATGCACATATTTTAAAAAATATAACCTGAGAAAGAAACTACCTTCAAGATACAGATATATATATATGTACACACTCAAACTGAAGTTAACTGTAAACTTTTTGTGAGTAGAATATTACACTAAATACTGTAAAATCTTTAGTTTGTCCTATATGTCATACTATTAAAAATATTTCCCCGATATGCTCTGAACAGCAATAGGGTTACTTGTCAGAGATGGGAGCGGGGAAAAAAAGGGTGTAACTGTTTTCAATTTAAAGAGATGTTGTGCAAGGAACTGAAGCTAGGATTACTTAGTTAAGAAGAAATAAAGGGCAATTACTTCCCAGAAGATACATAATAATAAGAGAATTCTCAAATGCCCATCAGGACCAAGTTTTTTTTTTTGTCTGAGGGCAATAATTATTTCAGACTGCATCACAGCACTAATAATTTCAAGATGACCAATCGTTATTTATAAAACATGCTTAAGGAACTGGAAAAAATAAATAAAAATGTATTCCTCTCGTGCTTTTCTGAGCAGTTGACAGTGGTGTGGCAGTTAGTTTTCTTTAGTGATGCTGTGGGTGGTGGGGAGACTCATGCAGCTTGGGACTGAAAAGCATTCGCTTTAAATTAGGAAAATGTGATTTTATAGCTATACCAACTGGCAAGGGGACTTTGCAGGTATAGAACTGAAAACGCACATTGATATATTCTCTAAAATTAACTAGATTTCAAGTTGAGGAAATCCTATGAATATTATTAACTTCTGTGGTAATAAATAATAAAAATATACAAAAAACTTGCAACATTTTCCTGCCAGTCATGATTCAAGTCTGTCTCGCTTGTGCTTCAGTTCACGATGAGATGTTCCCTTCCAGATCTTATTGGACTGGTTTAAAACATTAGTGTCACTACCTACTCTTTACTGTCCCTGCCAAAATTTACTACCCCTGTAGCTGAGCTGGGGTAGCACATGGGCCCTCCTCATCACCTTCAGCACAAATATAGCTGGATTAGGACAAAATCCCAAGAAAGGATGCGTAAGGCAAGCGAGGCTGACTGAAGCACATGGAGGAGGCTCGGATGATCCACTCTGCTTTTGGGATTGTAAGCATGAATGCCAGCAGAGATGCTGCAACGTCCTCAACTGTTGCACTGGGGTTTGCAGTGGGCAACAGAAGCTGAGCAGTGCCTGGGTCGGTATTAAACCCTCATCTGCACCAGAAGCACTTGGTACCCTGCCAAGCCATATCCTAATACAGCTTCAGGCACCATGCCTGTGCTTTAAACTAGCTTATAGTAAGTTTTCAAAACAAAACAAAAAAACAACCCTGAAACAAAACCACCCAAACATTAAAAACCCCAAACAAACTTTTATTTAAAAAAACCCAACAAATCAGCATAAAAAGCCCAAACAAACATAAAAAGAAAATCCCATGGTATTTGCAGAATCAGAAATTACAGCCTTTACCTACAGGATTCAAATTGCACCAGAAACCTGGGGGAAACAGGCACTCAAATTTCATTTCTTTTTAACATGAGCTGGTCACCAAGCTTGTTTGTGCCCCTCTGAAAATCCTGCCCTACGCTCAGGTCATGGGCGTGCATAAACCTCTTCCTCGGGGATGGCAGCTCTTTCCCCGTGCCAATTCACCAGCAGGACAGACTGGATGCGTAACCCTCCATCTGGAGAGGGGACAGAGAGCAAAACCACTGATGGTGGGCAGGAGGCACTGTGGTCACCAGCAGTCTGGCATAACTCCAGCTTTGGTTCTGCCTGCACAGAAAAGCCACTTTTATATGCATTTCCAGAGCTCAGAGTACTCCTCTCCCTTCCCATTTCCCAATACCATGCTAGACCTCATCATCTCTCATTTATCTATGTTTTTTAAGTCAGGCCAAGGGGCAAAATGGACATCACGAAGCCCTGGTATCAAAGTTTTTCATGCTGTAACCCACCCTACCTACGGCTCTGAAAGACACCAGCATATCTATTTAATAAACTGAGAAGTGCTTGCATGAGTCACCCCCTCCAAGACCACTTTGATCCTGCAACACCAGCTACTGCCATGCTGCCTAAGGCTGTCTTCTCCTTCCCTGCAGCACACCTTCCAACAGCCACATGTTTCATGCTCCTTCGGCTGGTGAAAAGCAAACGCAGAGTTCAAGGGCCCCAATTCTGCTCCAAGTCCCTCCTGCGGGCAAGCAGAGACCTGCCGAGGGCAATTTCCTTTGCGAGAGCATCTCTCCAACAGGAACAGACTTTTTCTTTCTCTTTTTGAAGTGCAAACTTGGGAAGCTTGGAAGGACATCTGTATTCACTGGGATGAAGGCACAAAAAGCCACTACCGTGCCTGCATGATGCAAGGAAACAGTATGGAAGTCACCTCTGCACCACTGCCCAGCGGCTCTGAGCGTGCATGGACTCATAAATCTACTTTTTCCTCTACCACTTAAGTTCCTTGGAAGCTCTACCTGCTCCTCCCCCAGTAGTTCAGCTCCTCTTCGGTACTTTTTAAACTGCTTTTGCACTGCAAAAATCACATTCGGAGCATGAGAGACCCATCTCAGCAAAAACCTGTGGTCTGTTCTACACTTGGTGGGACTAGCTGGAGGTATGCAAATTGCAGTCCTAAGCACCTGAAACATAAACTGAACAAGAAACTTTCAAGGTACAGCTGACAGGATAGCTCACAGATGGCAGGAAAAGGGCAAAATTAGCAATTCTGATTCCACCAACTCCCCCTTGGATTCCCAATACCCCGATTTGCTTGTTATACTACCCTACCCCTACACCAAGGGGGATAAGCTCCACATTTTTGCTGCAGCTTTGGAGAAGCGGTTTCCATTGCTGAGTTTTGAGGCTGTCCTGAAGAACGACCACCTCTAGGCAGCTTGGAAAGGTAGGGCTCTCCCCCTGCTTGCTTACTGAAAACGAGCTAAGAGATGATACTAAGCAGGACCACGTAGGCTCTACCCATGCCTAGCACTGACAAGCGCTACCCATCGTTTCCTCTGCGTGCGTGCCCCACAGCGGTACCCACGCACGCACCGATGCGGATGCCTGAACGCCATGCTGCTACCTGAGCCCACCCGTGAGCAGACGGCGAGAGATGGAGCATCCATTCGTTACAAAAACGCTTCCTGGGTTTCATGCCAGCTTTTGAAGCAAAAGGCTCCGAAAAGTCTGTTCTCATGTAACCGGGGCTACAGTGGACAAAGCCAGTGACATTCCAAGTGTGTCAAGACTAGTTCAGACTCCAGCCCAGAGCCTGTAAAAGCACATTAATGAGGATCATAATTTCTAGTCACAGTACAGGAACAGCTTGAAAGGATTAAAAACAACCCTATAAGCACATGCTTACTTGTACAGGCCATTGTAGGTGGGTCTGATTCCTTCCTAAAATAGTGTTCTTCACACAGGCAAGATGTGGATGCTTCATCAAGCGTGTAGCTGTGAGGGGGACATTTGCTGCAGGATGGACTGTGGGGTGAAGCTTTGAAGAACCCAGGTCTGCATACTGTAAAAAGAAGAACCACAGGCTAAGCTCTCCCATCATAAAATTAGTCTCTTCACATTTCCTTAAAAAAAAAAAAAACAACAACATATCTGCAGCTAGGAAACAGACACTCACGAGCTATTTGGTTTCTGTATTTTAAAACAGTCTATGCCACTAACAGACAGTGCATACTTAAAACATCTGCATAAAAAGAGAACGAGAAGCTGTTGATTTTTTTTTTCCCTTAACATCTGCCTTTACTGGGTATTTATTTTCCTTTTTGAATGCATTAGAGGTAACATCTTTTGGGCTTTGATTTAGAAAACATTGTGTTTGGGTTTTTTTTCATCCAGTCTTAGAAAAACAGGTAAAATACATTTCATGGTTTACGTTTCAGATGTTCTACACCCAGAAATCAATGTCTCAGCAAACAAATAGCAACACGGTGGTGGAGGGGATCTCAAGATCGACGGCTTTAGGACATTGTGATAAGGCTATTTCCCTAGGGCCTTTTCGCCTGCAAACCTGTGATGAATTTTCAAGTGCTCCATATAAGACAGACTGCTCTGGGTATAGCCTGAACCACACGTTTGCCATACAAGATACTCCTTCCAGCTCCAATAGATATGCATGACGAGGCACAGAGACTTGATACAAGAGGTATTTTTGTTCTCACAAATATAATATATGGCTACGGGTAGCTTGGGATTTTTTTCTCTTTTTTTAAATAATTTGAAGTGAATACAGTAATAACTCGTTTCCAGCCTCCCGAAACAAGTGCTCTTTCACCTAAGCAAAGCATTCGGCACTTCACTTGCATGCGCAAACTCAGCCAGGAGCAGTGACAGTTACAGGTTTGCATGTATCCACCCCGGCTTTAGGTAAAAAACAGCTGGCCCTATAATTGTACTGGTATGTGTAGAATTACAAAACCACTGTTAACAAAAGTTTTTTTTTTAGCAAAAAACCCTTGATTTTCTGTTTGTCTCAAAAAGCAGAGACACAGAGACATGTTAAAGCGGCTCCAAAGTGCTCTTACTTTTTTTCCTTAAGAGATGCTCTAAAGTAATTCTGCCCAGTATGGTATCAATGACGCACAAGTCCGCTATCAGACTTATAGAAGTCACCTGGAAATCCCAGAGTCATTCCATCTGTATTCAAACTTCCCCAGTTGTAATTAGCTTGCAAAGAAAATGAGCTCACAGCAAAAGCATTGATATCATCCCACCAGGAATGTCACCGACAATCACAGCACAAAGGTCATGTGCTAAAATTCAGCCAGTGATGACAGAATTCATCTTCACGGTAGATAAAGTATAGGTTTTTACTAGTGATCCCTTTTCCTCTGATGGACCAATTAGGACAACTGCGTCTAAAGTTGGCTCTGCTTCCTGCAGTACCAGAGAAACTCTCTTGACATCTTCCCTTTCACGTCACTAGCTTCTTCACCAAAGGTGAGACACTTGCACATCAACTCCTGACTCCTAGAGCCAACCAGTAAGTTTGCCGATGAAGATCACTCATGCCTCAAAAGGGATGTGATCCATGAGCATCCAATAGACCTCCCCCAGGCCCCACCTCCAGTCTTGCCCGGACCACGAAGCTCTCACAGCAAGTGCCATGCAACCCTGCTGTTCCCAAGCCCACCACGGGCTGCCAGGTCTCCATCATGCACCTGCAGCCTCTCCATCCTACTCTAGGGGATGCTCATCTCCAGCACCCCTGCTGACCTCTCCAAACTGGGCACCCTCCCACGCCTTCCCCCAGCTCCCTTTTCTTCCCACAAGACAGGCAGAGTACAACTAGTAGGACTAGAGGGATTTACAAGTTTTAAAAACCCGATTTCCAAAATTGCTCATCATCCAACTAGTGCTCCATATCTAGGCTGTGAGATCTGCAGGACGCAGTTCAACTGCTTTGTGTCCATACACCAGGACTGGTGACCAGACCTAGGGCTGATTTTATTCTTGATGGCTCTTAGCAGGCTTGCCACGAGCTGTCCTCATGCTTTATAGCACATTCCTCAGTTCCTAGCATAGAGTTAAGTTCTTTAATTTACTTCACAGCCACCTTCAAATGCTGCCCTACCTACAGCAAGGACTTGTTATTCAATCTCTGGAGAGTCTTCTGGGAGAGAAGACCACCAAATGGCTCTTCTCTAGCCTACAATTTGTATTTCAAAGCCAAATCAAACTCATTTGCACACACAGACAATAGAGATGGGGAAATGAAAGCACAAAAATGTGCCACATATAACGAGGGCAGCCCACGTCTAGTGTGTACTCGATGTAATTAGCCTTCGAAAGAGGACCTGAATTTATCTCATTATGTCCCATCAAGACAGACAGAAAATCATTACAGCACAAGAGTTTACCATGCTTCTATTTTGTGCAAAGCAGCAAATGCAAAATAAGTCAGTTTTCCTTGACAGATTTTCAACGAGGTGCAGCTTGTTAATGACGGTATGATACGTAGCTCAGCTCGAAGGGAATCTTTGGTTTTCATGAATAAGTACGTAGCCAACAGATGTACAATGCCAATAACCCATGTTTTAATGAGGGATGTGAAATAAAACTGAACTGGACCAATTTTTGTATAATCTGCAGGCTCCCACGGGTCAGGCAAGTTCCTTTGCTATCCAAAAGGTATAAGGAGGAACATTCAAGAGTATGAAATTATACTGAAGATTTCACCCTGAGTCCTCATAACAAACAGCCAGCAGAGCAGCATGCTGTCATATCTAAGTGAAATACTCTTGCGTGGCTTAGACAGGAAGAATTCAGGGACAGGATATGGGATATGCAAAAAAAAAAGGGATGACAGAAAATAAAAATAAATGCAAGAATTACCACAGCAAGTGGTGGGGTGCTGAGTCCACACCCTTGCAGTAGATGCTTTGGGGAGGACAGAGGGGGATTTGCAGGGTTCGCGCAGCATAGCCTTCCAGCCTCTCACGATAAGCGGCTTGGGGACCACTCCTGATGGAACCCACACGGGCACTACCATGCTCAAGAGCAGAAGCAGCTGTAGCTGCACAGGTGTTTCAAGCATAACTAGTGTCTATTATAAGGCTTTTCTCTGTACCTTTTCCTACATTTGCTTTGTACACAACACAAAGGAGAGGACCACCACCAGAGCTGGTGAGGTGGTTCAAGCAACAGTCCTCTAATAAACAGGGATGCTGTGATGCCACGGCTGCTGTTAGATGAAAGCTGCCCCAAGAACATCTTATGCCTCCACACTGCAGAGCAGGTATCATGGTAGCCAGATGGGCACAGACCTGGCTGAACTCAGCAGCCAAAAGCTGGTACCATGTCATTTTTCTGCCACTGGTGGTAACATCTCAGGTATTTTGGAAATTGAATTCAGAGCAGAACAGGGCCACAAACAGCTTACCTTGCATGCACCTTGGGTTTTGGTCTTTATCTTACCACTCCTCTTCTGACAGTCAACCTTACAATCTCTTCATGTAGTATACATGATTTTATTTAAAATTACATGGGTGTCTGGGGTTTAATTTTTAATTAAATCTTATTTTAGTCTTCTTATATTTTTATCTCAGAATTTCTAATTCAACAGCTCTTGAAAGGATACGCAGAACTAGCACAGTACAGTCATGCATGTAATGGTACTATCTCTCTTTTCAAGGGGGTTGGAAAAGGAGGAGAAATAAGATGAGCCTAAGACTCCCCATAATCTGCTGCAAGCCAGCTAAAAAGAAATGAAATAAAGTTTTACGCTGTTGATGAGATCTGCTTCTTTCTTCCTAATATTAAAACTGATAACTCCTTAACTGATTAACAGCCAGTGATGTGTGAAAATAGTCTTTAAATGAAATTGGTTGCTAGAAAAAAAAAAAGAGAGTATTTATAGACATAACAAATATGCCATAAAGAACCTGCTGGTGTTAGGTACAAGCGGGATGTGTTTCTCTTAGTAGCATATCCATTATCAACAAATTAATTTCACTCTTTTTATTTTTAGTAGCAACCACAAAATGTTGCGGGCATGGAGTATTAACGCCTGTGCAGCCTCTTGCTTGCACACTTCAGGACGGGCCAGAGAGAGATGCTGCAGTGAAGGACAGCAGCAAGAGCCTCTTGGGACAGTGATGGTGTGAGCTGCTCCCTTAAACCGGCAGCAATCGGATTAGAAATGGGCTTCGTACCTTGCAGACAGGAGCCCACAAGAGCCATGCTGCTAAAAACTGGCTCTTCAACCATGGATGGATGGAGGAGGAATCACTGGTCCTCTTACAATGAAAACTGGCCTCTTCAAATGACACGCTGAACTTTATGTGCTATATCAGTAGTAGAGACAGTGAGTACCGGCTAGAGGGGGAAAAAAAAAAGGCAGCCAGAACAAGCCAATAATATCAAACAGCTGGGACTACTTGACAGATTATTTTCTGCAAGCCTTAACATCAAATGATTCGCAGCTGCATCCCTGCAACCCTTCCTGAGCTTCAGTTGAAGACTGCATCCAACAGGCAGGGCTCCTCTCCTCTCCGTCTGTCCCACACCTTCGATGCACAATGCCCCCAGTCAACAAGTGCTGGAAGCAAGGACCGCCTCCAAGGCTGTCCATATCCACAGGCACGTACACGGCCAATTTGGTAAAACCACCCAATTAATATTAGTGGGAATTCCAGTTCTGTCCCTGGAGACAGAAATGCTAGGAAACACAACCCTATAAGCCTCGAAACCCCAGGAGATATGAAAAAGGTCCAACCTATTACTCCCTTTGCACTCTTGTGATGCTGGGAGGATAAGCTCACACAGTACTTAAGTGCTTAGGATCAGCAAAGTGACCTTTCATATATCCCAGAAAATAAAGCTCAAATAGGAATTACACTGTCTCCCTTGCAGAGCACCAAATTAGTCTCCACAGTAATCAGAAACCACAAGTATAACTCATAAGGCATTGCCGCTAATCCATAAATAAAGCTTACAGACAAAATCTAACAAAAACTAATGAGGATAAGGACGCCTACTCTAGACGGAGCACAGGTTATCTGGCTGAAAATGAGGTTTCCTCCCCAAACTGCAAACCCCCTTTGCTTCTCCTTCATACCCTTTAGTCCCATTTGCCTTTTCAGCCTACAAACTACTTTGGGCAGGAACACACAGCTCACCACAGCTTTTAGAACCAACTGTAGCGCAAAACTCTCTGCTCCGTGGACAGACCACCAAGCCAGCTCTCAGCTGAAACACAGGCAGGACGTGGGGAGTGTGTGTGTGTGTTCAGCAGAGAAGAGAGCAGCTCTGGAGCTCATCAACTCTGCCTTCATTAGCACATCGCTCTGGTGCAGGGAATAAGCTTTCAGAGTTGAAGGATTTGAGGAAAACCAAGCTCAAATAAACCAATCCCCGTTCTAGTCTCTGGAGCTGCCATGCCTTGAAGCGTTTGCGCTGAGAAGAGGGGGCTGCTGCCTCTTAGATGTGTCCAAAGCCTAAAGAAGGGTTTAGCTAGGTAGGGTCTTTACAATGTGGAATCAATTAAACTGCTGAGTGGCTCCAAGCCTCAGCTTGTGCTCCTGACATGCATTTTTACTTACAAGAAAAAACAAAACAAAAACCACAGCAGACTGTCTTCACATCTCTCAGCCAATACAAACAAATGATGCTCTTCTAAAAAGTATTTCAAGAACTACACCAACCTGCCATCGAGCATCCTCCTGCAGAATTTACAAGCAGGGTCCCAAGAGCTAATCCTGCCCTCCCTAACAGCCCTCCTTGAACTGCAGGCAGAGACCAAAATTGCTGCCAAAGCTATAAAGCTATAGAAAAATGTGTAAAATGCCCTGATTATATATCTCCTTTAGGGTTGGTCTCTCTATCTGCAATAGTGCTATGCTGCTTCCTGCAGCACGCCTTGGGGATTTGAAGGGAATTAAATAAACACCCACTAATAAAACACTGTAATTCGAAGCTACCGGTTTGCTTGAATCCAGTCGACTTGCCAGCATCCCTCAGCAACTACAGCACCCAACGCTGCAGCCCAAGACCTGCTAAAGGTCCTTTTAAACGAGTTCCTGGAGCTTGCTGGGTAAGTGGGGCATCTGAGGGCTTTGCACCTTGAAAAAGGGACTCGGCCCTTACCTTGGATGTAAGCTGATTCATACATCTCAAGTGGGACATACTCTTTTCTATGAAAACATTGTGTATTTTGATGCTGTTCTGTCCAACCCCCCACTAACTCAGGGGGGCTGCCTGAGTTGCCCCTCACTAACTCAGGGGAATTGCCTCCGCTCCACGTTGAAATCAGCTCTAGCTCTGAATACCAAAACAACCTTGAAAACTCGAATATAAATAAATTAGTACTTTCAGTTCCTCCCTTTGAAATACCACTTTTTCTACCACGTGACTCACTACATTGTCACATGGCAATTTATGACATGACCATAGATGCTGGAAAACTAAGAATTAACTGCCACTAATGACATTAATGTGTTTCTTCTAAACGGTATAAAACTTCATCACATGGCATCACTTTGAAAAATTCATCAAATTCCCAAGTCAGCCACATTTGCAAGCCATAAAAATACCTAGAATACAATGCATTTGAAAACGCTCATGATTACATTAAGATCTTAATGGGCTATATTTCTGCACATCCCGACTTTGCTCTAAAGAAGATTTTGAAGCAATCAATGAGGCAAAACCTGAGTCAAGCCTAAGCCCTCAACGGCGTGATGGAGGAGCAGGGAAGGAGATTTATCCTGGCATATATGCGAACCCGCGCTATCATTTGGGTTTGATTTCACAGAAGGAAAGCAAGCTATGGAAAACAAATGCTCTTAGGGGAAACAGAAGATTTTTCAAAAGCACTCAGCACCGCGCGAGCTTGCTCCCACCGACTGCCTCGATGGCAGGGCTGGCTGGGCGTGCTTTGGTTTTGTGTTGGCTTTTCTTTTCCCCCCCCAAACTTTCCTGTCCAAAAAAACTCTGGGAGAAAACCGGTACATTTCCAGAGAAAGTACTGCTTGGGATGAAGTGTCATTTCGCAGCAAACCCAAAATTTCTGTGACCGGCAGCTGCATGCTCTTGCAAGCGTGTACAAGGGCTCCTTCAGCTCTCAGCCCAGGTGGCACCTGCGGTCCTCCTTGCTCTCTGGTTACAAGGGACAGATCTAGGTTGGTCTCGCTGAATCCCAACTATCTGGCTTACGACGGAAAAAAGGCAGTCCACATCCTGTTCCTACAGCCTCTCTGCTTATTATAGCTATAAAATATCTATCTCCGTAAATCTCTCTGTCTATAAAAATCTATCTGTGTATCTTT
Organism: Anarhynchus alexandrinus; assembly: GCA_008711295.1. Classification (NCBI taxonomy): domain Eukaryota; kingdom Metazoa; phylum Chordata; class Aves; order Charadriiformes; family Charadriidae; genus Anarhynchus; species Anarhynchus alexandrinus. Next base: position 1,936,002 of record VUYV01000022.1, read on the forward strand.
TCTTTGTTCTCCGAGGTGCAGGACAAAGACGCGCTTAAATTACTGTCTTTTTTTTTTTTTAATGAAGACAAACTGAAATCATTTTACTCCCTTAAACAGAGGAGGGGATGATTTACAATGCTGCACCTAAGGGAAAAATACGATTTAAGACACAGAAGGCAGCAGAGAGACATTTGTTTCTGCACGCTTGTAAACATAACTTGAGATGCCTGGCTCTGCGCGTCATCCGAGAGGCACATGAGTCTGTTTTGGGGGTTGCTGCACAAAAAGACACACAGCCCAGGTTATCCTTTGTTACACGAATGGCAACTTAAACATTCAAGCTGCACTGCGTGCTAAGCGAGGGGAGGATTGATGGACAAGCCGCAGAACTCCCTCGAGTTCGATAGCAGCATTGACTGAATAGCAATAACAAGCACCATCCGGAATGGCAACAGGGGGACAGGCATCAAACTTGAAAATGAGGCAGCCAAAACCCCCCTATGTCCATCTGCGTACACGTATTACAGACAGTAATGTGAAGACCAGTCAGTAAAATCTCCCGGAAAATAGGGTTCTTCAAAGCCACATGTTTGCTGGCACAACACTACAATAAAAGGGTTTTAGTCTTCTGGTTCAGTCTGCCATAGGGATCTGGAGCCCAGCCAGCAAAGAAAGAAAGATTTTCTAATTATGCTGTGGTTTGGACAATTGCATCCCATTGTGGTTAAGAAATATGACATTTGGGAGGATTTATTTTGATGATTTATGTCATGTGTGTTTACTCTACCAACATTTCAAGGTTTTAGCCTGAACTAATAGACTGTACATATGCAGGCAGTAAAGAGAAGTAAAAATGCTTAAAATATTTATTTCCTTCTGGTTGGCTCTACCTTGTGCATCTTCATTTGTGTGGACAAGATGTTTAGGTGGTATAAAATCAGCCTTTCCTCTGCTGGCTATTTCGGTCCAAAGTAGGCAGCATCCCACCAACCTACAGCAATGCTAACACGTACACAAAAGGATCCTTTCAAACCCTGCCTCAAATGTTTAAGGGCTTGTTTGCTTCTAGCTTTATGATCATCTGTCTCAGGAGGTAAATTTGGTAGGACTGGCTGCAGACAATTTATTTTAAAATTGTTCCTCTGTAATTTATGGCTGAACATATGTCACTCCAGACACATCTATTCAAATTCCATCAGAGGGCGACGGAGATGGATCTTTTAACAGTCCTTCTGACCAAAAAAAGATAGGAAGGATTTATCCAGAGTTGCCTGGACTAAGTGTGCTAAATGGGTTTATGCACATAAAACTGACTGCAGCGAAGTGGGGTTTGTTTTGTTGGTGGTTTTTTTTTTCAAATTTAAGATACAGGTGATGCTAGCCAATTCTGCAGCAGGCAGGTGGCTTGGAGGCGCACACAAAGAAATGTGGATGTGTCTCTAGGGGAACACCTACCTTTAGTCGTGCCTCCTTCCACAGGAGCTCACGGGTTTTTGCATTGGAGCACACTGGTTGAAGTTACAGATGCAGGTCCTGCTGAGGTAAATTCTGCCCTGATATGCATACCATGAGATGCCTGGGCTTTGGTTAGGAGGCAACAAATCAGAGTGTGTGCAAGGAGGACGTGGCAAGAATTAATACCCTGAGAAATTTAACGAGGAAAGCTGAGCAAGCTACACATACACACACACACAACAAAGTGCAGAAACATCAAGTGGTTATCCCAGCACATGCAGATACAACACTTCATGATTTCAGTTTAATTAACTAGACATAAAAATACTGACATTATTTGTTAAGTTGACTAAACTACTCCTTTGGGTCAGATGAACACTGTAACATTTCACCATTCATCTGCCTTGCCAAGGACCTCCACCGAACAGCTCCTCTTTAGGAATGAGCTCAACAAAGGTCAACCTGAGGCATTGCTGGCTCTTCCCATGTTGGCCTGACAATATTGGGAGCTTTTCTTTGAGCTCCAATCCTGCAGCCCTGCAACAAGAGAATTTATTTCAGTACAATTTCTCCCATTTCTGGAGAAAAACTTACTGCATATATGAACAAACATGCTCAAATCCACGATAAATTAATACAACTTGATGCTTCAATCCTCCTGATTTTGGAGCCAATCTCAATACTATTTGGGCGGTTGGCCTCGTAGCTTTTGGATGCTGGAATTGTACCGTCCTTGCCATGAACTAGCGAGAACTACTGTGAATGACCAGACAGAAAACCACCAAACACCAGAGAAAAAAAAATAAGCAGTTATATCCCAAAAAGATATTTTCTTTTGTCAGACTATAAACTGTACTTTTCTGAGACAAAAGCATCCTACTCTTGGGAGGGAGATGTCCTGCTAGCATGCCTGTTCACTGCCTCTTCTCATGGGCTTTGTTCTTCCCCCAAAAATGGCTGTTTGACCTATGCAACTGCTCCAGAAATTCAGATGTGAAGCAAAAAGTAAATCAAAGCAAACACTGCCTTCCCTCTTGCTACAGGAAGCCTCACCACAACCATACCATAAAGCACTAGCCTGAAGCACACTTTGCAGCAGCGATGCTGGCCATTCTTACAGGCTTTTTATTTAAGGTTTAGAGATGCCAAAGCTTGGTTTATGGAGATTTAATTCTCAAACTATTATAAGGGGATGCTGTTGCTCACAGGTAGCTCAGCTTGCTCTCCAGCTATGCTGCCTACACCAGCCTGTTTGCCCTGCAAACCCAGCACTATCTTTATTTGCAATTTCTGCTGCACCTCCACACCCTTGCATCGCATCAACTTGAGCAGTCTTCCTAAGGCAGTTTAAGAAAAAACCCCAGCACTTCTGCTTTACAGAAACCATTCATGTTCAATTTGTTCAAGGGAAGACTGGAAGACAACAAGAGGAGAGGAAGGGGAGCAGCTGGTGTGGGCACAAGGGCACTGCACCCTGGGTTTGGCATACCTACGTCTTGCAAGAAAAGAGCACAACCTGCTCATCTCATGTCTCATACACAACTGCCCCCAACAGTTTGTTATCCCACAGCTCCTCTTCCACACCTTGTTTTCAAAGCCTTGTCCAGTATTGTGGCATCTACCCTGTGGCACCCAGTGGGTGAGGGTGGCACAGGAGAATGCTGCTTGTCCTCTCAGCAGCCCTGAAATGTAGAGACTGCAGGGGAATCTGTAGAATTAGTCTTGTCAGGAAAAGAAATAGAGAGAGAGAAAAGAGCTTTCCAGCCTTTTTGAGAAGAAAGCCTGAAAACACAAACACCAACAGCTCAACCAGCAGAAGGCAAATGTAAAAAGCCCAGTATTTATTCTTTTATTTGAAGTGGTACGCTTTGCACTGAAAGACCAAATAGGAGTTTCCTGACTCAAGTAAGGACTGGTAATATTTTTCTCTCTGTCATCTCTTGGCCTCCCCAATATCCAGCACCCATATGGATGCACTTCTGAATGTTGATTTCTTTTCAGATGCACTAGAGAGCAGCTAGGAACTTCTGAGGCTCTGACACTCAGCCCAAATACCATTCACAATTTATTTTTTAAAACACAAGGTTCATTATTCTGCACAAAAATTCTCTCGTCATCCAGCCAAATTTAAAAATAAATAGTAGCAATTAAATGTGTTGCTACATTATTTATGTAGATGCATTCAATTTGCAGAAAGCTGCTATAAAATATTCCCCTTCAATACAAGGGAAATTTATTGCACTTTTATTGTATATTTTCTTCTCCCTGCTCAAATGTATGTTGCTCCCTGCCTATTTTTTTTCCTTCTGTGTTACTTAACACATCATTTTCCAGCCACTGTTTCTGCTACTTTTGTCTTGAAAGAATGAGGAATGTAATCCAAATCCAAATGTTTCTTGATTATTTGTGAACAAGGCTGCTGGATGATTACTAGACAGATAATTCAAGTATTTCCCTTGCAATCGAGGACCTCTCCTCGTCTCTGCATTTTGCTCTTACAGCTGCTGGGTAAATGATATGCACCGAGGCTGCCCAAGGCTTCAGAGTGCATATTAATTCTGCCAGGAACTCCAGACACTCTGAAGAATTGCTAATTTAACAACAGACTGTGAAATTATTTTTTCTTTCTTTATTAATTGCTGTGCTATTTGAAAGCGACTTCACTGCCCAAACTGTCTTTCGGCATGAAGAACAGGGGGCATTTCATCCTGCCAGGAAATAATTGAAAGCTTTCTTCCCAGCAGTCCCTATATTCATAACCAAATATAAATATGTGAAACAAGTGCTAATAAAAATAGGTTAACTTGCTGCAGGTGTTCCTCTGTCTATTTATCCAGGTGATATTAGCAAAATCTGACAGGGAAGCACAGTGATATATTTCACTTGTGCCTTGACATTTTGATTGTGTTTGTTAGGGTGCATGTGCAGGGATCTGGCTTTTTCTCCGAGACCGCCATAGCTGTCAGTCTGTGCAAACAGGAGTTGACAAGATGTCCACTTAGCAGGATGGGAGGGCAAAGGAGGAGGGGAGGGGAGGGAGGGATGATGGGGTCGGGGAGAGCTGGAGAGACCAGGTATCTGGGTGAAGCTGTACTGCAGTGCAAAAATGGATGCTCTTCACATACCAAGCAAGCTGAAAAAAACAGCAGCTTGATATGCAGGGTCTGAGGCGGTTTGCATCCTTTAATCAATAGCTCCTTCAAGAAAGGTGGCCAAGAATAATATAAACAGAAGGCAGAGGAGAAAGAAGACAAAAGGCGAGCGTTGGAGAAGGCATCAGGATCACTGTACGCTCATCCACAGGAAATTTTTTGGCTGATCTTATTTCTTTTTTAAAAGGAGAGGGGAAAAAAAGGAAAGGTCTCCTTTGCTCCTGAAAAACTGGATTTAAGAAGAAATCTAAATAGGAAGTTTTGCTTTCCAAGGCTGACCCTTTTCCAGCCTGAGGAAAGAGGAAAGAAGCAGGTGATGAAGCTGCCTCTTCCAGGGACAGTATAGGAACATGCTCTGCTTATGGAGCTCCAAATTCAGAAGCCTTCAGCTTGTTTCTCCCTGCAAAGAACTTTGGACCAGAAGCATGTGGATGGGTTACAATGAAATACAGTAAGAATAAGCTACAAAGATGAAACAACAGAAAATAAATATAGCATTTGAACAAGAGAGTAATCAGAGTTTAGAGATTTATGGTAACTGGCTGATGAATGAAGGTAATGAAGGGATTCTGATTGTCTGGGCAATTCCTGCATCTCTGCAAGACTGTCTTCAAGAAGGGTGTAAAAGCAAATGCGAGTGTACAACTCAAGTTAAAATTCGGAACAAAGGTGTTAAGTAGTGGGGTTTTAACCAGACCTTACCTTTCAGCACGTGCCAAAGTCACTACAGGGCCTCCACACAGCATCAGCCGCACCAGTACAGGCAGCATGACCAGGCAAGGGTTTGCCTTTGCCTCCTCCAGGATGCACAACACCTGCTCACACCACATCTACACCAGGCTGCAGAGAGGTGTCTTCTTCCTGCCCTCTGCTTTCAAAGGCCATGTGGCCCAACACACGGTTTTCATGGTCCGAAACAGGAAAGACCACAACCCTCATGCTGCGCCCAGCCACTCCCCAGCTCACACAGAGCCACCCAGGTGCTGTTCAACTGCATCAATGGACAAGCCATCCATCCATCCCATGGATATGGGAGGGTACAGACCACCGTCACGTATGCAAACCAGTCAACCTACATTTCAGTCTGGGAGTACAACCAAACCGCAAGCCTGAGAGCTGGACCAGACAGCGCCGAAGCCACCAAACCTGGTCCCAGCCACCAGGCAGGTCTGCAAATGACCTGCCAGCCCAAAAAAAGAAAAGGCTGGGAAAAAGTCTGTGTCAAAAACCATCCAAGACAGACATCCCTGATCAGTTGTGCACCTTCACAGCATTCCTGGACACCACCTCTGGCGTAAAGTGATGAAAGGAGACCTCGGCTGAGGAGAGCCAGTCGTGCCCTCCTTTCCTTGCTGCTCCACCGAGGTAGAAAATACGTATTACTGAAGCTGTAAAGTGCTTACAATTATGGCCCCAAACCCTGTAATCTCCACTGATTTAGGTAAATTGCTGACCCCTCTATCACTGTTATTCATGATGCAAAAAAACCCGTGGGTTTTCTCTGCAGCTTAATAAAACCTGTGGGGAATTGGCGCAAGGCTTTCATTCCTTATAGCTAGCCTTTAATGTTCAAGTCTGGATTTCCTGGAGGGGAACTGAATAGTTTAGAATAATTAGTGATTTACATATAGAGTTGTCAACAAAGATACATGGTATTAAGTTACCAAGATGAAGGGTTCCACCTTCTTGGTTGCTACTTTTGATTTTATTTTATTTAAAAATTCTGTATTTTAATTCCTCTCACATTCTGCTATCGCTAGTAAAGTGGCCTGAAGCGGACAGCAAGAAGAGAGCACTAAATCGAAGGTGTAAATCACTTCTTCCTTAGTTCCCTGGCAGATTTAAAGAGCAACCTGGCACTAACGCTTTCAAATAATATACTGTTGGACCTGACACAGCAGAGAAACTCTTCTTCAAAATCACACAATAGTCCAGGTGACCATGCAATTACAATTAACCTCCTGCCCGCTGTACCTAATGACAAATGATCACGTGAATGATAGGCTCAGGAAAGGACCCAGGTATCAAAAAAAAAAAAAAAAGATTTCTGATTCTTACATATTTAAAAAGCCATTTTCAGTTAGGAAAAAGCCAAGGGACACTAATTTTAGTTTTGCATCCAAAAGAAATTAATAACCCTTGCTAATACACATGCAGGCGTAAGCACACGCTGTCAGCCTTCTAGCAGCAAGAAGGATGCATGGCAGTCTCCTACCACCACAGCGCTGTAATCAGAAAAGTACTAATATCCCGCACCGCTATAAATCTCAGCCCAGACCAGAGAACATGAATTTTGCCTGTGCTGGATAAAAAGAGGTAATATAACCTCAAAATAGCATGCAATATTTTTTGGCACACTTATTGGACCCATAGGGTTCCCATTACAAGGTCGCTAACTGGGGAGGTATCCTATGTTGTCCCATCAGGTTTTGTGCTTTTTCTGCTTTATGTCCTTCATCTCCTACTTACCTCGCGAGCACCCTTTACCAGGGAGCATTCTCCTCTCTGCTTGCACAGCATCTTCAGGAGTAAGCAGAGCTATTTTCCAGCCTGCTCCCTTTGCAGAACAGGGAAGCACAAAGACCATCCCATCCCAGACGAGGTCCGGGGCAGAAACCTCCAGCTGAGAAGCTCTGTGTGTGTATATATATACTTTTTTTTATATTTATATGTATAGGACATGCTTATGCAAATTCTATCCCCCACTCTTCCTAAATCTGGCATTTTCTAGCATAGACACGTCTCCCAAGAACGACAGAAGCAATATGGACGTGTCCACCAAGATGTCACCATTTGCACCTGGAAGCAGCAGATTACTTGCAGGCACTGCCAAGATCTCTTTCAAAGCAAAGGAGACCTTCACCTCCTACTTGCTCCAGAGCTAAAGGATGCAGCACCACCACACATGGGCCATACCCCCAGCCAAGGTAAAGGTGCAGTGAGCAGCCCTGCATTTTGGCAGAGCCCTCCTGCAGCGCACATTATGGCAAGTATTTACCAAGTTGTATGCTGAGCTATTTTATAGCAGATAATCATAGACATAACACAATTAGGAGATAAGCCTCATAATATGGAACATTATGTATAAGGGTTTCTACATATATTTATAACACCTATTTCAGCATGCCTTTAGACAGAGTCTTTTCCTATAAAAGAAATAAATACAAATATACTGTATTCTGGCAATTTAGTCTGATGGCTGATTAAGGAAACATTGCTTCATGAATTCTAAGCCATGACATTTCCACTAATCTTCCCATTTCAACAGCAGGGAAAGGAATGGCTCTCATATCTCCATGCTTATCATTTTCAAGCTGAGTATATTATCTGCTAGTCTCTGGATTTACCCGATAGCTCTTAAAAAAACAAAATATACAGCCAAGGTCTATGAAAGTTATGTGTGGCTTACTGGGAGAGCTGTATGTCATTCTGAAGATGAACAAATGTAGAAACTAGCTCTCATCTCTTTTAAAGTATGTCAAATAAATAAATAACCAGATTGCTATCAGTTATTTCCCTTCAATGAGATTGCTGCTTAAAAGGTTATAAACGATGACGTTTTGGCTTTTGCAGAAGGCGATGCATTAAACTTCTCATATTGCCTTGTGGGGATCAAATACGGTCTGTTTGTTGTCAGATTTCTTAAGGCTGCTCTTCTGCAAAGCCCCCCACTGTAATAGCTACCACCTCCCTACACACCAGTTTCCCTCCGAGAGACCTTACCTTGCAACCTTTGCAGCACCTCGCCTTCTAATCCTCAACCCCACAGATGTTTTAACACCTAAAATGAATAGTCATGAGCTCCTCAGCTGCAGTTTCCAAGTTACAGATTTAATTTTGTGTTAACTTTGGGTTTCTCATGGCTCAGCTCCCCGACCACTGTGAACTGCTGTGTGCAAAGATACCTTGTCACCTACAGTCTTACCTGGGGCTGCCCTCCAGCCACTGAGCATCAAATGCGGTTGCCTCCACACCCCTAGGACACAACCCCTTGAGGTCTTATAGTGGGGTGGGAAATACCCTGCAAGAGTGCTGGTTGTGAATCAAAATCCTGGTTATCATCACAAAAATACATGTCAGTCCACACGCCTTCCCCCCACATAATAAATTTATATAAATTATATAAAATAATTTATCTTCTCCATATTGCTTCATTAGGATACCTCCATATCAGCATCAGGATGTCACAGAAGGGACAATAAAGGTCTCCGTAGATGAGAGAAACAGATTTTGGGCTGCCTTCATTGCCTTTGTAGCATTCGTATTTCTGTTTGCTAAAGGTCTCTCCTTCGGACAGACCTGTTGGCTAACTGAACCCTACGCTCACAACAGGATCTTCAAAACGCAGTCCCGTAAGAGTGCTGTGTATTTCATAAGAGCACAGTGAAGAGTCATGGTTTGATGGAGGAAAGACACCTGTGTTTACAGGTGCAGGTTTAGCAAAGCTACTGACCCTACCATGTTTTGGTGCCAAAATGGTCAGTTGCTTAACTAAGGCACGTGTGAACAAAGTAAATGCTGCAAAATGCAATGCAAATGTACTTATATTGGACATCTGGTTCAGGAGTGTATTTTCTACGTGAACCTCTCAATTATCCCAGCTTACCATCCCTCAGCACTCAATACCAACTGTACAAAATGGATGTGTAGGGGGATAAAACGCAACCCAAAGATGTGCCCTGGGAGTGCACTTAGCACGCTCAAGGGTTTTCCAAGGGACCAAGCCACAGCTCGTGCAAAGCAGGGGCCTTGCAAGGTACATAGCGTGCTGCTTCACCCTATGAATCCATCCCCAATCCATCATCCCACCTGCTAACACAGAGAGAGCCTCCACCATCATTAACTAAAACAATCCTGCTTTTTGTTCTGCCATCACACACACCTATAGCAGCCTTTACGCTGTAATATATACAGATTCAACCTGTCTTTGGAATTTGCTTTCCCAATAGCTGTCATGTTCCAACCACTTCTCAGTTGTCTTAGATAACCAAATATCACTCTGATGTTCGCAGCATAACCTAGAAATTCCCTACACAAATTACAGGGAATTCTACCAGTTCTGAGCTAAATTAACTGCTTATCAAAGGCAAAACTGACACGGGTTGTTCAGGGCTTTTTTTTTTTTCTTGCATGAATCCATGCTTTATTGCTTCCCAGCCTGGTAACACTGCTTAGCTTTTTCATGATCCATGCATGAAGACCTTTAGATATATCATTTCAGCTTAATAACAACACAATTACAACCATTTAATGTGTTTAAGGGAACAATCCCAGCTTAATTTCCAGTAGGAGCAAGAGTTGCATGCTCTACTAGCAAGGCATAAACCATCAGTCTGCGCTCAAACCCTCCTTTATTTGCTTAGCCATAAGCTTCCTTGCCCACTAGCACAAGGAGGAGAGCTTAGCCCCTGATCCCAGCTCCTCGGGGCAATGTCCACACGGCTCCTTTTGGAGTTCAACTGCGGCTCTTCCCTTTCCCGCACCTGAATCAATACCACCACAGCTCCTTTGCCTGAGGTTATACTAAGCTCTGGCAGCGCATCCTTCTTTTTCCTCACGATATCAGCCTTCTGGGTCACATTTTGGAGGTTATCTTCTAAAAACCCCAAAATTGATCCTGGGAGCAATCTGAAGAGTCCCAAGCCACAGAGTTTTCTCAGCACTTAAATGCTAAAGCACATTGGCTTCCCACGCTCCTGGAAAAGCAACTCACTCCATAGACCTCATAGGCACAAGGATGCCATGTCCTCTTGGCCTGAAGGCCATGAGAAGGCTCTAAGAGAGTCACCAAAATCAGCCCTACACATATGGCAGCCTAGGCTTATGCTCAGCAGCCTGCCTACAGAGAAGCTGGCACCCTACCACTAAATAACCCATCCCACTCAGCCACACACGATCCATTATCTTTCCAACAAATTTTCAAACCCCTCGTGGAGGGAAGGAGGAAAACAAAACAAAACAAAACAAAACAACAACAACAACCAAAAAAAACCCCCCAAAACAAACCCCCCAAAAAAAGAAGAGTATCATGCTTTACAACATGGAATAAAAGGGTGGGCACATTTTGGTGCCACAGCAGAGCAGAATTGATGCTGCCCACACAACCTGGGGTTTGGAACTAATGTATTTATAGAAGTACATTAAGACCAATTTAGAAAAGGTTGATTAGATAAAGTAATGCTCATTCAGGCAAGCCTAAACAATTTTCTTATTTCATTGAATCAGCAATAATGTACTCCTACAAATGCAATAAATATATATCCAACCACCTCCTCCTTCAGTGACTTCTCCCCTTGTTCCTTTCAGTTGGCAGCATTTGGTTTGGGTTGTTTTCAGAAAGGAGAAAAAAAAAAAAACCAAACCAGTAACTCATTTATAAAACCTTCTCTTCCTGGTAATTTTATTTTATCTCTGTAGCATGAGGCAATCTAGCAGAAGCAAACATTGTTTACTTGTTAATACCAAGCCAGAACTCTTAGAGAGAGTCGATGAGACCACGGAGGAAAACTATTGTTTTCTTTGTTATTCTGCTGGAAGACCTGCGGTAATATGTCAGACATTGGTAGAGCCTATTGGGGAAAATACAAATAGTTCCTCTCTTCATCCATATGCATGGGAAATTGTGCTGGTCTACATGCACTGGAAGATTTCGTGCTGTCGCTCCAGCCAGCTCTTCTCACACCATAATAGCACCTGCTCTAAAAAAAAACCACAACCACTGCAATTTGAAATTCAGAAACCAAAGTATTTTTAAAATCTTGACTGTTTCGTTGTGTTACTGTATCAACTGATTATTCACAAGGTACATCTCAAGAGACATCTAGCACTAACTGCAGAACAGGCTTCGGTGCCAGCAGTCCCCTGCAATGCCGGAGTCCCCGCGTGCCACAGCCCCTGGCTGAGCCCCGAAAGCAGGATCCGACCCGCTGGCACTCAGATGAACTGGGAAAACGAGGGGCTGCAGGCAAGTGAGGGTCCTAGCAAGGCATATGCATACAAAATCCTTTTGGTTTTGCTGTGTAGTGACAACATTTGTTATCAGGACACCGGGTGTTTACCTATGGGTTTCATGGCACTGGGATTACTTTTGATCGGAGAGTGCCTTCAGCTCTACCCCTGCCGCGCAGGTATTTGGATCACAGACTCCCTCCTGGCCTCTCCCTTTTGTCTTCACCCTCTCCATTATTTACCTCTAGCCTTACAAGCAATTAATATTTCTTAAGAGTAACCTGGGGGGTGAATGATATTTGTCATCTCCCTTCTATGCAAGCGTTTGCTGCTGAGGTACAGAGGCAGGTAAATGTTGCTGCAATGATTTCATGAAAGACAGACATAAGGAAATTTCTGCTGCTGGCCAGAAATTTCGCAGCTGCATCTGTGCCCAAGCTAAATTCCCAAGCATACGCTCTGTGTAAAGCCTCCATCAACCACCATCACAGAGAATTGATTCATAAAGTATATCCTTTATGAAGAGAGGCATTTTTCATCCCATACTACAAATTCAAATTTAATAAAGGATACTGCTTAAGCAGGCATTTATTTTTTTCCATAACCAAGTCCAGCAAATTTCTCTGGATCACTCTGGATTCAGCGAGGGGATGTTTCTGGGCTGCTACCAGAGCTCACTCCCTCCTAGAGGGAAAATGGCAACATTTGGCCTCTAAAAACAAAAAGCTACCAATTTAACAAATACTTAGCACCCTTCAGAGACATTCATTTACTCTAACAGCAAGTGGTTGGGTGATGACTTTATAAGCCAGAATTGGGTTTTCAGAAGTCCTCCATGTCCAGTCATGAAACACCTAAATACATTTAAATGCCCAATCTTTAACAATTTGACAACTCAAGTCCAAATCACTCCCAGTACCACTGACTACTTTGAAAAGTCCTACACTTAGGCAAGAAATGAGCGTGGGATTTTCGTCTTGTGCTGCGTCAGTGCCCAGCCACTCCTAGGGATTTCATAAACCCTCACAGAAAACCAGGAGTGACCAAAGGCTCACCATTAGCTTCAATAGGATAGAGGTTTCACTCCACACCTTTCACTTACATGCCTGCATACAGGTTCAGAAATCTAACTTTAGTTTGCTTCTCTTGGAAATCTCACTCTAAAAATTCAAAACAACCAACAAAAATTTAGTTAGGAAACCAAAATGAGCCGGAACTTGCATAGCTACACAGCAATGCACATTGCTGAGTGGCTCTTTCTAAGGAGTCAGCATGAAAGTCTGGAAGATTTGCTGGTTTAGGATTTGCACTATAATTTTGTTTGACCCAGGATTAACTCTACTCAAAACCAAATCAGAAACAAATGAACGTTTACATTCTTTGCATTACAGACACCACCCGAAGCAAGGAGAGCGTTTGCCCAGCTCATCTCGAGTGCAGTACGGATGTAGCTCAAAGATCTCACTTGCCACATTTCAGCAATTGGGGACCTAGGGAAGCATCTGCACTTGGCCTTTTCAAGCACTGAAAGCAGGGAAGCAAACAAAATCCTACTGATAAGAGAGATTCGGTCAGGAAAAGCTTAGCTGATCCTCCAACTCCAGCCACAAGAACAGTTCCCTTTGGAAAGGTCCAGATGTATTTCCTTTACACAGTCGCACCATTTTTCTGGACCATCCCTGGTGAGCTTTGCTCCACTACATGCACTTTACATCCCTAGAAGTATATCCTTTCCTAAATGTTTTCCCCTGCAGCACCACCCCATCCTGAGCAACACTGCCCAGCATCCCCTCCCTTGACGTGACATGGGCAAAAGTCAGCTTTGGTACTGGCTCACAGGCAAGGAGCAACTGCAGAAAGCAAGAAATCCACAGTGAGAGAGAATGAAAGTCATACTGGAAAGGCATGGGGCATTTGCTGAAGGGGCCAAAAAGGCCTTTTTATAGAGAAAATTGAGGCAAAAAAAAATAGGGGGAGAAAAAGAAATGTAGGGCCAGGAACTTGCTGGTGCCAGTTAACACAGCAATGCTGCTCTCTGGAGCTGTACTTTGCCAGAGAAATTAACATATTTCTGTCTACTACCTGTTTGGGTTTTTTTTTTCCCCTGCTTTTTAAGGATTTTATGGCAATAATAACCCCACAATACCTTGCAGCAGTCACTCTCACATGCATGCACAGATTAAGTCTGATATAATGCACTTCCCATTACTGAGCGAAGGTGCGAGTGCACCTGCTCCGCATCGCTTCAGGCAGACAATTGCCCTGTCCTAACCCCTTCTGCAGCCAACATGGCAAGCAATTTATCACCATCATCTAACTTCATTCACTTCCCTAGCAGAGTGACAGCCATCAAAAGTCTCGTTATTGGCCTGTTACTAGGTGGCAAGGCAATCACATCACCTAACAAGGTCTTAAAGAGGAAAGGAACTTTGTAAATCCTATTACCTGAAGGCCCTCCCTCCCCCAAGATGAAGATTTGCGTGTGTTTGTGTCACAGATGTCAAATGCATTTCTGACCCTTTTTAATAACTTTCAACCTTGCTTCTAGGTGAATGAAGCAGGAGAGTCCTCCTGTAGATGCACAGATTTGCTTTGTGCAGTTTAAAACCATCAACAGTTGAATTTTCTGGATTTCTCTACAATACAGGAAGGCTACTTTCACATTGTACCATATCCAAGCCTATCACTGGAAGCAAAGCCAAAACCCTTCCAAAACTTCCTACTCTGTTCATTTCCGTGGAGTAAAATGGAAAGGGACACTCATGCAAATGGATATCACAAAACGTGAAAGAAGATTAATACTGACAACTGTAACAACACTGACTTGGCACTCAGCAGTCTGTAACTCAGTGGGCTCACAACGTCTGAAGATGCTACCAAGTCTGGCAAGGCAGCGGCTGCTACCAATGACAGCCGAGCACAAGCCATTTTGGGTTCATCCTATGGTTTTGTTGCAAACAATAATGCCAGGTCCAAAACACCACCTGCAGATTCCTTTTGACTTCTCCGTGATAGGACCTGGAAGGGCTGGGTTTATCAACAGCTGCACACCAGGGAGACGAGAGGAGAGACAACAAAACAAAGCCAACAACATCCCAAGACCTCCATTTTTGGCTAGCTCTCATGAGACCAATGCAACAAGAAGGGCTGGCTTAATTCCTTGAGACTATGTAGTTCAGCTCCCAGTCTGAATGCCAACATACAGGCCATCTCTGTATCATATATGCACTGACCAGGGTCCTACTGAGTAGGTCAGACCTCTTGGCTATTAGTGTATGCTGCTCTACAAGACAACTCTGCCTTTGAGATAAATACATTTGCCTTTCAAGAGCAAGTAGACATGCCTGCATCTCAAGGCAAACTGGAGCTTGCATGTATCCTGCACATCTCCATGCCTCAGGACTCAGATATTCCATTTACTGTCATAACCCGACGGGTCTTTTGGTGCTGTTCGTACCTGGGAAGGTGATAGCTATTGTCCCCACAAACATGAAAGCAGCAACTACTCTCTGCTGTGGGCTGGAAAAACTGCTTCCTTTATAACACCAGAAATGTGCATCCTGTATCTTTGGGAACTAAAGGAGAGTTGCTGAAGCATTTTCGCGCAGACATTATTAAAAAAAAATAATAATAATTTTCTTTCTGCTTTTTTTTTCCATAGAGTTTTGGAATATAGGTGTTGAGTATCAGTTGAGGTTTCAGTAACTACTGTATGCACTACGCTGACTCCACAAAGCAAAAGCATCACTTTCAGGCTTGTGGCCTCATAACACAGATTTATGTTAACTAAAAGACTCAGCCAGTTCCATGGAAGAGAAAAAAAAAAAAATCAGTTCTATTTATCTCCAGTGTTCATTTCACCTTCAGGACTTCTCCATTTAAAAATCAGAATACCTATATGAATGCGCAAGTGTACATAGAGGTATGTATATCCTGAAAGGCAAAGGAGTTCAGGAAGGTTGGACATTCTTCAAGAAGGAAATCTTAAAGTCAGAGGAGCAGGCCATCCCTGTGTGCCAAAACAAAAAAGCCCTCAGGAAAAAAGACCGGCCTAGCTGAAGAGAGAGCTATGGTCGCAACTCCAGGGAAAAAAGGAGAGTTTATGGCCTCTGGAAGAAGGGGCAGGCCACTCAGGAGGACTACAAAGATGTTGTGAGACTATAGAGGGAGAAAATTAGAAGGGCCAAAGCCCAACTAGAACCTAACCTGGCTTCTGCTGTTAAGGACAATAAAAATGCTTCTATAAATACATTAGCAATAAAAGGAAGACTAAGGAGAATCTCCGTCCTTTATTAGATTCGGGTGGAAACATAGTGACCAAGGATGAGGAAAAAGCAGAGGTACTTAATGCTTTCTTTGCCTCAGTCTTTAGTAGTAGGACCAGTCGTTCCCTGAGTACCCAGCCCCTTGAGCTAGAAGACAGGGATGAGAAGCAGAATGAACTCCCCATAGTCCAACAGGAAATGCTACAGCACTTAGACACACACAAGTCCATGGGGCCGGATGGGATCCGCCCAAGGGTAATGAGGGAGCTGGCGGAAGGGCTCACCAAGCCACTTTCCATCATTTATCAGCGGTCCTGGCTAACTGGAGAGGTCCCAGCTGACTGAAGGCTAGCAAACATGATGGTCATCCACAAGAAGGGCCAGAAGGGAACTACAGGCCTGTCAGCCTGACCTTGGTGCCAGGGAAGGTTATGGAGCAGATCATCTTAAGTGCCATCACACAGCATGTACAGGACAACCAGGTGATTAGCCCAGTCAGTATGGGTTCATGAAAGGCAGGTCCTGCTTGACTAACCCGTTCTCCTTCTATGACAAGGTGACCCACTCAGTGGATGAGGGAAAGGCTGTGGATGTTGCCTACCTAGACTTCAGTAAAGCCTTTGACACTGTTTCCCACAGCATTCTCCTGGAGAAACTGGCTGCTCACGGCTTGGATGAGCATACACTTCACTGGGTAAAAAACTGGCTGGATGGCCGGGCCCAAAGACTGGCGGTGAATGGAGTCAAATCCAATTGGTGGCTGGTCACAAGCAGTGTTCCCCAGGGCTCAGTATTTGGGCCGGTTCTCTTTAATATCTTTATCAATGATCTGGACGAGGGGGTCGAGTGCACCCTCAGTAAGTTTGCAGATGACATCAAGTTGGGTGGGAGTGTTGAACGAAGTGTTGAGGAAGGCTCTACAGAGGGATCTGGACAGGCTGGATAGATGGGCCAAGGCCAATAGCATGAGATTCCATGTGGTCAAGTGCTGGGTCCTGCACTTGGGTCACAACAACCCCAATGCAGCACTACAGGCTTGGGGAAAAGTGGCTGGAAAGCTGCCCGGAGGAAAAGGACCTGGGGGTGCTGGTTGACAGCCAGCTGAATGTGAGCCAGCAGTGTGCCCAGGTGGCCAAGAAGGCCAACAGCATCCTGGCTTGTATCAGAAATAGTGTGGCCAGCAGGACTAGGGAAGTGATTATCCTGCTGGTGAGGCTGCATCTCAAACACTGTGTTCAGTTTTGGGGCCCTCACTACAAGAAAGACATTGAGGTGCTGGAGGGTTTCCAGAGAAGGGCAACAAAGCTGGTGAGGGGTCTAGAGCACAAGTCTTCTAAGGAGCAGCTGAGGGAACTGGGGTTGTTTAGTCTGGAGAAAAGGAGGCTGAGGGGAGACCTTATTGCTCTCTACAGCTACCTGAAAGGAGGTTGTGGCGGGGTGGGAGTCAGTCTGTTCTTCCAAGTAACAAGCAATAGGACAAGAGGAAACAGTCTCAAGTTACACCAGGGATTGGATATTAGGAAAAATTTCTTCACCGAAAGGGTTATCAAACATTGGAACAGGCTGCCCAGGGAAGTGGTGGAATCACCATCCCTGGAGGTATTTAAAGGACAGGCAGGCGTGGTGCTTAGGGACATGGTTTAGTGGTGGTTTTGGCAATGTTAGGCTAATGGTTGGACTCGATGACCTTAAAGGTCCCTTCCAACCTAGAAGATTCTATGATATGCACATGTTAAAATATATGTAACAAATACCATTCCTTTCCCATCAAGATATTACTTGCAGCTTTCTGTATCTGGTTGCGCTAAAAGAGAAGAAGGTTTATCTCCTGCTTTTTGTTCATGGCTTTGGTATGACAAGAAACTCAGATTGGTAACTTCTCGTGAATAAAAGCATGGAAGAAAGGACCTGCTTAACAAAGAAGCGCTCTCCACATGGGGAAAAGGCAGGTATAAATGGCCTCCAACACATCTGCAAAATTGCTAGACTTTTACTAAATAGTTACTAGAACCACTGAGTTTATTTTGACAAGAGGAGCAATGAACATTGAGGAAACTTGGACACACTCCAGTTACTCATCATCTGGATTCCTTTACACCAAAGTACTGAGATACACCTATAATTATGGTTGCTCAAAACTTTTCAGTGGAAAACATTTTTTCTAAATGATCTTTCCTCTACGAATTGCTGGATAATTAATGCATTTAAATCATTTCCACTGGCTGTCCAAAACCCAGATTCTTTCACTCTGCAAAAGGTTATCTTAGTCAGTTATGAGAAAAATTTTAAAAGTTTTTAATTTAATTCAGAAACATTCATGGAGAACACTTGGTAGCTGCTCTAATTGCAACGTCCACAGCGATGAGCTTTGCTGATGATGCATGTACTTTATATACTCTCAAAACATTTAGCTGTATTCTTCCCATACAGCACCATGGCTGCTTATTTACGTTAATTCATAGCAGCATCTGGGGCTTCTGGTCAAAATTTCCCTGGGGAACACATCAGAAGGGAGAGCGGGGCAAGGATTAAAACAAAGCCAAATCATAAGAATAGCTTACAATGCATAAATTAACGTTTTTTATCACAAACAACACAGCATCCTCCAATTGACTCTGCTACAACTGGACATCAAATTGCAGCAAAGGTACTAAGGCATATTAATGATTCATTATTTTCATGCAAGTCTGCTAAGGTTTACTGATGAAATTCACTCCCTCCGCTAGCCAAGGCAATCTAAATTGATACTAGTGGATTCTGCTTTCTTAGACCGGGGAAGTTTCCCGTCAGATGGGCTTGCAGACATGGCAAAGAGGACAGAACATACCCCAGTATAGGAATCCACCAGGTCTTGACCTCAGGTCTGAAATCCCTTTCCTCCACCCACAGTACTAAATCCACACCACCACTGCAGAGCGCCACTGCACAATACCTGTTTATCAGCCAAGTACCCATATTTAGATCTTCATCTCCTTACCTAGTTACGAAACATTATTCAAATGTCATCTCTTAAACATATATCAGATAGCTTCATATATATACATACACACACACATAGCTAAACACACATCCATCTGCAACCCAAATGTGTTGGGGTCTTTTGGTGCTGTTTTTTTTTTTTTGTTAGCTGTTTTGGTGTTTTTTTAAAACATTCCTTTGCCTGGTCACTCCCATCCACTTGAGTAATTTAGAGGAAAAGAGCAGGCAGTGCTCTTGCTATGTGGGAAGAGGATGCTCCCCAGACAAAATCTTCAAGAGGGAATAATATTCAGGTACCAGGTGTTGAGTTACAAGGCAGTGATGCACAACTGAAAGAATCCACCATACTATTCTTCTAGAAATAGATTACAATCTGCCCCTTTGAATATTCTAAAAATGAGGATATTTTAAGTTCAGCTTTTGCCAATTAGGTCTTTTTTTTCCCTCCTTTTCTTTTTCAAAATCAAACTGTATTTCAAGTACAGATCGTTTCTACAGAGGAGTCAGTTCTTATTATCAGAGGACTTCTTAATTAACGTTCACCCTATCTTTTTCTGTTGCTATATTGAATTTGAGTGCATATGGCTTAATAGACACACCAGATGCTGCTTCCCTAGGTGGTTTAGGAGCTAATGCTTCATCATTTGAAGGTTTTTTAAAAAAGGAAGCTCATTATTTAGTGGATTAGCCACCTGTTCAGAAGAGGAGACAACCTGGAGGAACCAACTTGCCTGGCTGTAAACCAAAGTCCAGAGACTTAGAAGGGGGTGTGCTGCTTCTTCACTGGAGAAGAAGGAAGCAGGCAGCCTGCGCTCCTTCCTTTTTCCAAAGCCTCTATCAGAAAACCAACAGAGAAATTATGTCTTGCAGAAATAACATCATTTCCCCCCACCTTTCTCCAGCCCAGGCAAGAACTGAACCCAACACACTCTGACTTCTTCCAAGGCTGCCCCGCGAGCCTCTTCCTGCTCCAGTCACTTGCTCCCCATTTCACCCTCCCTTAAGGTTTGGAAAGTGGATAGAGATACAAAAACACAAGTTAACACGCATTAGCCTTTAACAGCTGCCTCTGCCATCCACAGAGATACAGCACAGCCAGCCAGCCATGACATCCTGGACTCAGGCACACGACAGATTGAATCACTGAGTGCGGTGATACCCATCCCCAACTCCCCTCCCCCCGACCCAAAAAGGTTAGATAGAAAAGTAAGCAATTCTTGCTCTCTATTACTGATAAACCCACAAATATCTCTCATGTGTCACTTTAAATATATGAGGTCACACCTGCTCATTTAGCAGGTAGATAGGCAGGAGTCCAAACATCTGGCTCCAAGAAACACGGTTGATGCAGTAAAGCACGTGAACAACAGGTTAAAGTTTATAAAATGTGTTATAAGACAGAATAATGTAGATAAATACAGATCATGCATTCTGTGCACCAGAAAAAAGCCTGCAGTACATGCCAGTGGGTGTGGTTTTAGGTGCCCATGCAGACAACATCTTTCTGAAGCCAAACCCATTGAAACAACAGCCTTTCTAGCATCTTTAGACTGAGCCAGCTCTAAACAATTTTTGTTTAAGAAGATAAATACGGAGGATCTGACAAATCTAT
The DNA here is from genome assembly GCA_008711295.1 of Anarhynchus alexandrinus. Classification (NCBI taxonomy): domain Eukaryota; kingdom Metazoa; phylum Chordata; class Aves; order Charadriiformes; family Charadriidae; genus Anarhynchus; species Anarhynchus alexandrinus. The sequence goes on from VUYV01000022.1 coordinate 1,956,395, forward strand.
GCCCACAATTGTCATAGATTACAACTACAATACAGCCTGATTGCAAATACATTCAATTCCCTTGTGTTAAAAAAAAAACAAAACCCCACATTAAAAAAAACCCAAACAAAAAACCGACCAAAAAAGACCTCCAAAAAGCCTAGCCAGGGCCCAACGCCTTGCCACATCACAGTCGCTGGCAGCAGGATACCGTTGCTCCCAACGTCAGAAGCTGCTCAGGCTGCTCCCCAAAGGGAGGTAGCTTTTTTTCAGTCTCTCCCAGCTTTCCCATGCCTCAGCATGCCCGGAGGAGCTGGTAGGGATGGGCTGGCAAAGACACATTGTGGGACTGCTTTATTTTCCCCATTTTGAGCAGGTAGCACAGCCCCCGAGAGCAGAAGCTTAAGCACTGCATATGCACAATTTCTCTATAAAAGTATTCTCCTTTTTGGCACGCTGGCAGGGGCAACACATGGTTCATCATTCTTCCAAAACAGAGAGGTTGGTGGTATGGGGAACTATGGAAAGAACTAAATCAGCATTTCCCTTGGTTTTCTTTCATTTCTCTAGGAGTCCTCCATATGGAGGAAGTCTAGAGTTTGGCTTTTTGCTTCCAAGTAGAGGTTAAACCAGACCTCCAGCTTATTTGGAGCAGGTGGTACAGTAAAGATGTTAAAATGAGTTAAGGGGCAGTATTATATGACATAGCACTTATGGTAGACTAGGACTAGCACAAGAAGAGTGGAAGTCCTCTCTGCTCTTCAGTCCTCTGATGCTTTCTAAGCTTTTTTTCTGAAAACAAAAGAGAAATACTAAGAGAAATACTAAACCATAATCTTTAAGCCAAGTCAGCCAGCTCTGAGCGCTTATTCCCAGGTTGAGCAGCCACTGCAGAAGCCTGCGCTGGAGCATCTGTTCACTCCCACCCACCGAGTGAGGGTTTCCCCTGCCCAAATGCTCATCACCTGCATCAGGCAGCCCATGGCACAACGTGATCCAGGGCATGGGCTCCCAAGACATCTTCTTGGGTTGTCCTTGAAAGACAAGAGCTCGTTACTCCTCAGGAGCATGCCAGGCTCCAGTCTATCTCTGGAGAGAGTGTTAAATATAAGCTGCTTTAGACTTCTGGTTCTGGAAACGCTGACATCAACATGAGGTGAGAGAATAAATTTGTGCAGAAATAGCTTATTGCAGCCCAGCCAACCACCGACACATTTTGCCTCTCTAGTGCTATCACACAGGAATCTTCACTTTTAAAAGGCGAGAGTTAGAACCGGCTGAGAGAGAAAGACACACAGAAGATCTTCAAGGCTTACAATGGCAGAAATACAGAGGGGAAAAAATTCACGACAAAGTCTTCACAAAATTTACACGGACCCTGAAGATTTCCCTAGCTGTGCTTCATGCAGGCCAGGACAAACTCTTTTTAATGGCAGGTTATAAATATGCTGTCAAATAGCGAAAGCTTAAAATTCCCACCCTTAACACAATAGCAACAGGGGTAATTTCCCAAGCTTCGCTAATGCCATCTGATCAAGAGCCACAACCTTAGAACCAATGGCTATGTAAAGCTTGATCCCTGCAGCCTCATTTAGACATTCAAACTACCTCAGCCGTGAAGATGCTGATACTGGATGAGCCAGAAGGAGGCATCATCGCAGAGGTCCCCATGTTCACAGAAAGAACTATAGTAATTGTCACTACCAGGCACCTACATAACATCGACAGCAATTTCTTGGCCCATCAACCCAAAGCACTGCTGCAGCCTGGCCCGAAGCGCCTTTGTCCAAGTTCAGGTATACCCGGAAGCCACAGGAGGCAAGAACATCTCCTCACGCTGTAGACAACGCTCCTCCCTGCAGTGTTTCCCTGAGGGCCATCAGGAGCTCTGCTAAGCTCCTCCAGTCCCAGTGAAGCCTCCTCCAGCTGCAGGGCCTTGGCTGCCTGGCCACCTCTGGTGGGGTGGGTCTGCCACAACACAAGTGCCTAGGACAGTTGCTGTGCAGTTGCTGCATAAGATGGCAAGTGTCAACTCTGCTGCCAAGACCATTCAGGGGAGGGAGGTCTGGCAACTCAGTTCAACAAGGGGGACTGGAGCCCTTGCTACAACCAGCCCATGGTATGAGCACTTCACCATGCTGGGATAGGAAGGTTGGCCGGTAATTTGTAGAATAATAGTAGTAGCCTTTGGCTGGTTTGATATCTGGCTAGACAGTAGCCACCCCTCTGATGTACAAACTCATTCAACAGATTATTCTTCCAAGGCGTCTACTATACCTAGTGCAAATCAGCCCAGAAATAAGTTCAGAAATGTGAACATACACTTGCTTTCAATCCGCTCCTTCAACACCATCCTGATACACATCATCTCACAGTCCCCATCCCAGAGACACGCATGCATTGTGCATAATTCAGAGGGCTGGAGCACCTCTCCTATGAGAAGGCTGAGTTTGGGTTGTTCAGCCTCGAGAAGAAAAGGCTCCGGGCAGACCTTACGGCAGCCTTCCAGTACCTGAAGGGGACCTACAGAAAAGCTGGGGAAGGACTTTTTACAAGGACATGTAGTGATAGGACGAGGGGGAATAGCTTCAAACTGGAAGAAAGTAAATTTAGATTAGATATTAGGAAGAAATTTTTCACTTTGAGGGTGGTGAGGCACTGGAAGTGCCCAGAGAAGTTGTGGAGGTCCCATCCCTAGAAGTGCTCAAGACCAGGCTGGATGGGGCTTTGAGCAACCTGGTCTAGTGGGAGGTGTCCCTGCCCATGGCAGGGGGGTTGGAACTTGATGATGTTCAAGGTCCTTTCCAACCTAAACCATTCCATGATTCTATGATGTATTGTATCAGGGAGATATTTTCAGTGAATAAAGCTGTGCACAGGCATAACTCAAGGGAAGCGAGTGTGCACATGTGGAGTGTGCACATGTGCATGAGAAGCATAAGCAGAACAGCACTTACAACAAGGAAAAATGCATCATCTTTTAAGTGCAGCCACCTAATTCTTTTTCTTTTAGGTCTGTACAGCACAAGATCACATTGATAACACCACCCTATCGAGCCACCAACCCCTTTCTATGCTGTGTTGTTGCTTTTTTTTATTCTCTGAGGAAAAAAAAAAAAAAAAGAAGTCTCTTTAATGAAGCTGTTCAGCCTTATGTTTGAACAGCAAAAGCAGGAGCCGACCTCATCGGTGTTAGAGTTACAGGGGCCAAGAGTGTTTTCTCACTGAGCATCAATTCCAGCTCTTTGAACCAATTGCCACAGAATCCAGGAGCTTGCCCACACTACAATTTTCACACTTAGCAACTGTAAAATTGTTAAAGCGATATCTTTCCACACGGTTGCTCTGTTATTAGTGCTTAGTTTGGCATGCCACCTTAGTTACGGGCTTTAAATGCCACTTTCAGCACTTCCCGGGGTAACCTTGGCCATGAAATCGGAAAATCAGATCATTTTCTGGTCTGTTTTCTTCTTTTTCTCTGGATGAGATTAGATTTTGCTACGCTTGACTGACAAACCTCATTTGGGATTCCAGAGGAGGCCAAAGCCCTGACCTCCTTAAGAAGTGGGAGGCAAAGATGTCTCAAGCTATGATGAGGAAGAAAGGGCTAATTTCAACACATCACATAACAGGCAATTAGTAATTAATTTGCACTGAGAGACAAACACGCTTGCAAAATATGTTCAGAGTGCCTCCCTGTCAAGTCAGGGTGCTTAGTTTTATTTCTCTAAAATGATGCTAAAACGTAAGAGGTTTTCTTCTTCCTTTACGTTATCTGTTTCTGTTGTATTTATCTCACGAAAACAGAACTATGGGAGTTGGGGGTTTTCTTTAAATATTTTAACTAAATCTAATGAAGAAGCAGCCCAACAGTGTTTCCAAGAATTATTTTTTGACCATGTTTAAGTGATTATTTGACCTTTCTGTTGCTATAATCTTTCGACAGCTCATTATGTTCCAAGCACGTTATCAGTGCTGGATGCAGTGTTACTTAAAAAGGATGCCAAACTGTACATCAACCATAATGAACAACAGACAAATGTCAAAAAATTTAATTTCCAGTGTTTAGTCATGCCGCTGTTGAAAGTTAACATCACATTAAGTAGTATTATGGAATATCATTCAAAATGACAGGGTAAAACCTCAGCTGCTCCACCAAGTAATACACTTTAAAATGTAAGACATCAAGGTTTTGTCCACAGAGCTGTATTAACTGATGATATGGAGGACCACCCACTGGCCCCCTGAGACTTACCACTGATTAACCAGGAATAAAAAAAACCCAAAGAAAACATATTAAAGCAGCAGAGATGCCCAGCATTAAGGTTTTCATTTTAGTAATTCTTCTTAACATCACCAAAGAAAAAAAGAAATCAATCAATATGCAGAGTCTGAAAATATTGTAGATTAGGAGGACTAAAATACAAGGCACCCTAGAGAGTTTATAATCTTTGCCTGGAGTTATTTCTAAAGCCACATCTCTGACTAGAAAGGCTGTAGTACAATCCAAGTACATCCAACTCTCCAGTGCTTCCCAAGAAGCATAGGATCACAGGGCTTACCTCCCCTCAGGAAAACTTTATATACTGGATCTTCACGCGACTCCATTCAAGTTTCAACACAAGCACAACCTGAGGAACCAACTTCAAAACTTATACACGTGGACTTATTTCAGAGCTACAAGCCCCAAAAAGGCTTTTTCCCTGAGTAACACTTCCAGCTCTTTGAACCAACTTTCACAGAAAGCTGTTTACAGACAGGTCTGTGGAGCTGGGAAAAAGGGATGGTCTGTCCCAGAGAGCAATTTGGAGGAGGGAGGCTTTTCTGAGCAAGGAGGACCTTGCAATGGGCACCTCCCCTCCAAACCCAGCTTCAAAACCCCTAGAAAGCTGAGATGCCCATGGCACGATAGCAGACCCTGTTTTGTGCCTTTGCAACCTTGCTGACAGTTGGAGGCTGCTAACTTTTCCATTGTTGCCAATTATCCCCAGGCACTTGAGGCAGGGTAAATGAGGCACACTGACAAGTGACAGTAATCGATTTTTCAGCGTGCATTTTTTATATTTAGACAGGGAATGCCATGCTAATGAAATGAACTACTAAAGTACAAAAGTGGATTACAGCATGTCAAATAGTCTGTGAAAAGCATCCATCTCAATGTCCTTCAGCCTTTCACTGCCACCATGCTTTGTGCCTACTGATTGACTTTGACTTCAATGGCCTTAGCAAAGCAGGCACGCAGCGGGCAAGGGCTAGTTTGAACCAGGTCAATCAGGACAGGGCTGCCGATAAGGCAACTGGCAAGGAGCCCTATGGAGCTGGGAGCATTGGTTCTGGAGAGCCCCTGATGAGACAAAACCCCACAGACACGTCATAGCCAAACAGACACAGGAAGAGACTTCCTCAGCCATGACCTGGCCAATATTAAATGCCAGAAACCACAACAGCCATCAGTAACCACCTCTAACATCTTGAGCAGTGGCTCTGAATATCAAACAAATAAGACATTCCTGCTTTTAAAAACTAAAATCTCTTCATTTTAATGGTTACTGCTTAACATGGAGACTTGGGGATCAAGGCTTAAGGGTCTCTTGTCAAAAGACTCCACAAGTGTCACTAGATGCGCAGACATGTGAGTAATAATAAGTTGCAGTCTTTCCTGCTGGTACCAGATCTCCATGAAGCTTGCGCTCAAGGATCATATTGCAACTCCGAGAGAAGCAGGATTTTGGAGACTGTCTTATTATTTCACATCATCGCTGTCCAACTCAAACTGCAGTACATTGCAAAACCTAAATATTTTACTTCCTCATCAGACATTCACAGCTTTCCCTCAGACAAAAAAATAGCCATGCCCTGCTCCAAGCCTATCCCAATGTTCAAGCTGAGATACAGCTTCGCTTCCCTCCCATTCAGCTACATCACAGATTGGCACCTGCTTGGATCAAATATAAGCTGATAGTTTCGTATACATGCCCTGCACAGAGCACATCCCATCTGGAATATTATTTATGGGTGAGGAATGAGATGAGGCAGTTTGTGAACCTTGTCCAGTAATGATCCTGTTCCCCCAATTCTGCAGCAGGACAGGAGACCAAGAGGCCAAATTCCTCACAAGTTTGTTTCTTAAAAAGCACAAGGTTTATTCATCTGTTATCACAGTTAAGAAACAGGATAAAGGACTTCCACGGTGAAGATAAATGTTGGTAAAGTTCATCACTCCCAGCTATTTTGCTGCTTTGAGGACAATTACATGTTCCAGACTCTTACTCAGACAGAAGAGTCCCTTCTAAGCCCAGTGCTCTTCCCATATCTTTTTGATTTCCCTCCCCCCTGACCAACTCACCCTACCTGCTTCCAGTGCGATTGAATATTAATAGTATAAAATTTCCTATTGCATGTTACAAAGTTCTTTATCTGTTGCCGGTCTTGTATTTGATCTTCATCTTTGCTGCTCATCCTATGTTTTTGTTATGAATAAAATAAAAATTAAAGCGTAAGGTAATAAAATAAAATGAGATCATATAATGAATATCTTGGGCATTACAGATAGAAGGAAATTAGAAAAAGATCTATAGAGCTGCATTTTTATTCAACAGGATATTAACACACATATGTCTTCAAGACCCAAATCAGAGCATCTTTTTATCACTTGCAATGACACAGGGGACTGGCAGGAGAAAGAGGACGTGGACAGTCTTGTAAATAAACCGCTCAGATCCTGCACCGATGAAGCACATAAACAGGTGAGTAGTAAGTACCATTTTGATTACACCAAAGTTTCTGTCTGTTCTCAGATGTCCCCATCAGACACAGGAATCAAAGAAATCTCACTCTGGTATGGCGTGGTGTTCATTCCTCTTGCAATGGAGTGGAAGTGTTGGGAGCAGCGCTCATTGCAGGGAAAAAATGCAGTGATTTTGTAACCACAGGGTTTGCTTTTAATCAGCATCAAGAACTTTGATCTAATATTTTTTACAAAAGTATTTCTGTTAAAAAGCCATGATTCTGCCTGGCCAGTTTTGGTGAGTGCCCAAGTTTTCTGTTCCCAGGTTGCTTGCTTCAAAAAGGAGAGGTCTGATGCTTTTACCATCTGCGTTTTAACTTTTGTCCCTCAGTTTGCTCAAGGTGCCTGTCCTGAGACAGCCCCCACTTACAGCACAGCTCTCACATCTATCCTTATCACGAGGAGGATGAATTGCAAAGGAGAGACTCACACAAAGCACCACTACGTACAAAATGAATTGGTTCAAGCTCATCTTTCCCCATTAGTCCCAGAAAACGCTCCAATTGAAGGGAAAATTGATTTCAAGTTGAGTTGACTCCTCTTTGCATATAGCTCAACACTATCTTGGACAGCAGAGACACAAAGAAGACCTTGTCCTTCAGGTCCTCCTCTACAACACAGCCAACTCTTCCTCCCGGGATCTGCAACGTCCTTTTGCCGGTTTCTGGCATCTCAAACAATTTGTCATGAGCAGAGCTGCACTCCCTCTCCTTTTCTTACTTTTTTCTACACAAATATTCCAGATCTTTTTCTTCAACTCTCCCCGCTTCTGTGAGAAACACTACAACTCAGCCGAAGCTGGCATTTATGCTTTCAAAACCGGCCTTCACAGTTATTACTCTTGCAGCAAAGAGGGGTGCTACCATTATCAGTCATATTGCTTTCCACCAGAAATGTAAAGGAATCCGATAGATAATACAGGCTATTTTCTTATATTAAAGATAATAAATCTGTAGAAATTTTGGAATCTATAAGGCTCAAAAAGGCCTAAATTGTTGCAATCCATCACCCCTGGGGAAAGTGGGGATTCTCCTCTCGGTTGCAACTTAATAAGAACTTCAGGTTTTGGAAATTAATAACAACAATACTATTCACTGTGGACACAGCATCTTTATCTTCAAATGGACTCTATAAAAAGTGAACCAAGTAACTTGCACTTAACCTTTTTATCTACTGAACATTTTATTTTTAACACTAATAAAATTAAAACTATGTGCTGCCTGTAGTACCAAAGTGTATTTTCTTAGAATAATAAACAGCCTATTTTACAAGCTCCATAATTCATGTATATGGTAAACCCAGCGAGAAAACTTACCATGATTAATAAGTTTAACATTTTTACTTAGGTCACATAGTCACTTTCCCAAAGACATCAATAAAATGTTTTAGAGTTAAATAACAAATCAGTCACTGACAAGATAAATCACTGTAATGGGCAACTACTTTCCAATTACACTTTATTTTTGCAGAAGTCATTTTGGGGAAACAGCATTAATTGCCATTTGGAGTTGATAGGGCATTACCACCAAGCAAGGAGGGAGGCATCTCAGTTCAGAACAGTAAATGTCCTGTGTGATGCCAGCATGATACTTAAGTTGAAAATAAATCACAAGCAGCATGAAGATAGCAGGGGTAGTAGCTCCCCCCATAACAGATGACCTAAATAAATGAGAAAGAGTTCTGTAAAACAGTGGTGTGGGTTTGTTGGGTTTTTTGTAAAAAAAAAAAAAAAAAAAAANTCTTCCATCCAGCAGCTTAGCTGCAGACTTCCCATGGCACTCACTGGCTGCAAATACCCAAAAATATTAGTTACCTGCAAAGTGCTTTTACTGATGCAGGCTTTTTCCAAGGACAGACAAAAATGAAGGAACTGTATCCGATGCCTCCTGCACAGTTATGAGATGGCCAAAAAAAGCCAGACATTTCCAGAAAAACTTCTCATGTTGAAATAACCAAAAGAGGAAAAAGTCAGGATTGGTATAGCAGACCTGTTTTAAAAGGTATTACAACTATCCACAGTTCTAGCAATTCCCACAGTCCTAAAATAGCAAGTCACTCTGAATTGAACTCGTGTGCAACAACAACACAGGAGAAGCAGCTATTTACAGAACAAATCTAACACAACCAGTCAAGTTTAAACAGAGAAGAAACCCCAACATATTAAGAAGAGAAACACAATTAGAGAATCCAAATTCCTTCAGTTGTGCCTCCAAAGCAGCACTTCCCATCCTCCCATCAGGAAGGAGTTGAACCCTTCAGCTTTGAGGACTTCCAGGAGTCTGGGCAGCAGAAGCACATTCCCATTTCTACATGAGGAGCCTCGTCTGTTGGTGCTGGTGGTCAGTCTCCATGTCTCAGCAGCACAATAATGTAATAAACTTGCTGTGTGCAGGAATAACTGCAGGGGCCCTAGATTTTTTTCAGTTCAAGCCAAGGTCTGGTACCTCCAGAGTATGACACTGCTGCATGGAGAGAGCGTGGAGAAGGGATTTGGGATTTCAGTGCTAGAAGACCATCTGAATCCCTTTTTACATGCCTACAACCATTTTTGGATTTGACACCATCTGCCAATAGACTCCAGAATATGCCTACACCACAGGCTGGCAACATGGCCATAACTCAGGTCAGCACGTCTACCTCCTCCATCACCAAACTTTGGGCAGGAGCGTGGACACATTCAGCAGCACATGAACCTGGAAGGAAACACGTTTGCATCCCAGCAGCCAGCCTGCACAGAGTCTGATGAAATGTGGGAGTCTTTCAAGATCTGCAGCTAACATGTTTGCCTTAACTCTTAAGGTGGTTAATGGCTGGACTTCAAAACTCTAAAACTTGAGCATCTCAAGAGGATAACTGCTTGTATGAGGAAAAAAAGTGTTTGATTCCCAGCTCAGCTCAGGCTTTACTCTGGACACATTAAATGCCCAGTTGCAAAGTATTGCTTTCATGTCTGTGTACAGGTTTTTTAAATTACTGAACCAGGGCAAATTTCTGGACTGCACTGGAATCTGAAAAAGTTCAAATCCTTCCTTCCTTCTCCCCTAGTTTTGATCTATAAATATTGTACAATTCAGGATTAAGGCCAGACAGACAGCAAATAAATGCACGGCAGCGTGGCTTTCCATAATGCAGTAAGCAGCGCTATCAACTCACCCACTCGCATTGTTGGGCAGCATTTGAAAGTCCTATTGTAAAACTCCAAGGGAAGCACTTAACTTGTCAACCCCATCCTGCTACAGCACAAGCAGCCAGCACAGTGGATTTTCCTGTGTGGGTAGCGCCGAGGGCACGCTCCACAAATGAGCCAGGCTGCTCTTCAGCAGCAAATCACTCATTTCCAAAGGAGCATCTGTGATGTCTCGTCCCAACAGCTGCCCTGGGGTCTCTCCGCAGTCTTTCCACAATGCAGTGTTTTCACAGCGATTTCACAGGCTGTTCATTTTCAATAAATATTAGCCACCCGGGCTGCCTGTGCTGCACCCTGGTGTTTGTGTGCTGCCACATGGGGAGCACATGCACGAGGGCAGGTCTGAGCACCTCCCAGGAGCTGCAGCAAATTCCAGGCTCGGTTGGTTCACCTACTACTAATTGCAAACCTTGTTTTCCAACTGCTCATCCTCCCTTCCCTTCTTATAATTAATACTTTAATGGATGCAAATGTCCAGGATAAGGCAGAAATGCTCTTGGACTCTCAGCTGATAGCTAGCATTAGTAAGGGCAAACAGATGGGTATGCAAAAATCAAGTGCCAAGCATACTGTTATGTGTAATATAGCGGTACCGGTATGCCCCATACAAGGTTAGGAAATCTCCGCGCCATTTGGTATACTTTGCCTCAAAAGGCAGTAAAATCAGGCTGAACTGACAAAAAGGTGGAAAACGGGCAGAAAAGGAGACGTGCACAAGGTCAGAAGCCCTGTTTCAAACATCCCAGCCTCTACTCTTTGTGCAGAGATGGATATGATCACAGCACATGGCAATGCCTTCCCCAGATTTACATCAATCCCCCGCACTTCCTATTCAGTCCTCAGAAATCAGGCTGTGCATCTTCCTAAAAATGCACTTTCAACAATACATTCGAGCCATAAGTCTCCAGAGCAAGGCTGAACTTTCAGAGGGAGAAACAATCTTGCCCCCACTGCTGCCTTTTGCAAGACTCACCTGAAATTAGTCTTCTCAACACTTATTTGCGTACCTACATATTCACCCAAGAAGAAAAAACCCTTGTGCTTTAGCAACTTCTACTCATTTCAGTGCTAAGTCTGACAGTTAGGGCAATTGCACAGGAGTCGAAACATGGATGCAGGTGACTCAGTGGAACTATTGTTTAATATTTTGTCCTGATGGTGCATCAACATTTCTTCTGAATGCTTCAGCGATTTCTCCAGTTGTTTGTCAAGACGGTGAGAAAAGATCAGATTTTTTTTCTTTTTCCAAACCAATACTACTTCATTTTTCTTTGAATCCTGGCTGCATTTCAGCATGTGGAAATGCTGTGCAAGTAGCCACAGAAATAGATGATCTTCCTCTCTCCTCTTCCCTTATTCACCTAATCATTCCCCCTTCCCTATCCAGCCTGGCAGGGAACAAGGTGGTTTAGGCTCCCTTTGCTGTAAAGGGAGAATACCTTCACTTTTACTGAATTTAATGGGCAAGATGAGGCTCCCCGAGTACCCAGCATAGGTGTTAGCTGTTCAGACAGGCACAGCATCCAAGTACAGCAGAAGGACGCACGCACAGTCCCAGCCCAAGCACAAAACTGACTTAATACTGACAATATAAACCTCTGGTCAGGTATTCAAAGAGCTCCCTGCAACACAGCACAGCTATAGCTGATCTTCAAAGGCCCAACACACATCCTGAAACAAGCTCTCTACCTCCATGAGCATTACAAGATACTGAGAAGTTTCTAAAAGCTGGTTTCTGATTTGGACACTTCCTCCCTTCTCGGCTTCCTTTGGGTGTGGGGAGAGGGAACAATATTTTCTGCCATCGATCCTGCATAGGTAATTCCTAGCCACAAGAGAATATAGGAGAAAACATTGAGGCTTTATGGGCTGAACTGGAAGAGAGGTAAGATTTGCAAAAGCTGGTAACTACATCTTTTAGAGGCCAACTTAAGGACCTGAAAACAGCTCCAATTTTCTGATTACGGGGATTCAGCTTTCACTAGGAGACCAGTCACATGGAAGAACCCTGCAGCTGGGATCCTAAAAAGCTCTCAAAAGTTTGGGTCAACTGTGATTTCTCTCAAAACATAGCGCATGAAGCTCAAATATATGAACAGACGTAAGGCTCCAATTCCTTCTCAAAACACCACAAATTGTTGCACTACACTTTCAGAACAAAAACACAGGATTATTATACCTAAGAGCAAAAAAAAACCCCACATCCACACAGAAAGAAACTAATTACAGCGTGAAAAATAGTATAATATCCTAACATGCTTCAAGCATTACAATATAAAATAAGCACACAGGGAGCAGAATAACATGGCAATATATATGATTGCTCCTTCAGTCTTATACATCATTTCCCTACAACACAGGTTTGGGGAAAGATTTGTAGAGCACACTAAACATGCATAAAGAGGTAAAACTACGAATATTTCAAGGTCACGTTTTCTAAACACAATTTGTAGTTATATTGCTAGCACTGAAGTAATGCAATTTGCACACTAACCTAGAACAAGCATGTGTTTTACGCATGATGAAAACACTGTTTTCAATACTGTCAGCAATAATGCCAGAAAGTAGGTGTCCTACCTGAACTGCGTGATAGCTGTAACATTCCTATAAGGCTGTACTCATATATGCTTAAAAACACTACTGTAGTGAACTAAATCCAGCCACGGGTAATCAAAATAAAATGTTTTAAGAGGTAAAATAGTATTCTTTCTTTATTCTTCAGTAGTGAGTTCTTTTTGTTTTATAAAAGCTCCTTTACAAAACCTTCTTAACTCCCACCATACCAGCCACTATTTCTCACCCTTATGTTTTCTCCCTACAGTCCTTAAATTCCAACCAAAAATACGAGTCAAAAAGGTAGATTTCCACTGGTTTCTGAATGAGCCACTTGAGACCGTCCCACCTCTCGTCCTAAAAGTTCACCCTCAAAACGTATTCCTCCTCAAAACATATTTCTCCAGTTTGGCTTGCAACTGTGGTTCAGCTCCCACGCTCTCCCCTTCTCTTTTTGCCCTATCTTCTGCACAGAAACACTCAAAAACCCTGAGAGAAAGCAAAAGCGCGTCGCTGGAATTAGGCTGAGTGGTTTATTCAGATGACTGAATTAGACAGCTAAAGCAAGGAAGACTCAATAGCTCAGCTTTTGCATTCACACATAGTAAGGCGAGTTCAGAGCAAGTGGATGAGGTGATTACTGATGGCCAAAAACACAACTACCATCCACTATCAACACACCAAATCCCAATTACTTTCACCATAAAAACATCAAGTATCTACTTGAAGGAAGACGTTGGGGAGGGTCTCAGATGGCCCTTCCCTTCCAAGGAGGGTCTCTGCCCTGCAACCCCACAGAAAACAAAAGTCCAAAAGCACATCATCTGCTCGGGAGGCCTCAGCACTCAAAACAAGGGGCTGACCAAGGACAGCCAACAGTAGAGCCATCAAGAAGAAAAGCCTCCAACGGCATCAAAGAGCGTTAAAAATTGTTAAATCCTTCATTCACAGATGCACTGAGGTATCTTGGGTGACAGCTCTCAGGGCTTAAGGAAGTCCTCACAGGAACACAGGCCCTGGGACTGCGGAGGTGGGAAGATGGAAAACAATCACCATTCCCCACTGTTTGCAGGATCAATTTAACACAATTATCAGCTCCTTCTTTTGAGCAAAATCACAACAGACAGCGCAGCGCTGCTCCAAATTAATTCGCAGCAGTGGGCAAGCAGCCAGGAAAGCCCATGGCGCAGAAATGGCCACAAGCATCTGCTGGTTAGTCATGCCCACTCCCATGAGCACCATGGTCCCCCAATGCTTCCCATGCCACAAGCATGATTCCTCATCACCTCATGGTCCTTCTGCGCATCAGCGAGCACCACATGCTTCTTGTTCTCCTTCATCCCAGCAGGATGCTTCAGTAAAACCTGCTGGGTTCCTCTTAGAGGGATAATCTACTGCAGAGGATCTCTCTAGATCACATCAAAACCAATCTCAAAACAGTCTAAGACTGACTTGGGTAGTCTCCAAGACTACTGGGGCATCCAGCACCCTCTGTAGTGAAAGATGAAAAGAATTTAGGCATTTGAAACACACTCTACACAGTAAACAGAGTCAAGAGATGAACGTCAAAGTCACAAATGTTTTCAACTGGTATTTTTGCTTTAATCAAGACAAGTGTTTCTTTGTCATAAGAAACTCCCATTTTAAAGCATTCTTTACCCAGACATTTTCTGGCTATACTTTCCTGCTGGGTAATTTTCACTACCTAAAAGGCTTTTGGACACATACAGATTGCTTTGGCAGCAAGCGAGGATGCACCAGTGTCAAAACCTTTGCTTCATATTTATTCCATGCTTTCACCTTTGCCAATTCAGTACTGGATCCAGTCTGCATTAGTGCCTTCAGGATTTCAAGTAGGTTGTGAGCCTATTTAAACTCAAGAACATCATTCTCACAATACCCAGTGGGTACAACCACCTTAACACCTGTGTTCAGGAAAACACAAAAGGCAGAAACTACCTTGGGTACAATTTTTTGAGAAAACTTTACAAACAACTCTCACCAAAGAGAAGACTGATGAGGGACAGGGTTTCAAGCTGATGAGGTGCCTCCAGCTCCCCCATCAGCTGCAGTGCACCATCACACAGATGGTGCGTGAAGAGACCGTATTGCAGACATCTGGAACAGTCTGCATCTCCAGGGTTTGCCACAGGTGAGCTTTGAGAAGGGGGATCAGAGACCCCCTCTGTCCCAATATAAAGTCTTAAAGCTGAGCATTTTAAGAAGGGAGGAGAGAAAGTGCTCAAACTTTTACATAACAGAGCTCAAGGAGAAGCTACAGCTGCAAAGAAAAACTACCAGTTACATCAAGACTTGCAACTACTGCAAAGAAAGGCCATGCAAGTTTGTTATAATTCGCACATGCTCATCACTCCCCAAAATAATGAAATGTTCAGCACTATCATTCATAGGAAACAGAAAAACACTTCTAGAACAAGGCTAAACCAGTTAAGGCGTATATGATATATGCCACATAAGATACAAATAGGTACACTGACTGCTTGCAGATTAATACCAACAGTGAAATATATGAAGTGTAACTCAATGTGTAAATAATAGTACTACAACTAGGAGGCAGCTTTCAGCTTTTCATAAGCAGCTTCTAACCTGGACTGAGCCTGGAGTTTCATGTAGATGCCATCAGTGACTCGGTAGCTAATAAATATAAATCAAAAAAAGCTAAAATCTTCCTTCTAGGCACGTCACTACACAAGCATTAAGCCTGTGCTCAACTTGGAGGTGCACACCCCCATTTAGAAAATTACTGTTGCTCCCCATTATTTTAAAGCTGAACATTTGCTTCTGCACTTTGGCTATCTGATATTGTCAGTAAGATGAAGAGAAAAAAGCATCAACCTCAAGGTTCTCCACAACTACTAAGTATTCACTTCGCCTACACTGGCCTTGCAATGCCATGTTTCCCACTAACACATCCGCTTTAGTTTCTCCTTCGTGGCTAGCTGGCCCTGGCGAAAAAATCTGCTATTTTCATGAGGCAGCACTAGCTGACAAAACAACTGACTCCTAGGAGCTGCACAGATACAAACACCTCTAATGTATTATTAGGTATGATGTCATCTGTGAGGCACAATTTAATGACTATTTATCACGTATGCAACACTTTATTTGGAAACACGCTGTATAATTTTTCATCTTAGGCCTACTGGACAAGATAAGAACTTGCCAAGTGTATTGATCTTAAATAATTTACTACACCGTGGACAGTATCTTAATTTGCTGGGAAAGAAGAGTGACAGAATGGCACCACTGGGGATTAACATTTGTTTTTCTCCAATGGAGAATTCATATCGCCTAGGTGAAAGCAGTACATATTCCCAAAACTCACCTCTATTATTTCAAGTCCTTCTGGCGACTATTACTGATGCAAATAGCGAGGTTGATCTTCAGACGGGTACAGTTATTCGCCCCTCTGATGAAAAAGACATTAGGTGCAAAGCACTGAAATGTTAAAGCCAAATGAGTTTTATTATACTAATCTCATCTCACCTAGTAGCGAATTCAAGCCAGAAAACCTAACCCAGTTATTCCTGGAGCAAGCCCCTCAGTTGGAGCATTGAGCAATCAGTATCAGCTACGAAAGGTTTGTTTATGTTTGCCTCTCACTCTTGCCAGGTCTCTTATTTTCATCATATTTGGTATTTTACATTAAATGACCCATTAGAATTCACAGTCTCCATCCTTCTTTTACTAATTAGGTTTGCAGGGTTCATATTTGCCAAGCAAAGCTTGAAAATGAAAACTCAGAATCTGTGAGGCAAATCAAAGAATTCAACAAATAAGTAGGATTTAAAATTCATGATTTTCAAGTAAACTGCACAACTTCTGCATGCATACATTTGCAATACTGGGATACTGATAACTGCAAAAAGCAAGACCACACAGCCAATACTCTGCCCATTTCCTCGCCTCTCCCTTTTCCCACACTCCCATAACTATTTATATATGGCCACCAGATGGTAATTACATCTGGTCACTCTTGGCTTGAGACAAACCAGGACCTATCAATTGGAAATTAATACCAATCCCCTAAAACCATCCCGTTTCATAAATTGCATTCTGTGAAACAACCAATATGAAAAGGTTAGGCGAGAGAAAGCCTCACAGATTGCTAAATCCCAAGGCTTTTTCCACATTTTTTCCAAAAACCAAAGCAATTCGTATAATCTGAAACTTACTCTTTTCCAAGATGAGCCAATATTAACAAGTCTAAGCCCGTGTCTTGAGTCACATTTCTCCCCAAGCTTGGATGTTGCTAAGACATCTCCCTTTTGGCCGCTTGACCCATACACCAGCCCTGCCCCAGCCACCCACCACATCCACCTGCCTCCAGGGACTGCTGGAAAAACCTACTGAACTCTGTGCTTACTGACCACTTTTGACAAATACTGCTTCCTAATAATTTACTGGTTTTGTTCTACTAAGCACCACACGTATTTTTAGGGATGCAAACATCTTCCCCTCCCTCCAACATCCCTTCCACCAGAAAAAAAGGTAAAGCCAAAGGACGGGTTAACATGGAAACTGCGAGCTATAGGCAACTCAGCCTCATAACATTTTCAGCATGAATTCTTTATGTCCCTAGTTAACAGGGTAGAAGCTTTCTTGAAACAGATCAGCTTGGGTTCAGTTCATTACTTTCCACAAAAACAAAGAAAAAAGAAAATTACTGCTTTTAGAAAAAGACCAGAAAATTCTGATCCATCAAAGCCTGCAGAGAAGATAAACTAAAAGATATTTTTAAGTAATTACACATTACACCTAGCTACCTCCCAGTTTTCAGCACTCATACATCACTCTTGATTCTCCCATGTTACATCTTATTTCACCTCCAGCAAGATCCCTCAGTAGTGTATTATTCAAAGCAGTATCATGACTCTTGTTTTCAGTGTGCTAGGCGCATCTGGTTATTTTTGCAGACTCTTATTTCTGCACAGACACGCAGCTATAATGGATAGCAGCATCTCCCAAGGGAGTTTTCCAAGCCCTGTTAACAAATGGGATAACCTCCCCTTCACTTTCCGCAAACTTACCAAGAAATTAAGAAAATAATTTCTACTTCAAGGTTCTTTTACCAATTTTATTACCGTGAAGAGTGAAAAGAAGGTTTGCATATTTCTTTCATGGTGAACACCTCTCGCCAATGATGTGAAAGAACCGATCAAAACTAAATCAGTGCACAGTATGTCTTGCTTTCTCTGTAAAAGGGCTGGCCTTGGAGACTGACTAATTATCAGTGGAAGGAAAACACCCAGGAGAGAAAAATTTCCTTAGCATCTCACAAGCAACGTGGTAATATTTCCTGAAACTAAGGTACCAACAAAAATAGCCTCCTGCAAAATTACACTGACTTTTCCAAAGGTACAAATGGATACTTCTCAACTCCAGACAGGCAGGACAAACATCATAAACCACCTCCATGGAAAAATGCTTACCAACTCTGTGATGGGCCAAAAAATAAATAAGCCGTTTAGAAGCAAACTCGCAACCAGGAAAAATTGCAAGTGCCATCTTTTTGTAAAAAGCAGAGGACACAGCATCCCCAAAGGCCCAGACTGTACCCACACTCCTTGCTGTCACGTGTGCCTGTAAGAAAGCTCTGGAAAAGCAAACTCACATGCTTCATAATATAAAGACATCCCTCACCCAACTCCAGCTGACCCTTTCCTCCATCACCCCCTGGAGCTCATCCCACTATGCACACCCTCCCCAGCAGCCAGGAGATTGGGGTCTTCTCCAGTCCCACTCACTCAGCTGGTCAGGGGAGCCCAGATACCAGGTCCTGCCGCTCCACCCATCCGAGCTGCCTGGGATGCTGCTGGGGCAGGAAGGGTGTTACATCTCCCTTCTTCCTGCACATACTGCTACGTCAGAGCAAAACTGTCTGTCCAAAAAACAAAACAAAAAATCAAAAAAAACCACACACCCCCACCCCACCCCCCAAAAAAAGGGCGATGATTCCACTTGGAAGGGACCCTGGGGATATTGCAAACCAGCCTCCCAGGGCAGAAGGCAATCTACATCCAAGCACATTGCCCCTTCCCAACAAGGATACCACAGAAAGGCTTCCCCACTGGTGGGCTTGGAAGAACGTGGGAAGGGCTGTGGGGTGCAGGAGGGGGCTTCTCCCACACCTGGGAGAATTGGGAAGGAGAGAGAGGGGAGGTGGAAGCACTAGGAATGAGCAAGGGGGATTGCAAGGAAAAGCAGGGCCTGGCACAAGGTACCAGAGGGTGAGTGGGAGGGAATGAGAGCAGATATGTACTCGATAATTATAGCTTCATTTCGAGCAGCTCCAGCAAAATGCCGCGGCGTGTGCAACAGCAGAAAGAAGAGCCAGACACGCCGAGGAAGAAGAGTTTTGCTCCACCTCAGGTCTCATGGAGGACAGGAGCAGGAGGCAAACACAGGAAGCCCAGGGAGGCAGTGAAAATGAAGAATCCTATTTTTGTACCTCAGGAGGAGCTGTGGATAATTCGCTTCAACATGCACTCCGTGCTGAGCTTCTCACCCACTGTCTGGGGAAGGAGCTGCGTGGTCTCTACTCCTCTATCACCATCCCCATTAGCAGGAACCCTCCCTGCAGCAGCATCCACCTCTGTGCCTCAGCATCTCCCTGCTCCAGCACCACCACAGCACTCAGTAGCCACTGTCCCCTCAACTTTTTTCCTTCTCGGACCAGCTTTCACATTGGAGGCCACCAGACCCAGCAGAAAACGTGACGGTTGACAGAGGTCAAGTGCCACAAGGCAGCAGGACGTTTGCCACAGATAAATTATCACAGCTATGCAGAGGCACTGCCGGGAGAATGCACACCCCGACTTCTGTAGTCTCCATCTTTTGATTATTAAAAGGGCCAATTAGCACATAAATTGAGCTGTGAATTCTGAAAGAGATTTGAAAACAGTAATAATTAAAGAGCAGGACAATAACTGGGCTCACAAGCTGCCCCTCATCTTCCCTGGCCTGCTTGACAAGCCCCTCACATATGGATGGAAGAAAAGCAGCAGTGCTCATTAACTGCACCATGGTACCCAGGAGCATCCGTGCCCCGCCAGCCCTGTGCTTCCAAATATGCAGGCTCCCAGCCCCGTGCCGAGACACACAGTATTTATTTGGACTTCTCTGATCTCACATAGCATCGAGTCCCCAAGAAACCTTCTCCCCTCCACCCCCTCAAACACCTGGGAAGGCTGATCCACAGCTAGATGGCGGGACACCAAGCTCCGAAAAGGTGACTCAGCCAGGGAGAGGAAAAGTGCCAAAGCTCAGCACCCTATCCACCTTCCCCTATGCCAGCCACCGCCTAATGAGGAATATCTGATGGTAAACGACGTTCTCAGACCTTAAGCTGCTCCCCGAGGAAACCGTCAGCATCTTTTATTTACAGACTGACAAAAATCTCCAGGGAAAACAATGCTGACTCCTACGTGGAACATGGGAAATGTATATCTTTTTAATCACTGCAGCACCGATTCATCTTCAAGGCTGGTACAGTTTCCGCTCTTTGTTGCTCTGAAGCGACTGCAGTGATTCAGCTCCCCTGTGAATACCACTGCCTCTCAACCACAATATTTACTATTAGGATGGCTAAATACACTCACTGACATGCAGGCAGCTCCATCTTGACCCCTGGGGCAAGGTCTTCTCAGCTTGCCCACACAAAGAAACTAAGCATCTGGACTCGCTTTGCACTGGTACAAACGATGACAGGTCCACAGAAGTTGAACGAACATAAGCTTAATGAAGAAGCTATCAAGATTTCTGTACAAAGGACTGCCAAATCCAGCAAGTTTCATATATATAAATTAGAACACAACTCAAGTAATCCTCTCCGTTCCTCATCTGAAATATACCAATTTGATGATTTGTTATCATAGAATCATAGAATAGTTTGGGTTGGAAGGCACCTCCAAAGGTCATCTAATCCAACCCCCCTGCAATAAGCAGGGACATCAACTAGGTCAGGCTGCTCAGAGACTCATCCAACCTGACCTTGAACGTTTCCAGGGATGAGGCAGCTACCACCTCTCTGGGCAACCTGTGCCAGTGTTTCCCCACCCTCATTGTAAAAAATTTCTTCCTACATCTAGTCTAAATCTTCCCTCTTTTAGTTTAAAACTGTTACCCTTTGTCCTATGCCCTGCTAAAAAGCCTGTCCCCATCTTCCTTATAAGCCCCCTTTAAGTACTGGAAGGCTGCTATAAGGTCTCCCCAGAGCCTTCTCTTCTCCAGGCTGAACAACCCCAACTCTCTCAACCTGTCCTCATAGGAGAGGTGCTCCAGCCCTCTGATCATCCTCGTGGCCCTCCTCTGGACCCGCTCCAACAGGTCCATGTCCTTCTTATGGAGGGGGCCCCAGAGCTGGATGCAGTACTCCAGGAGGAGTCTCACCAGAGGGGAGTATAGGGGCAAAATCACCTACCTCAACGCACTGGCCACGCTTCTTTTGATGTAGCCCAGGATGCGGTTGGCCTTCTGGGCTGCACACACACATTGCTAGGTCATGTTGAGTTTCTCATCCACCAACACACCCAAGTCCTTCTACCCAGAGCTGCTTTCAATCCATTCTCTGCCCAGCCTGTATTTGTGCTTGGGATTGCCGTGATCCATGTGCAGGACCTCGCACTTGGTCTTGTTGAACTTCATGAAGTTCGCACCTCTCAAGCCTGTTCAGGTCCCCCTGGATGGCATCCCTTCCCTCTGCACCACACAGCTTGGTGCTGTCAGCAAACTTTCTGAGGGTGCACTCAATCCCACAGTCCATGTCACCAACAAAGATGTTAAACAGCACCTGTCCCAGTACTGACCTCTGAGGAATACCACTTGTCGCTGGGCACCACTTGGACATCGAGCCGTTGACTGCAACTCTTTGTGTGCAGCCATCCAGCCAATTCCTTATGCACTGAGTGGTCCATCCATCAAATCCATGTCTCTCCAACTTAGAGACAAGGATGTCAAATGCTTTGCACAAGCCCAGGTAGATGATGTCGGTTGCTCTTCCCTTATTCACCAGTGCTGTAACCCCGTCATAGAAGGTCACCAAATTTGTCAGACACGATTTGCCCTTAGTGAAGCTGTGTTGGCTGTCACCAATCCCCTTCTTATTTTCCATGTGCCTAAGCATAGTTTCCAGTAGAATCTGCTCCATAGACACTATTATATTAACAGTATTATATTAAACAGTACTGGTCCTGATACAGACCACTGAGGGACACCACTTGTCACTGATGTCCATCTGGACATTGAGCGGTTGACTGCCACCCTCTGCATGTGACCATCAAACCAATTCCTCATCCACCAAACAGTCCACACATCAAATCCATACCTCTCCAATTTAGAGAGAAGGATGTTGTGGGGGACCATGTCAAAGGCGTTACAAAAGTCCAGATAGATGACATCCATAGCTCTGAAAAGTAGTTATGAAAAGTACATTTGGCGGAAAAAAAAAGGGGGGGGGGGCACACAACAAAATGCCACAGGAAAAAGGACTGGAGCTTATTTAGGAATAAACAAATGTAATCATGAAAACAATGGCATATTTCTACTCCATTTAGCACTGCATGAACCCTCAAGGCGCCAGGCTGATGCAGCTACAAAGCTCTACCTCCCAATGCCTTGCAACCAGCAAGATCAAGTAGTGGCACTGATATACCCCTATTTACAAGATCAAAAAGCAAGGCACAGTCTGTTACACAGACAAGTCCCCCAAAATGGGGGCCCAAAACTCACCTGTAAGGCTTAAAAGACAGTAAGACCCAAACCTGCAAATTCTCTCGGACAGGTCGGAGGCATCTAGAGCATAACAAAAAGACTGGGGCTTTTCTGTGGTACTCTATAAAAAAATACAGGACAATTAATAGTATATATAGCCTCTGCCACTTCAGTTTCCTGGTCACCTCTGAAGTTAACAACTTTTAACAATAAAAAGTGAGAGTCCATCACATTCATGCAGGCAGTAAACAGCTTTGAAATTAGTGTGAGTCAAGTTCCCTTGAAGAGAGGTACATGCTTGAGAGAGACAATTACAGAGGAGCCGAGCAGATTTATATCAGCTGGTTTAGCATTATATCTCTTCAGAGCATTTAAAAACATTAAATTGAGACCTTATTAAAATACTCGGCATTTTTATTTCACCAGATTAATGACACTTACATTACTAAACTCAATCTGTAGTTTCAAACACCAGCAACAACACAGCTCCATCTAAGTGTAATTAAAGAACTAGTCATCATTTTGGGGAAAATTTCTGGAGGCATACCAGCAAGCTTGATAAATTCAAGGAACTCATCCGCACATGGGAATTCTAGCACATATATTTTATTATTCCCTTGCCTTTCTGTGTACAATGAAACGTCCCGATAGCATTACGTTATAAAACAGTTCAACTGAAGGGACTGAAAGCTCACAGCAGGCTTCACTTCTACACACTAGTTAATCATCGTTTATTGGAAACTTTGCACTTGTATGTTTTGGCTTGCTAGTCTTTTGACTGCAGAAGCTGCAAGTTTGAGGGTTTTTGTCTAAACAATAACTTGCCGGTTTTGCATGAAGACAGTAAGAGCTTTTGTTTTCATTTTTACTTGAGAGGAAGAGATCTGGTCCTGTTGCCACAGGATGCAAAACAGAGGCATACTGCTTTGTAAGGCACTGATCCGCTTTCACTCTCTTTTCAAGAGATAATTAAATATGTAGAAACACCATCCACAGCGGCATGCTATTTTAAAGCAAACATTGGAACACGTATTTAGAATCTGGTTCTTCAGCAAAAGAGAAAAGGCTGCAAATCATCCCTTTTAGTAAATCAGCACGGAGCAAAACATTTAATCCAGCCTTTTCTAGAAGGGAAGATAGAGATAGCTTAGTAAAACCCTGTACTTTGTAGTGGAATTTCTATAACACATTAAATATCTATTTTCCCAATCGCTTAAAATATTAGAAATTAAATACTCATATACTGATGATGTTCCCCTGTCTGTAGCTTTCCTAACCTAGTTGAGAATATCCTGTAGACTGTGAGAACATGCGATACAAAACATAATAAAGCATCTGACTGAGCTACAATTGAAATCCTGGCCTAAGTACATAGGAAAAAAAAACAACCAACCCTCAACTGTAAACTACAAATCACATCACCAAAACACTATTGCCAGGACAGCGAGTCACTTAAGATCAGCTAAATTATAGTAGATACATGCCTACACTTACTAATGAGAAGAAATAACAGTCACTATATCTGCATGGACATGTGGTTTAGCAAGTAGAGTACCAGACTGGGAAACCTGATTTTCCACTGAATGATACACGATTTTGTCAATTCCATTCTTTGCTTTGCTCCCTCATCACCGAAATAAGGACAATGACATCACCTAGGTACAACAGGTACTTGATCCTGTGACAAAAGTTCTGGGAGTTCCAACCGAAAAAGGCAAGCATACAAAAAGCATAACTGACGTTGACTGCTCAGCCCTTTTTTCTTCATCATTAATTGCAAAACTCTCTTGGCTTTGGAAAGGACATGTTAGCACAACCAACATGATGTTGCTGCTGTTTTAAAGCCCAGGAAATCATACATTTCCTTTATTGCCTTTTACAAAACAGAAACAAGCTATTTCAAGAAGGACCTGATTCTTTTTCTCCAAGAAATGAAGATTCAAACCACTTTTAAACGTGGTGATTTTTAAAGCTCCTAGAAGACTAATCTCCTAATCTCCTGCTGCCACTGGGGTGGGGTGGGGGGGCAGAAATATCAAAGCAGAGTCCAAAATCTAGTACTTAAAAAAAAAATAAAAAAACATAGATGATGAACCTGAGTTTATGGGGTCATTTTCAGGAAATCACAGGTCAGTCCCACCTAGCGCCAGCACCACATCCTTCTTTAATAACGAGACATAAAGCATTTATAGGATAGAGAGACAAATTCTCAGGTTGATGGTTATATCTATGTGGCCAAAGCAAAAATGATGGGGTTTTTTTTCCCCCCTATGCATACCTTCCCATTTCATGGCTCTTTCTCCACGCATGATGCCAACCAGTCATGGTAATTAGTAGTTTTTTCTACACCCCTCAGACTCAACAGACCTATAGACCAACTACTTCAAAAATCAAAACAACAAATATAACTTTTCTCTGGAACAACGATGGCTTTTGTTATATTCCAGTACAGACTGAACACCATACTACTTTTTCCAAGCAGTGTTTCATGTCATGTAAACCTAAGAAAAGGGAGGGGAGGAGAGGGAGCGAAGCTCTTCTATTATTTATCAGCCACACAGTCTAGTCTTGGCCCCCATGAGCTACTTCAGACATCTATGGACGCAGCATCCACAAAAGATTTCTCTCATTAATACTTTCAACCACGCTGATCTACAACACTAAATTTACACACCACTGATTGCTGTGAATTATTTTTTGTCCCCAGGAATGCTTAAAAAAATTTAATTCCTCTGCCTTTATGTCAAAACTGTGCAACAGAGTAGCATACGAGCACTGCACATTTACTGAAGCTCATAAGTTATTGATGAGACTCTTAAAGACTAAGCTGACAAAGCCATTCCACTTTTGGTCATTTACATAATTATATTTTAGGTACAATTTACTTATTATTCTGCTGCCTACAATCAACTTTTAAGCAAACATTGTGTGTATACCCTTCTGTTTTAACCCGAAGCAATCCAAATTACTCTACAAATGCAGTTTCATGCAAGAGCAGAGGTCTCCTGAAAGCCATCTCAGCTACTTGTTTTAAAGCAGTGGGTAATAATCAGGGGAAAAGAATAATACTCATCATCACTTCTTTACATTCCTGCGGCTGGTCATTTATTTATATCACACCAGCACCTAAATCAAGGACCAGAGACGTTTGCCAGTTGTTTGACAGACAAGTGTAATTTGGGCATTTATTCACTGCCTGTTCTTGCCGAAAAGCTGTTTCCAAACTGCCCCAGAAAGCCCCGGACACACGAGGGTACTCACTTTCAAAGCATGTGTTCATTTTCTATTATCTGACACAAAAACAACATTGTGTTCTGCATTAGCGTGCCCTTGAAATCCCCCTCTGTCCCAGACAGGAGAAGGCAAGCAGCAAAGCGGTCACCTAAGCCTAGTGCTCTGTTCCTCCTGAAGGGAAACTCGGGAGGGGAAAACAATGCACATACAAAACAAGAGGGGCAGAAGGGAAGTGAGTCAGGGTTGCCGGAAAATATTTACTTGCCGATTTGAACACAAAGGAATCTCAAGCATTCCCCGCCATGGCTTCATCGAGGCTGGTGTAGTGCAGTGGATTTGTCGCCGCGGGCTATTTAAGGTAAAACTCTGCCATATTTATCCTCCAGCCGTGTCAGCGCAAGCTACTCCCCTGGGCCCCGACAGCACAGCACCACTTTGCAAGGCATGCCCTGCTGTTCACGTAGGCTACACCATCTTATGTTAGAGAGCAAGTGCACGCCTAAATCCTCTTTCAGGAGAGCAAGAAAGATCAGAGTTGCTAATGATCCAGAGTTGCTAATGATCCTGAAGCAAGGATGGCAGAAGCAGGAAGACTGAGCCTCCCGATTCCCTCAAAATTGGTTTGTGGGACCTTCAGCAAGTCACCCAGCCTTTTTTTATCTCAGTTTTCCCTCCTAACACCCATCTACATACTTAATACACATATGCATAGCCGACAGAAGGCTGGAAAACTCCTCCAGAAGGCAGCCAGGGTGAAATGTCAGAGCCAGAAAGGAGCAGTGAAGGATCTTTCAGATTAATATTACTCTTTAAGTAGACACCATGCAGCTTGCTGTGTTTTCCAAGTGCTGCCCTGGAAGCTACAGGCACCTGCAGCACCGCAGTCTCAGGATATGTGAGTGACTCATCCTCCTGAATGCTGGGCAAGGAAGGCAGCGGGACCTCAGGGGTGAAAGTGCCT
Source organism: Anarhynchus alexandrinus (assembly GCA_008711295.1). NCBI lineage: Eukaryota > Metazoa > Chordata > Aves > Charadriiformes > Charadriidae > Anarhynchus > Anarhynchus alexandrinus. Next base: position 1,982,828 of record VUYV01000022.1, read on the forward strand.
TGCCTTCAGGGAAAGGAAGGATCAGATGAATCACAGCACTGTGTAACTCCTCCTCTGACATGACTCTTCGACTCTTCTCTAGTGCTCGTTACCAGCTGAGGACTAGGCAGTGCTGGCTTCTCCAACTGAGAAAGACCAAACCCTATGCACCACAAACAGGCTTGGCAAGTGAAAGCCACCGCTGGCTAGCCCTTGTGCAAACCAGTCAGGCAGCATCTCCCCTGCTGGCAGCTGACCTGCACGGGACCCTGGCACTGGGACATAGCCAGAGCCACCTCATATTTAGCCCTTGTGCTTGAAGGAGCCCTGCTAGAAAGTGCCTTTGCAAGCAGCCACAGTGCCGTAGCAGCAACACCACTTCGGCACTTCACACCTGCAATGAGATACTGCTGATAATTAGCAACGAAAACACTACTGATGTAAAACACAGCACTGCTGATGTCACTAGTGGTATCCCCAGCCTGGGTCAGATTGAAGATGGGCGTCAATAAAATCATCTTGTATCTCCCATGGTCCTGGAGGTCTATGCCCAAGCAAGCCAGGACTTCAACATTAAAATTATAATCCTTTCGACACCTGAAATGTCTTCCATCAGCATCAGAGTGCCCACATAATTTATACATCACAAATACGATTTGGCAGGATTAAAAACGAAAATAATATATCAAGGATTTGTTATTGGAAGGGAAACTATTTGCAGCATACAACAGCCCAACAGAAGAAAAGCCTGACTGCTGTGATGAATAATGCATATTGCCTATGGTACTAATTAACCTTGTACTCCAGTAAGATATTATGGAACAATAAGGCTAATTTGAATGTGGCCCGAAACTTTTCCCAATGGCATCTGGAAATCAGTCTTTGGAACATGTAAAATCTGAATTTGTTAAAGTAGAAGCCTTTGCTCAATAAACTTTCAGAAAGAATATTTTCATTTCTCTGTATTCACAGCCCACACTGTTTGCATGCATGTACACAATGCAAAACACAGAAGGGGGACTCCACAACCAGAAATGGTCTAGCTTGGCTTTCCACGGGCCTTCACCCATCTGCCAGCAGCATGCCCGTAGTGACAACTTGCCTCCGACTAAATCCCAAAAGGCCTCTGCAGACTCAGGTGTCCTACGGACATAACTGCAGCACGACTGCTGCACAGCTTCAGTTCCTCCCCAATCAGTGGCAAAAAGCTTACAACACGCTTGCTAAAAATGAACACTGGAACTTTCAGCTAATTTTTTATCCCTCCAACCTAAAAGCAAATGCCTCCACCTGAAAACACGAATTCTAATTTGGGTTAGTCGTGCTTTTCTTGTACGATACCTATTTTCCTGTTAGCCCAAAGCTACACGTGGTATTAAACACACACACCACATTAGAAGCACTGCGTTCTTAGTCGTGTGCGTAGTGCGCACAAAGTGCTGCAAACTACTTGCACGTAAAGGCACGACCAAAGACACAGAAGGCATCATGCACAGGCGTCTTGATAAACACCTTTTGTAAGAGCATACATTCAACAATAAGTTTACACAGTCATGGGATCAAATTTTCAGATAACAGTGGCCAACTGCTTTACATACAGAGGTCTGATCTAGCATAGTCTTATCTTGGGAAAGGAAAAAAAAACCAAACAGGAAAAAAGCAGACTTTGGGGCTCTCTCCAAGCACCCTTCTGCCCTGGGAATTGCTGGAAGGCCACCAAGCAGTACCCTACAATACTTTGGGAAGGCAGGGTCTGGTAGGAGGCACTGCCCCCCCATCTACCAGTGCACTTAATTTCAGAGCCAGTGCGTGACTCACCACCTTCACCATCATCAGGATGACACAGCTCTTGTCAATGCCATTAGCCACGCTCAGAGCTCAGTCAATAACAGATTCATACAAACACTTCATTTGTCCTCAACCACCAGATTTCCAGCTGGCAGCCATCCCACACACCAGAGAGTGAAAACCCCACGTAACACACCAGCGAAAAAGCACCAGGAGATGTCTGACCTGACTGCTGAGTATTGTGTTACCAATGCATCCGGGAGGTGAGAGCCCAAAGACATCGATGATGAGGATGCCAAGTGCAGAGCAAGAATCAGCGGAGCACACAGCACTGCAGCAGCAGTGCAGGGAAGGCAGCCTATGAAGCAGGCTTGAAGTGCTGAGATGCCATTTTAAAAAGTGAGCCATAAAAGTGAGCAGTGACTCTAAACTTCTTTCCTACTCTTTTCAATGGAGCACAGTGCAGAAACACGTGGCTGAACTTTAGCTTGTGTCCCCCTGCATGAGATGAGAAAAAGACAACCACAAAGAGCCAGAAACTCTCTGATATTTGGGAGGTTTGGAGGAGATCAGGATCAGACCATTTGCTGAGAAATAGGTCTGATCTGAGTTACATCAATTATTATGAACTAAATTTCTATCCTATCAGCTGTGCTCTGCTGGCAGTCAGTGCAAGACAGTAAAGATCTAGGCCAGGAAATCATTTAGTTGTTAAGAACATATTATAAAGGATAATCATCTCCCTCCCACCAAAATCAATGACAAAATCCCCACCGACTACCGAAAGCACCAGACCCCACTGCAACTCCCTTCCACCAGGAAACCTGCACCCCGATGTACCAGTTTGGGAGCACTGCCATGCAGTGAGGGCTCCCACTGCTATTTCTGCCAGGCCGGCCAGTGCAGGCACCAGAGGGCGGCTTCTTTCTCTCTGGTACTAGCTAGACTCTCAATCCGGACCGAAATGCCTTTGCACATGAATGATCAATTAAGTCTCTCAAGCATAAGCCTGTCTCTGCGTCTGCCTGTGTGGGCCCGCGCTGCTCTGACCCAAGCCATATCTGTAGGCATCACCCCTGTCTAAATTTCCCGCTGCTGGCTTTGTTGGAGGATGCTACTGCTGTCACAACACAAGAGCAGGTCCTCGCTGCCGCGACACTTCATTTGTCTGGGCAGCAGCATGCCTGGAAGGATGACTGCCCTGTTTTAGTGGAAGTATGCAAGACAATCAAGGCCAGCTAAGCAAACTAGTTTTGACATATTAAATCATGCTTGAACTGTGAGAGCAAAGAAAAATAATGTAAAAGCTCTTCTAAAAAAGAAAGGCTTTACAAATAAATAAATAATACAGGCCAGCCTTGTGTACGGGAAGGGGAGAAAAGCTTTTATCTGAGCCTGACTGAGGACTTTGGGTAGGCAGAGAGGAAAAAAATTACTTTGCAAGACAGGTATCTGCCTTTTTCTGCCGAGGTTTGTAGCCATTCCCATGCATTTCACTTCTAGGATGAGTCTTCTTGCCAATCACCTGCTCTGGCACTGAAAGAGCATCAAGCGCTCGAGCAAAAAGCATCCCCAAAACCAGCTAAGACAGGAAGAGCGAAATCCCATCACAAGGGGTACACTTACCCCCTACCAGCACACTCATATGCATGCAAAAGCCCTGAGCAACATCTGACTTGGTACTGGAGGGTCCCATGACTGATTCTGCCACAGTACTCTGTGAGCCTTTAGCCATTTTCACCTCAAATTCCCTCCGCAGACACTTTGCTCTAGGGGTTTCTTCCTGGAGAGATAACACTCAATCTGCTGCGAGTCAACCATTACAATGCAGGAAACCCCACCAGCGCAGGGTCATTTGGCATTCGTGGACCTTGGTAATTAACCATGGCACCTGCCCTTCATCCTGAACCCTTTCCTCCCTGCTGTGGATTTCTTCCAGTAATTAACATGCCCAATTGCCTTGGATTTATACTAATAAAACGCTGGCTCCTGTCCCAAGATCCCATCATCGCTGGCGCTTCTCGAACCCGCACCGAGCTCCGACAGTAATGAAGTCCACGGTCCTGGCTCCGTCGCTGCCTGGGTTGCAGGCTATCTGCAAAGCAGCTCGGAGCCGGGAAGCTGCAACCCACGGGCTGCTTCCGCTGAATACCAAATTAGCACATTCCCCACGCTCGTAGGGAGCAGCTTTTCCTTTGGCTTCGCAGTAATTAAAAAGCTTCCTTTGCAGGCAGCTTTCGAAGGCAGCGCTGTGACCTCTGTCACCATTGCAATGGGATGACAGACTGTCTTACTCAGTGTCAGACCGCTAATGCATTATTTGGGGAGTACGTACCATAGCAGAGCGACCCTTGTGGCCACGCGGGAGGCGGCCATTTCACTCGATGGATGGTAATCGTGACTCCGGAGCTTAATAACGATCATGTTGGCTCCCTAAGCAGGCTTGCTTTCTCCAAGTAATACTAGTCACACGCGTGGAGGGGGACTGGAGAGCCTGCTGGGGCAGGGGACGCTTTTTTATCTATACGCAGATGGTCTGGTACTCAGTAATGCTGAGGCTTTGGCCGCGAAAGGGACCTCCGGGCAGAGATGGACTCCTCGGCACAGGTTCCACACCCGGCAGAGGCTCCAGCTGACATGAGACTCCTGCTCAGAAAAATGCACCTCCAGGCCAAACATTGTTTTGGAGGAAAGCATCTAACTGAGGTACAAAAGCAAGCCTTTCGCAAAGACAACTTCTGTTCAAATTCCAGCTCTAGAGGAACGGTAAGTTTGTTGTTACTTCCCAAGGAATCTACCTGGAGATGAATGAACTTACAAGGGGTTTAGGTTAGTCTAAGGCCATAAAAAGAGCACATGGGATCAAGTACAGCACTGACCCCCAGCGCCTAGGTTCAGGCTCTAGCCTCCGGCTGTCACTGAACAACTCAGCCTTTGGCCCAAGGCTGTCATTTGTTAAATAGGGAATAGTGACTCTGACCTCCTTCATAAAGTAGATCCTTCAAGATCCAACAGAGAAAAGCCCTTTGTATAACCTGGAAATGTTTTTAATAGTGCGCATTAACTATTTCTTTCCTCACACTGAAACAGTCACATCCGAAGTGACAGGGAAACTACTCAGAAGCCACTCAAAGCCTACCATGAGGACCTGACTCAGGGTACACCACCAAGTCTCACCGCAAGAATGGGTCACACAGCAAGCCGGTGCCATGCTGGCCAGGCAAATCCACCATGGGAGCTGAGCCATCACCACCACAGTGGGCTGTGCAAGAACGCCAGGCTGAAGATGCAGATGCAAACGGCTCTGCTCATGTGTATCCTCTCCCACCCACCCTGCCTCCAGGAGTGGAACCTCAGGCAGCACAGGGAGGCACGCAGGCAGGGACAGCCTTGTTTCACCCTCCAGCCAGTGGATTTGACCTGATAATGCCACTGAGCTGCAGCTCTCAGGGCTTGGATTTTCAAGTGGGTGAAGAAACATTACTTTGGCCTTAACTTGATTGACTGTCATTTACAGTGAGGAGAAAGTTGTCATCTTAAATCCCAATTCTTCAAACTTCAGCTGTTTTTTTAAGGACATACATTTATAAAGATAAGATGGGTATATGAAAGCAATAAGGGACATCCACAAGCCTGGCATTGTCTCTTTTGTCTTTTTTTTTTAATCTGTTTTGGGTATATGGTTTGGGGTTTATATAACACCTAGCCTCAATCTTCAAGTTCATTCCAGTATTAACAACCTCATAGCCATCCTGAAGGAAATGAAAAAATGGAAGCACATCAGTACCACACTCAATACAACCTTAACGATGTGTTGTTCGTGGATACCATCGTGTCTATGCTAGATAAATTTCTTCAGTGATAGAAATGAACAAACTTCCAGCAAAATAAATGGGCATCTCTGTTTACATGAAGAGCAGAGTCACCTCTTTCTGCAGGCATCTGTGTTGCAGTCTCTTTGCTCTTATTGTAGTCTACTGAACACTTACCTTATACAGGATACAACTTTATCCAACTAAAGAAATGAAATAAAGAGTAAGCTGCCAATCTGTTCATTCAAGGCACAATTGTAGCCTCCTTCTGTGGAGCCTGGATTTCAACCCCAACGTTAACCCAAAGCAAGTTAAAATGGTCAAGATTTAACACATGCAGACAGAAATGCTTATTATTGAAATGTCAACACATCATTAACTACTGCTAAGTGTTTCTAAATGAGAAACACAAAACTGAAAACCCAAATTACGAACAAAACACAATAGTACAACTTCATTTTAATACCCCGTATAAATTAGGTGGAATGAGTGTTGTGACAAGTGAGCTCTGGCAGAACCTCAGCAATTCAAGAGGTTGCAGCCAGCCTTCTGCTAAAGATGGCCATCCAGGTATAGTGCCCACATCTTATTTGCCCCCAGGCCGGGACGTCAAGACAAGCCCTCCATTGGTCACAGCAGCTCATGGGCACACCATCCAGTTCTGCAAAGCCAGCAGCAGCTTCCAGCAATGGGACAGAGTGGGCAGCTGGGGACAGCCATATCTTAAAACAAGGCAATTAAATTCACTGCATTGCCAACCAGCATGCATGTACTTTATCCTTAGTATTTCTCCAGAGTTCTTAATTGTTTCTAAAACCAACAATTAGTAAGCAAGCTGTTTCCAAGCAATTCAAAGGTGGCAAACAAAGGAACCTAAGAGTACCATGACTAACACTCCTTTTCTCCTGCAACCCCTCTCCCATCCCATAATTTAACAAATTCCCTAAGCTACCTATGGATACCCTATTTTCAAGAATGCTAAAACCAAACAAAGTCGGTATTCAAGTAAATATCAGTTAGTTGTTTAGGACCAGACTAAAAAGCATACCCTAAGATCTGCCCCAAAGTGTCTTACGGCTAAGAAGCAAACATGACCTTCACAGTTTACACTTTTGGAGCCATTTCCAAACTTTACTTTATTTGCACTGCTCAATCTAAACTTTGTGGGGGGAATAAAGCACTCCTTAACTGTCCTTCTGGAAGGTGACTACACAGTAGCCACACTGCAAAGATCAGTAAGGTTAAGTTGGTCAAAGTAATGGCCTAAAAGCACCACTGCAGAATGAGAAAAGATCTTCAGAGTCATCGGGGTTATGAGCATACAAGGTAGCGCAGAAGGTTACAACTCATTAGCAAAGCACGATATATTGTGCTGATACCATGCCTCCTATAATGAAGGCAAATACACATGCAAAATAAAACAAAGAAGAGAGCAATATTTAATCAATCTTGTTGCAACACAGTTTTGCTCCGTGGAAAACATTTCCCTGCTGTCGTTAATTATCTCAGCTGCAGAACAAAACACCTAAATATATACATGCATACACCTCTCTACAGAATAAAACCCATTCCCCCTCCAGTGACAACTACTTTTTGCTGAAATGTAGCATTCAAGTGATTTTCTTTACATTTGAAAAGATAATACACACTGTGTGGCCAAAAATTCAGCTATTCTGACACTGGTTGGTTTTGTGCCTAATTAAAATTAACTAGGCACTTCAGCTCATAATTATATAAACACCTACCATGCTATACTCCCAGCCAATTTGGTTTTAATCAGAAAAACGCACGAGAAGTATGAATGATGGGCAAAGAACTCCCTGGAGGGCCAACTGTATTTCCAAATTCAGTATTCTCCATATACTGAACATATCCATCAATGTTTTTCTTGCCATTTAATCACCTCCCAGTAGAACAATTAAAAAGATATTTTTTTTTTTTTTATCCCTGGACTTTTCTTGCCTTCCACTCCACTGCAAGGGTAAAAAGCACACTTGCCTTATTCACCTGAGTGCCAGCTGGGAAGTCTCCCACCAGACAAGCAGGATTTAGCAGTACACTGTCTTTCTAGCATCCATAACAAGGAGTTTAGAGAGAGAATTCAGCCGACGTGAGGTGGAGAGGCACGTGGGCAAGTTGTGGAGGGGGTTGAAGAAAAGTTGCCCCCCTCCTGCGCCTTCATCAGATGCAAAAGCAGAAACACCAGCCGCTTTGGAGCAAAAGCCCAACCTCCAAAATAAGGTTACCTGTGCAGCAGCACATTCCCATTTCCTAGAAGTAAGAGGACAAGGAGAGCAACAGCTGAGCTGCCACACTGCATCACCTGAGGAAACCACACACAGTGATTTTGTTAAAAATACAGGTGGGTTTTTTTTTTATTGTGGGATCAGCTATGTGTTTCATTCACAAGTCAGGCCTCTGGGATAGCTGCTGTGCAGACATAGAAACACAACAGTCATCAAGCGTGGCTCTGCCATCACCGCCTTCACAAGCCCTGTCACCTCCCAACCCTCCACAGTTGGTGCCTTCTGCTACCCACCAGCCCAGGGGTCACTACCTCTGCCTGCCTGCTCCTGCACAGCTGCAAAAAAACCCCACTTGCCTCCAAATATCCTTCCGATAGCTGATCAACAGGGGGGCAATCACTGCTCTGGGAAAGTGCCTTCAAACATCTGTGCTGATTGCACCACTCTCGGAGGAAGATGAGAAGCTCTGCCTCACCCCCAATCAGCCAGCAACAAAATCACCTAAGAACCAATTCGGCAGGTAAACTTCTGATCTACATAAACTAGCTACCTGTGTCAATTAGTTTTGATTATATCCAGAATAAAAGACCTGCGAACACGAGGTTTTTCTGCAGCCTTTGTTTTCTGTAAGAAATTCTCATTTCTCTTGGCTGAGCAAGAGCTCAGCTGAATCGCAACACAAGCAAGGAATGAACAATCAGCACAAAGAACTACTGTTTTGTAAACGCACTGAGGTATGTTCAGCAAAGTTGATTAAGGGAAGAATAATCAAATAAACATCAATATTTAAGACAGCAGCAGGACTTGAACATTCTGGAGTTTTACAAAAAAAATATCCAAGTATTTCCTCTGGCAGCAATTCCTTTCTAAAACCAGAAAACCATACCCCAACTTACCCTCCTCTAGCACTCCGTTTCAAAGCTCTTCCTCAGAAGGCGGCAAGGGTGAAGAAAGATTTCACTGAGTTTTCCTCCATTATTTTGTCCACCTCTAACAGCTGTAATCTTGTCCATACCTTGTAGCTGGCTAAAACCAGCTGTACTCCTTTTGATGTCTCTTCAAGTAGCAGCATGCACTGATTCTTGGAAAGGAGAGCCTCGCAGCCTCCTGAACTCATTACTCGCCTTTTCAGCTTGGCTCTCATTCACTGCAGTTTTTCTTTCTTCTTTTTTTTTTTATTTTAACTCAAATATTTAATTAATTTGTGATTCAGCTCTAAAAGCAGCTGAAAAAATATCAGGCTCTGCAAATCAATTACATCCACAGTTACCACTCCGCAGCCCCCCCGGTCACTAGCAGGACCTCACCACCCCAAGTGTATTTGGGTCTCATTAGCTTAACATGTCAACACCCCACCCCACCCCCCTTCCAGTAGCATGGGCTCCAGAGCCTTTAAAGGCATAAAAATAAGCACTTCTTGCTTCTCACCGAGACATATTGGGCTGAAGGTGAGGATGAATACAAAGACAAGTGCCAGAAGGTGCCCTTTTCACAGTGACTTTATTCATTTCCTACGCAAACCCCAATGGTGACCCCTGCTATATACAGTAAGCAACTAAAATTGACATTACGATAAAACTCACCTCTGTCAGTGCAGGAAGAAGGAAAGCATACACTGGGGCAGATAAGAAATTGTTTGGCCAAACCCCAAGACAGAGGGACTTCAGTGGCACACCCTCAAGTTTTATAGCATTTTAGGATCTGGCCCTCAACCTTGGTTGAGTACTGCCTGCTAAGGCAGAGACCACCATTAGGAGACTTGAAATTGGCCAAACGGACTTGAAACTGAGCATTTTCCAGCTCATGAAAATGCTCAGCAACATTTCCTCAAGGACCCATTCAGACAGCACCGGCTGAACTGAGGCAAACCATCGCTCCTTTAGCGGCACCAAATCACCGCTCTGAAAACCAGCGTAGAAATTCACAGAGCAACTGCTTTCATTTCTCTTATTAACTAGTACAGCAATTTATTCTGGTGAATAATGAACCTTAACACTGGTCTTTTATAAACATGTCCCAAAATAGTCACAATTTACTTGTAGCTGTCCCACAGCAGTTGCTGATAAATGGGCCATGTTGCCAAAGGAGGTGTAAAAATCCAAGTAGTTTGAGTTCTTTACAGTAACTGCTACCTAGCTGCCTATATTAATTGAGAGAGCGAGCACATTATATAAGGAGATTAGACCATGTCATATTTACAACCTCAGTGTCCCCAGTGAGAGAAATTGCTCAGCTGTTACTGTCAGTGCCTTCTTCAAACAGGAACCCTGCTGACAAGATGATGAATTCAGAACATCGTTGCCAATTAATGATTTGTAGGCAGAAGGGATTTCAATAGTTCCCATATGTTTGTGAGGCTGACTGGGATTTACATCACTTCTAATAAGAGAGTATAGTCTGCTCTGTCCAGACGTGACACTAGAGCTTGGAAAATGTCATCTTTGCCGGAGAAATTTTAACAAACAAAGCCCGGCTCTTCTGGGCTGAAAATGTTTCCCCAAGTGCAGTCGCTAATAACCTGCTTATGCCTAAGTGAAAGCGAGCAGGGAGACCGCTTGCAAGATGCGCCTAAGTGATTTACAAACCAAAGGTCAGAAGTTATTTAGGTGTTTGTCAAAGCTACACCGCAGAGTGCCAAGACCATCATTATGTCACCCAGGAGCACGGAGTGCATTTCCTAAATACCAGTCAGATGGGGGGGGGCGGGGGAGCATCTACAAGCACATAGGACCTTTCTTGGTATTAATTATTCTGCTTGTGGGCTGCAAAGTTTAACGTTACTGTCCTGGAATAGATCTCATCCTTGTGACTATAACAATATCCAAACCAGAAAGCATTTTACTCACACAGGATATCAGCGTCAACTCCATACATGCTGAATGCAGCCCTCCTGGATGGCCTAAGGCTGAATGTCTCCTATCGACTGAGCATCTCGGAGCCAACCAGCAGGAAACGCTTGGCACAATGACCTGGGTTAAACACAGGACATCCAAACGGGGCCCTCCAACAGACTTTGCCGTAGGCACTGGGATCCCAACATCCCATCGATTTGGTGATAGAATTTGGGGCTTCCCTACCAACAAGAATTATGGGCTTTAACAGCTCTAGAGCAGTTAAAGTGATAAACTCCTGCCGAGGGTGGCGGCTGCAGGCGAAGTTTAAGAGCAGTTTATGTGGGTATGCCTTATGACAGAATGGCAAGGGTACGTCGCCACAAAGCACCTTTACACTTTCAAACTATGATCACAGTCCTACCCAACATAGTCATAAATTGCGGGGCCAGACACTGTGGTCTCAATTGTGTAAAAAAAATAAATTGAAAAAAACAACCCACACCCCAAAATGGAAAGCAGAACCTCAAATCACTACGGTCTTCTGGAAGCACAACCCAGATTGCTATCTCAGAACTACCAGAGATCCAACCGCTCTAACGGGCACAGTAGGCTCGTCAAAGATAGTCTCAGATTTCTAATTTAAACCAGTCCAGTTTTTCGGTTTGGCGGTTTTTGGGTTTTTGAGATCTTTAAGAGTGCTTTGAGATATCCCATGCTGCTCGTGCAGCATGGGAGGGCAGGATTTGAAAGGTGACTAACGAACGCACCTCTTTCCTCCAAAAATTCTAACAGGTTACTGAAGTCAGTGTCTAGACATAGCACCCAACCAGCGCATGTTGTTTTGGAACATGGTATTTTTAGCCATAATGAAGCAGATCCTTGCTGATCTATCTGACCCACATCCCTCACCTGGGACAGTCTAGATTTCCTCAGCTTGGGCTAATGTTGATCTTAGCTCCCCTTGTGTAGTATGAAACATTAAGTCTGACTCTTCTTCCCCCCTAAATGGGAGAAGTACCTTTATTGGCACGGGAAAAGCGAAACCAAGGCAAGTTTGTTGTATTGACTACATCTGCAGAAAAAGGAGACTATCCTGGTCAAAAAGCACACTCTACATGCTGTTTACTACAGGTTTCTCCAAAACCAAACATACCTATATTCTCTTCCCAGTCAACCCTTGAAGAGACTTGAACTATGTAATCTTCAGGGGCACCGTGTGTGACCAAGGACTAAAGGATCAAGGCCACAGTTTGCTTTGGATATGCACTGATCTATCCTTTGCACTGACACTACAAACACCAATAACGAGTGTCTGGAATGAGGTGAAGAAAAAATGCAACACCGACTTCAGCTGGAACAGAATTCCTTTGCCTTCCCCATGGGTTATCCATTACTAAGTGGCTGCAAGTACAAGGCAATTAAGACGGGACTGATGACTAACACAATAATTTTGCAAAAAGCAGACTGCATTAAAATCTTTTTTTCTTTCCCCTTCTCTTTTATGTCCAAATAGGTTTTTAAGCAACCTGTTACATATTTACAATGGAAGGGCAATTTTATAAACAAGTATGTAATACAGCAAATCATAAAATGAGATTACACACTCATATGTTGCAATTCTTTAAAAGTATTCTTTTTTATGTCTTAACCTTCGGATACCCTAGATCTCTTGCACAAGGACCCTGATGATTCAGGAGACCTATGCTGACCAGCAACTCAAGAACCTTAGCCAGCTACCCATGTGAAAACTTCAGCACATATGGAAGCATTTTTATCAGTGGGGCTTTAGGTTTAACTCTAAACAGCTGAGCAGCTTTGTATTAAACTATTTACCAGAGAGGAAAATCAATCAACTCACACCACATCAAATTCCACCCCACTTGGTTAGAGTAATAGAGAAAAACATAGTCTTTTAAACACAAAACCAAAATGTATCTTGCACAGGGAGATTGACTTCAAACACTCCCTGGTACAGTCCAGAAAAAAGAAACCAAGCCTCTAAAATTCATAAGGAAAGCCCTATATTGAGGAAAAATAGTGTAAGCTTTAAATAACAGATAAGATTGCAATCGCCTCATGGGTCCTACAGTACAGTGCTCCAAAGGTAATAGTGGCGTGCTGGTTGTCCACAACCCTATAAGCACCCGTACATAGGTGTCAAGTCCCACCACACCCAGCCAAGGCCTCTCTCTTCGTGCTGTCACGGTCATTCAAAGGATCTCAGTGGAAGTGAGAACCCGACCCACCATTGTCAGCTCAACCAGGCATGAAGGACATGGAAGAGAAAGCCAAGACTGCACATCATCTCTGCAGCCTCAGCCCAGACCCTTACCTTGGCAGGTGTTGTTCTTCTCCTCATACCCTGCCTTGCACAAGCACTTCCCGATGGGCACCAGCCATTCCCCCTCAGCACTGCAGTGCATCTTCGGTGCCTCGTCAGTCACTGAGTGGTTGACACAGACGCCCGACACCTCTAGCAGCTGCGAGGAGTCCGCTCCCGTGATGGTGTCAGGGAAGCGGGCCAGGTTGCGGATCACCGATGGGCATTTCTTGTAGTACACGCGCACAGAGACCAGGGCGATGCAGGCACCCACGTCCTGGAAAGCGAGGTAAAATCCCTTTTTCGTTAGGGGTCCAACATCTCTCACCTCTGTGTTTAGCTTCATAACTCTGTCACCGAGGTCTAACTCTGTGAAGCTCTCATCAGCAGCAATGGTATCGATCTTGATGTACTGGTTTTCTTTGATGTTCCTCCCATCTTCATCATCTGATTCGAAGTAATACATGTTAAAAGTCTCTTTGCAAGTCCCAAGTCCTCCTGGAAGGCTGTTACAGTCCCTCAGGGTGAATTTGAGCTCAATGAAGATGCGGGACGCCCCTTCATTAGAGATCCAGCTGGTCAGAAGCCAGTTGTTCTGATTCTGTTCCATTACCTTGCATACTTGGTATGTGTGTATTGGAGCATAGTTTTCATCCACCTCACCAATTTCTTCCCACTGTATAAAAAGGAAAAGTATTACTTTTAAAAAACAGTTACAGCTCCTGCAAAATCGTAGCTTTCGTATCTAAAAGCAACTTGGGCTTCAGAGTTTCAGGAGGACTTTCAGGGGGAAAAAAATGTTTTAAATTGCAAAGTTTTCCATACTGGAGGCTTGATACAATTCTGAAAAGTCAGATAAAAGACCCCTTAGAAATATTAAAGGATGCTAGTTAAAACCTTTTGTTTCAGACATTTCAGAATTGGGAAAACATACTGTTGGGTTTGTCCACTAGTACTTTGCTAGGGAACAAAACAAAAGCAGATGGGGCCATGAGTTGGCCTTTTCCAATGCATCCACATAAGAGAAAAAAAGCTATTTACAGTCTGTCTGTCCCTGCTCCCCCAGGCTTCTTTCTACCACATCCTCAAATCTCTGCCGAATGCAATGAGGGTGACCACATTTCTCCGAGCTATTCTCCCCCACCAAACAGCCTGCCAGAAAATCAGAGTGATATACGGAATAAACGAGCCTTTGCTCTCCCAAAGCGTGCTAATCAGAGGACTTCCTGCTCATGCAAAGAGAAGATACTTCCAATAAGGGATACAGGAATCTGCAAATCTTGAGCTGTTTGTGTGCTACGCAGGTTTTTAAGCAGAGCTCCAGATAACTTCGTGCAGGTGTTTGTGAGAATTGTAGCAACTGCTTTTTCATTTTATTTTGGCCACACTCTGAAGTGCATCACTTGGAAGACATGCTTTTCCCTGATCCAACACACCACAGTCAGTAGCACAGCAATAGTGCCTACAATAGAGACACAACATTGTTTCCTCTCTGCTTTTGAGAACTGTAGTGTCACATTAAGACACAAGATTAACCCACGTAAGTACAGCAAAGAACTCGGGACAACCAGTGATGGTTTCAGTTTTGTTCCCTTCTACTTTTGACCTGCTTATCTGAAAGGGCTGAACTCCCAAAGCCTCTTCCATCCTCTGCTCAGCATTGCTGCCCACATCTAGTCACAGCTGTGGATGCAGCATAAAGCAAACGCACAGAGCTTAATTTAAAGGCACTCCAGCACAAGGTAATAGCTACATTCCAAGCTGTATACCTTCTAAGGCCAATGGCCAATTTTTTTTCATTGAAAACACAGCCCGAGATGGAGTCAAGAGCCTTCTCAGCCCAGATGCCATTACTGCAGAGCTGACAGGGAATACCTTCAGAGCCAACGTAACAATAAAGTATTTTTAAGGGAAATGCTGTTCTTAGATTTTAAATTAAAATGGCAGCAACAAGCGGCATGAAAACATCCCCTGATGCTACAGTCCAAAATGAGTTGTAACTACCACCACCATAAAAGCATTTCCTCTCCTTTCTGACCTGGGATGTGAAAGTGGGGACTTTAGCAATATCAGCAAGACATGCCCACCGCGGTGCACAGCGTTCACATGTACCACCAGTCTTCCGAATGAGGAACCTAACCTGAGGGCATTTTTGTCATGCTAAGCAGTATTTTCATTTCTAAACCCTTTTTATGTCCCTGGGCTTAAACAGGCCATGATCCTACCGTGATTAACATGTACTTGCCACTTCACCCTTCCTGGTAGCGCCACAGAGACAGCTGGAGATGTGCCTGCAGCGAAAGCTAGGCAGATCTGTACAGGATTCGTGCCTAATTTTGAGGAGAGGCAATCAAGAATTACGAAGAGTAGAACCATTGAAAAAACACACAGGAAAAGTATGCAAGATAGCACAAAGCTGCAGCTAGCTTCTCTATGTTCCAGTAAATAGGATGGGTTTAGATACATGAAATCAAAAAGCAGAAAACCACTGTTCTTCAACTAGAGTGATTAAGTGCTAAATATGCTTCCAAGTGTGTTTGTTTACCATGACACCATATAAGTGCAAAGTCTTATTTTTATCACAGTGGCAATTTTCAATTTGATGAAAAGGGAGGGTACCCCTCCACTCCCGCCAACTCAGGCAGAGGTCCCTGCCAAACCAGCCCAGGGGACAGGTGAGCACATCCCAATATAGCCCAGGAAAGACCTTAATGACTTTAAAACCTTTGCTTTTTCTGCCTGAAGGTCAGAGGATCACTAAGACAATCACACACATCTCCATATCTGCTGGTTGAAGTGTTAACCTCCAGCAGGAGGTGGTGAAAATCATTTGAGGGCTGGAAATTGCTCACACCAGTTTTAGCAAGCGGGGAGGTGTACGGATGGCCACAAGGTACACAGTGTAACTCCATACAACATTTAGGGAGCACCTAATGTGTATTTCTCTCAGAAAACAGACGTTTGCAGTGACTGTGATGTTGCAGTAATACCATTAGTGACCTAACTTGAAGGCGTACTGAAAAACATTACTTCTCTTTTTTAATACTTGCCCAATAATTTTCAAAGACCCAACCATCATGCTCTCCAGAGTTACAAAATTAAGCTCATTTCCATCGCTGCTCCAGAAGTTGTATTAGTGGGATTGAGTATAAGAAAGCTCATTCGTTCAAAAACTAAATCCAGTGATTCTAATGGTTGCTTTCATGCACGGAGGGGACTAAACACCATGAGGAAGAAGGTCCAAGCATAAACACATCAGCTGCAAGAAATGGCATATCACTAACATCTCAGGCTTAAGGATGTGCTGCCTTTCCAGCACCGCACCCCAGATCAGAGCAAGTCCTGCCATCACCACCTGCCATCAAACCCAAAGCAATCATCAGAGAGCAAGAGGAAAGTGAGGTGCTAATGAGCTAAGGCTGCTTATCTCTGTATAATCCTCAAGGGAAAGCCAACCAGATTTTATCAGAGCAGCCGCTATTGTGCAAAATCTCTGCTGTCATTTAATCCTGTCGTCTTCTCTCCTATCTGCATGTAGGAGTGCACCATTTCTTTCCCTTCAGCCAGGTCTGCCTCCCCCCAGAGACCGCAGGCAGCCTGCCGCCCTTCTGCTTTGCCATCCCTCCACGAGCAGAGGATGGGGGTGAGAGCCCCTGCACCTTCTGCCTGGTCCCAGCTTCCCAGTCACTATACATCTCAAGACAAGTATTTTCAACAGACACAGGAATACAAACCAGAGGATGAAATGCAGCGCCTTACAGTTAATGAAAAAGAAGACTCGCCACATTAAAGAGACAGCATCTAACTGAAAATATTGGCATGAAAACAAATTAAGTACAACTGAAAAATTGTGTAATATTATAATTCCTCTCTGCAGCACATATTTTTGAGATATAAATCAACCCCATCTGCAGGATTAAAACAAAAATGCAACCATTAATTTGGTGCTAAATGTTTTCTCTACATCTTTAATAGCCCTAAGAAGGGGAACACAAATGCATTTCAATGGCCTGATGTTAAATCATTTATAGAAGACCTATTTCTGAATCAGAAATTTCCAGTACAGTACTGCTGGCAAGTTAACAGAAGCTCAAGACTGCATTCAGCTCCATCAATAGGAAGCGTGCCATTCATGCAGGCTGTCTGCCTATGGAAAGGCCAAAGATATCACACATCTAACTAAAAATATAAGAGCTAAAAAAGCATTCAGTGGCACGGTCTTCGGTTAAACGGACAATTTTAAAAGATATTCACCAGCTGTCTGCTACTCAGGCTTGTTTCTAATCTCCGGGATTCCAGGATTGCAATTTGCTACCACAGCACAGCAAAAGGCTGCTGCCCCAAAAACAAACACTGACAGCGGGGATGAAAATTTCAGCGCTTTTGTTTATTTGGTTTCAGTTTGTTTTTTTTTTTCCAAGGAGAAATTTTGTTATTGGTCTTCAGCAACTCACTCACTCTCTTTAGCAGCCACTAAAGGCGGTGTGGAAATTTCAAGTCTCTTTCCTAATTCCACACATCCTAGCACCGCTGAAAGAGAAATTAGGCATTTAGCAAAATCCTAGTTGTCTTAAGAGGGGAAGGGAGCTTAAGAGCATTATGCAAAGGGGTTCCTAGACTTACCTGGAACCTTCCCAGCAGGACTCCTCCCTCCAAGGACTGTGCAACCCGCCTCTATTCCCACTGCCTACTTCACAGGCTCCCTGGTACAAGAGCCCTCATCCTCTCCCATTTCATTTTCCACCCCACCACGTGGAGCTCTGCAACCTGTGCATGTTAATCCAGGTATCTGCTGGCACAAAGATGTAAAATTGGAAAAGGATTTATACATTTTCACAGGGTGGTTTTTTTTTCTTTTGGAGAAAGGCAAGCCTGGCACAGATCTCCTATCCCAGGCTTTGAATGTGTGGAAGGCCTGTGATCCCCCACAGGCTTTGCCCACAGACAGAGGAAGGTAATTTTACTCCCAAATCCTGCTGTCAAACCCAGCACAAGCACACCCTGGTGCAGAGGAGAGCGTGGCATGGGGCTATGCAAACCCCGTGCCAAGCTAAAAGGGGAGACCTGCCGCCCTTCCAGAAGGGCAGACCAGCCCAGCGTTCAGCTCTGTGCTATTTATCCTGCCTTTCATCCTGGTAATATTTGTGCAGTCTCTTCGATTTCCTTTTATGCAGCTGATGTTAAGACCTGGCTGCCAATCAATAGCCTCCAGCTCAGCTCCCACACACGCGCTGCCTCCCGCTACTCAACTTTATCTTGCAACCTGCTCCTTCCCTCCTTTTGCTGCTCTCCTCCCATCACAAAACCCAAAAACTTGGGGTTTGGTTTAGGTTTTTTGGTGTGTGTTTTTTTTTTTTTCCAGCTGCCTGCCGGCTTTCCACCTGCTATCGCATCACAAAGTTAAAGCAAGTAAAAAGCAGGCTCTCCTCTGCGTAGTTTCAATGACTTCAGTGAGGTCACGTAAGGCTAAATCTCTAGTGAAAGCCAGGCAGAGCACTTACACATCTGTTTTTTTCTGCACTGCAGAAGGTTTTGCAGGACTGGACTAGCTGTAAAATAAGGCTGACTGTGTCACCATCTTGCCTGTTGCAAAACACCACTTACAGACACGCCAGTCCCAAAATTCAATTACTTCAAAGCCTGCCATCAATATTGCCAGTTTTATCAACACGCCCTGCAATGCACAACATTGCTCAGCTTTTCAGCTCTGGAGCCGCATGATTAAAGGAGAGTCTTTGCTTTTGCTGGGGGTGTTTCAGTCTTCATTAAAAGAAAAAAGGGTTTGCTCAAACAGGAACACAAAAATAGAAAGTACCGAAAAGTCACCTTATTCATAGCCCCTTCTAAAGTGATGCTGACCTCAGGACCAGCAGTTCTGTTTTGAATGCTGGCATTGGCAAGAGGTATCTATGGCTCTAATGAAGGATCTTGGCTCTACAGAGGGATCTGGACAGGCTGGATCGATGGGCCAAAGCCAATGGTATGAGGTTCAACAAGGCCAAGTGCCGGGTCCTGCACTTGGGTCACAACAACCCCATGCAGCGCTACAGGCTTGGGGAAGAGTGGCTGGAAAGCTGCCCGGAGGAAAAGGATGTGGGGGTGTTGGTCGACAGCCAGCTGAATATGAGCCAGCAGTGTGCCCAGGTGGCCAAGAAGGCCAGTAGCATCCTGGCTTATGTCAGGAATAGTGTGGCCAGCAGGACTAGGGCAGTGATTATCCCCCTGTACTTGGCACTGGTGAGGCCCAATCTTGAATACTGTGTTCGGTTTTGAGCCCCTCACTACAAGAAAGACATTGAGGTGCTGGAGTGTGTCCAGAGAAGCGTCACAAACCTGGTGAGGGGTCTAGAGCACAAGGGAACTGGGGTTGTTCAGCCCGGAGGAAAAGAGGCTGAGGGGAGACCTTATTGCTCTCTACAGCTACCTGAAAGGAGGTTGTAGCGAGGTGGGTGAGGAAATAGCCTCAAGTGACGCCAGGGGAGGTTTAGATTGGATATTAGGAAAAAGTTCTTCACAGAAAGGGTTGTTCAAGCATTGGAACAGGCTGCCCAAGAAAGTGATGGAATCACCATCCTGGGGGTATTTAAAATATGGGTATATGTGGTACTTAGGGACATGGTTTAGTAGCGGTGTTGGCAGTGTTAGGCTGATGGTTGGACCTGATGATCTTAAAGGTCCCTTCCAATCTAGACAATTCTATGTATAACCTATACGACCTACCAATTGTGGCAGAGTCCATCAGCACCTAATGGAGCACTTGGGAAGCCTGGTACCTTCTCACAGGGAGGGACAATACTCCAAACCACGCTCAAGCAGAAGAAAAACATGCAGTAACCTGGCACAATGCTGCAAGTTTGCAAGTCTGCTCTTCCCAGTGGAGGAGCAGTGCCAGGAGCAGAGCAGAGGCACGGCAAGCAGCTCAAGATCTACAGGATAAACGGTGCCCACTACATGCCACCTCCAGACAGGACAGAAGGCAAAATGGCTTTACACACCTCTCTTCCACCACTGCCAGGTCACTGGATCCTGTTTTAAACAGAGCTCTTAGGCAATAGTTTTTAAGCATTAAGCCTGAGTTGTCACTCTGGCACAAAAGTTCAAATTCTGCTTTGGGGCAGGATGCTTGCTCACTGGGACAGCCCCACAGCATCCCCTTTCTGCCCTGTACCAACCAGGCAGTGGAAGGACACCAACCACAGGCATGTGACTCTTTCCAGTAAATCAAATTTGAAATACAAATAATCAGGAAACCAAAGCAATTCATGGACTTGGATCAAGTTAGGAAAGGAGGGGAGGGGACAAGAAAAAAGAAAAATCAGTAAAGGGGAAATTAGTGATATTGACAGCCTCCCAAACCATGTGTTTACCATCTTCTCTTCCTGAATGTAAGCAAAATAGAGAGTAGGAAAAAAGACATTAATATGAAAACTGTTCTAGGGTAACCCAAACTATTTCTTTCAACCTCAAGCACACTTTATTTTTAAATTTCAGCTACCAAAACAAATAAAAACATACTACTTACAGTAGTACTTACTTTTTACAAAAAAACAAAAACAAAAAACCACCACACACAAACCTTACCAAAGCACAAACTTTTCCAATACCAACATCTATTTTTATAATGCAAAAGGTGAAGATATTCCTACACAGCTTCAGTCTTTTTGGGGGGCGTTTGGAGCTCATTTTAAGGGCAGGAGCCAGTGTCAAAAGGAACTGGCAGTGAGTTCAATACAAACAATATTGGGCCCAGTGTTTATTAAAACCTTTAAATGCCAGGAGCAGTTGTAACCACCAGCGATCTTACCATTTCCATACATCTGATACTCCCCCACCCTAGGCTCAAGCCTCATTTGGATGGCGATTTTACAACTGAGACATTTATACATACAGACATATATTCCTACTGACAGCAGTTACTAGTCAAGCAAAAAACATAATGGATAACAGACATAGAGCATAGAGAGGATCTGATTAATCTCCCTACTCAGGCAGAAATCTGGTCTAATGAAATTAATTTAAAAAGCTGATTTTCCAAAGAAGGAACTTAACATTTTCTAGTGGTTTGGCATATTCCCCTTAATTTGTCCAACTAGGAAAATAAAAATAAAAAAAAAAAAAGAGAGAGAGAGAATACCGCAACTTTTGGGCTACACTTCTCATTTTACTACTGGATTGCAGTTTTCTGCTGTTTCTTATAATGCCACTCTACTCTGGCCACCAAGCTGCACAGTCTGGTTAACACACAGCCTCAGAATATCCTGCAGTTAATTACCTGAAGTAAATGTGAGTTCCCTCACTCGTTGGAGCTTTCCCAGCCAGAAGCTAAGGATCATTTTTCATAAACTAAAACATAAGTGGGGGAAGTAAATTGCAAAGAGGTATGAACTGGAAGTTTAAAGCATCTTTTTGAGACATGCCACATCTGACTACTGAACTTTTTTCTCCATCTCTATATTAACCACTCACATATTCCCTGCTATCCCACGAGATACTTACCTAGCAGAAAGCAGATTTAAAAAGTCATTTCCATTGCCCCCACCCCCCCGCCTCCTCCCCAAACTCCAAACTTAAAGAGCAGCTTCCCACTGCAGCAACATTAAAGGAACAGCCAGACACAACACTTCTGAACTACCTCTTTCAACATGTGGGCGGCAAAGGTGTGTAAGAGAAGAAAAAGGGCCTTACTCCATGTTAAAGGCTACTCACCACTGCATCAAGATTTAACAATGCTCAATTTCACTCGATGCCAAGGTTTTATGTACTGCTTTGCACTGTGACAGAGGGCAGGAGAGGGATTAGTGAAGACAGGG
Organism: Anarhynchus alexandrinus; assembly: GCA_008711295.1. Lineage (NCBI taxonomy): Eukaryota > Metazoa > Chordata > Aves > Charadriiformes > Charadriidae > Anarhynchus > Anarhynchus alexandrinus. The sequence goes on from VUYV01000022.1 coordinate 2,004,617, forward strand.
GAATGACTAATGTTTCGTCTCCACTATAAAACAGAACTACACTGGAAATGAGTTGGGTGAATGCTCACAGCACCATCATGCTCCACCCCAACTCCACTGCTGCCAACTCTACACTCCAATACTCAGAACAACTCATTAGCAGCAATCAGCTTTAAAAAAAATACATGGCATTTTTAGAAGTAAGAACTTAAGCATCTGGATGGATACGTCTGTATCTTACAGTGTTTTGGATCTTTTTAATTCTGCCAAGCTTTCAAAGTCCTGTGTGCAAACAGGACCGCTAGAAATCCTCCTCCTCCACTGAGTAATTCCAAGCAAGGTTCTCACACAGTCACACTGCTCAGAGCTGAGGGAAAACACCGAATAGGAAAGACTCACGCTGAAACTGTGAGACTAAGCATGACCGCTCCTCTCAAGAACTTGAAGACATATCAGAAGTCACTTAAAGTTACACGGAGAGCTTCATAATCATCAGCTCCTGTTGTTTAAACATTTAAATTTGCTACTTGAACAATTATTCAATATTTGTTTATGTATTTGTAATATGCATGTAAAGTTTGCAGCCGCATCTTCTATTTCTGCAGCTGGCTGTGCAGGAGGTTTCTCAATAACGGTGTCATATAATGCAAAAGTTTTGACGAGTCCTGGATTACTCTGCACTACTGACGAGAAACAATGCAGATTTCTGTAAAGCTGAGACAGCATCTCGAAACACAAGCATTAATTTGCTAAACCAAGTCCCGCCCAAGCAAACCTGTAAGAAAGAAGAGCAATTAAAACCTTTAAAATTATTTGCAGTACCCGCTTATGATGAAATATATTATCTGTTCAGAGACCTGCACAATTCAAGCTGTTGAAAAATGAAGAAATGTCAGAACAAAGTCACCTAGACTTTTCAGTGCTGCACACCAAGATGCAATGGAAAAAAAATGAAAATGGGACACAAGTTTTGCTCAGACTTTGATCATTTGCATGATCAATGAAAGATGTCAGGACCAGAATCCAAATGGAAGGAGAACCCAGCTGGAGGTTAGCACAACTGAAATGAAAAGGAGCATCAACCCCTCTCCAGCATGCCTAATCAGAGCCTGCTCTGACCCCTTCCCAGAACAAAGCAATGTGTTATTTGCAAGCCCCGCCCCCCCCATTTTATTTCTTCTTCCTTTTTTTTTTTTTTTTTTTTAAAGCTTTGAAATTTTCTGTATATCTGAATTAAAACATCCATTTCCAACCACAGATCAGCAATTGAAGGTAAGACGACGGAGATGAGCATGAAAGAGGCAATGAAGAAACACAATACCATTAAATCATTTTTCACTGCTTAATGTAACACTCATTGCAGAACAATTTAACAAATGCCATAACAAACATTGTTGACACCACACGCTTTAACACTGGAAGACTGGCAGAGCCAGATTTTCAGAAGGACTCACAGTATGACATACATTTTAGGTTTATAACCAAATGCTTGGATTTTCAAAGCTTTTGGGATACTGTTCACGTTACTCATCACCTGATGATACCAAGAGGTTCACAGAACAATTTTCAAAAGCAGCAAGAAAGGAAGTTTTCCTTGTTAACTTAATGGTGTCCTAATATTATGATTAATCAAAATTTATTTGGTGCTTCTAACTGTTTACTACTATTGGAATAACACAAAGCATTTGGCTTATTTTTAATGTCCACAGCAGTGAAAATTTGCAAAAACTAAACTAAATCCTTAATCTTTACCACTGTCACTGACTATCTATGATTTCCCAAAAAGTGAGGAAACATTTTTTAAGAGTTTCCAGTAAAAGAGAAAAAATACTTGATCAAAAAGTGCATTTAATGAGAATAAAACAGATTCAACTTTTTGATTTTCTAGTATTTCAGGCAAAGTGATACAATTATCCATGTGCTGCGCTGGCAAAGCCTAACCTCTCAGGCATGCACCAAATTTGACTAGATTATAGATGGCCCATACACCATATCAGACCCTCCAGCAAATGCATTATTTTGCCCCTGCTCCCTGGTCTCTAATCTACCCAAAGCTTTTCAGAGATAATATTACGTTCATGGCTTAGGTCTTGACAACTGCACCCATAAATCAATTTTAAATCTTGCATTAATCATCTTTCTGTAATCAGCGGCTATTCAGCACAAATTTACATCTCATTTCTGTTGGCCAAACAGCCACATTAGAGCTTTGAAGCTTATTCAGGCTTAAATGATTATATTCCCCTAATAAACACTGGAGTCCTCTCAGTCCAGCCACCGTGAGCTGCATTAATGACATGCCGCGGCAGCAGGGGCCATCCGATGTCAGCCTTGTGTGATGCTACAAGCAGGAGCCCCCACGCCAAACAGATTTTTTGCATTTCCCATACACTCAGACAGAAGAAATGAGAAGGCTGCTCAGACCCTCTTATGGGAACCGGCGTGCACAGCAGGCACATACACCATGCCATTTATTGCGTCTCCTCCTAACAGCTCCATTTGCCACCTCTTGAAGAGGTTACCAGTAAGAAAACCGAAACCCAGATTTTCCGATTCCCTACATGCTTAGCACCTTACAACTGTCACCAAAAACAAAGCAAGCTGTTGAAGCGGAACTCTGTAGAAAATCCACTTTTCCCATTTGTCAGACAGCTGTAACTTTGTTCACAGCACCACCAAATTGGGTCTTAGTGTGCTTTTCTTTGATCACCTCAGAATTAGGCATTACATTTTTAATATCTGACTACATTTTTTTTGCTGGTTTTTGGGTTGCTCCCACTGCTTTGCCCGACAAAGACTATCATGTACACAGGCTTACAGTATGCAGCTAAAACACGATCAGTTCAGGGCAGATTTCGCGTGTTCTCGCCTGCAATCCCTATAGCGAAGCAATCTATCCTGATTGAACAAAGAATAATTATTTAATTAAAGATCCTCGGCAGGCCTACATTATTAAACCAGCATAAAAAGCCTCACATTGATTGTATATTCACTTTCAGTTAAGGTCTGAATCAGTATGCTAAGATCTAAAAATGAATGAACAGAATGAGTTTATTATGACTGTTGTTATGTACTTACCCACTATAGGTAATAAATTATACATGTGGATGCTCGTTATGCTTATTCCACAACATAATGCAACTTTTAGTTACTTCTTATTCTATGGGATTTAATTCCCACCGCATCAGGCTTATGTTACTATTTAAATATGGCACCAGAATTACAAGGATGTAAATCTGTCGGACAGAGATGCAACCTAGACCTCGATGTTGCTTTAAATCGGGAATTGAAGAAACATGGGTATGATCATTTGTTTATGGTGAATGTCCTATATCCTAACCATCTCAGAAAATATACATTTCTGGAGAATAACACTTCATAGGCTATTCTGCCTCGCCTGCAACCTCCTCCTACTTCATGCTCTCTTCCAGCATCTGACAACCCTTAAAGAACCCACTGAACATCAACATGCTATGGCTAGGACAGCAGCCCAGGGCCAGTCAGAGCACCACAAGCACGGACCTCCCTTGGACTTGCATATGGAAGAGACACTTTCACAGCAAGCCCATCACCGAATGCAATCTTCACTCAGTTTTGTACAGCTTATGGACATAACACAGCCGAATTGTAGCAACAGCATTTTACAGCAAGGCAAGATAATCCTCATTTGTGGTCTGAATTTCTGGTAAAAAAAAAAAAAGCTTTAAATACTCTTCTGGAGTTGCCAGGAGGAAAGGCACAGAAACTACAGATGATTATTTATCCATCCCTATTCTAGGCCTTACACTCACTCCACAAAATGGACTGATTGACCACTTCACACAAACATGAAATTACAAACCCAGTTTCATTATTATTTAGCAGTTAAACCATGAAATCAATCCCCTTTCAATCTTTGTCTCTCCAGCTTCAGACTCTTTCAGTGAAACTGGATGCATGTTTCACAAAGTGTTGAAGTTTGAAAGGAAAAGGATGAATGAATGCACTTTAAAAGATAAATTAAAAGTACAATTCTCAGAGGAAGAACTAATTAGCATAGGAAACAGCACTTCTACAGGTTGTGTGGTTAATTGACATCATTCTTCTTACCAAAAACACATACCCACGGGAAGTTAGACAGCTGAAGAAATGGCACTCTGATTTTGAAAGGTTGCCACCATAGTGTATAATACCTAAAGTTTTCTAATAATGTGTGCTCTCATCCATAAATTATTGTGCACAAAAAAAAACTTAAAATAGTAATAAGCAGTGAAAGAAATTTCATACTAAGTAAAGGAATAAGCCATTTAGGGGAAGGACACAAAAACCTGCTGTTGCATCTCCGTAGCTTACCCTAGCCTTGGATGTGAGTCTCATAGGACCAGACCTAAAGAACTCTACCACTCATACACACAAATGGGGAGTTTTCATATTTGTGTGGACTGAAGCAGTCAGAGACAGGTCATCCAAGCACCCAGGTGATTTCAGTGCAGTCTCCTCTGCTCAGGGATGCAGAGTCCTGAGATGCTTTGCAGGCATGAAGCCTTGACTTGCGCTAAAGCTAGTGCTGAGCCAGGACTGAATCCTACCCTTCCTAAGGCTTCAGAAGGCTGCAGGGTTATATCTTCCCCTGTAACAGGAACTTGTCTTCCCAACAGAAATGATGTACATGATCCACTCGTGTAGTAGCACGTCCATCTCCCATGGATTCCCCTTACCAAATAACCAAGTACCCAGGTCAACTGATGGCAGAAGCTTCAGGACAGCTCTAGCACAAGGTTTCAGATCATAGACACATCTGGCACTGTACCCCAACTCCTCCCTGCCACAGCATCCAGCCAAGCAGCCACTAAGATTCCCCCTTCACTTCTACCTGGCTGCCATCAGAAAGGATGATTTTCTTCTCCTCGTGATCCATTTGCGTCACAGAGCAAACAAAAAGACAATACAACACTTTACAAAGACCACTTCCAGAAAGCCGCTTTCATTTCAAATGGCAACACTTCAACTAGGACAGATTGTGAAGATCCCAGAAAGAAGAGCCCACAGCTACTCAAGAGATCAAAAACCTACTTTATAGCACAAAAATCTGGGAAAAAAAAAAAGCGAAGAGAAGGCTGGGACGTGGCTAACTTACTTGTGGCTTTTATTTGCCCGAAATGGGGCATGTGGAGGAGAAAGAGAGAGATGACTAGTACACACCTGTAAAGTTAGTGAGAAGAGGCATAGCAAGATCCATTGATTAAGAACTGAAGTTTGACCAATTCAGGCTAGAAAGGTAAGTTTGTGTTATAACAAGGACAGCTTGCTGTTGGTACAAGCTACAAAGAGATATGGTGGACTTACCGTAAGAGGAAGACTAAAAAGAAGAAATCCCTCTCCAGAAGATGCACTGTAGGTCAAATCAAGGTTACAGACCTGCTGCAAGGACCCCTGAACAAGTTTCTATACTGTACATACTACAGGAGATTCAACTATATAATGTTAACAGCCCCACTGGCCTTAAATTCCATGAAGCTACAACACCATTACCTTCAGCTCACACATTCAAAAATCTGCTCTGATTTTTAAATAATGAGAACTAGCAAATACTATTAATATTGTGCTTTTTTTCAATCGATTGTTTTACTCCACCAGAAAGGAAACTATAACTCAGTAAGAAACAACATGTCTAGAATGTCAATGATTTGCAATTAACATATTTGAACAGCGGGGAGTTGCCCAACTTTCTTTCTTAATATCATTTTGATTACTTGTGTATTTACCATAATATGGAAGAAAACCAGTTCAGTTCTCAGATTTAAAACTGTGCAGAGCAGAGAAGAAAGGAAATTTGCCAAGAAATAGCTTTGGTCACAGCACTGTGTGTGAAAAAATTGTTTTCACTCTATTTTCTCTCTTTCTTGCTTTATTTTTGAACAGACAAAACAAAGGTTAGAAAAAAGGAAGGATACAGTCTGGTTTTTAAAGGCAAAAATCAAGACTCTGCTAGGTTAGGCTCATTCCCAGTTCAAGGAAACACAGGACACCTATGGCACTAGCACCTATTTTGGGTCTCAGTTGCTTGCTTTGTCCTCGATCAATGGGGACGCTACATGGTCTTCCAGAAGGGACAGATGCACCAGAGAATTCAGCTGGGAAAAGCCCCTCTCGTACAAAAAAAAGCTCAACACAGATTCTGGCTTCTGCCAAAAGACCCTCTGCAACACAAGGAGACATGCACGGGGACTTCTGCACATCCAGCTTCAGCGAGGTCAGCAGTGCCGGGGGAAAACCCCCCAGGTTGGCACGGGAGGAGCCAACCCTGCAAGGAGAAAACCTCAGGAGCAGTGCTGTGCTCAAAAGGGGCAGGGAGGAGAGGAGCCCGAAAGGTTTACCTGGGCTAGCGGCATCATACAAAACAGCTTTGCAAACAGCGAGCAAGGGCTGCTTAAGATTCTCTGCTTTCTGGCCAACACCTTCACGGCAAAAGCCTTTTACAAACATTATACAGGCAGCATCATAACCAAATCCCCCGGGGGCTAAAGACATTTGCCAGTTCAATACACTTATACAGCTCAGAAACAGGCTCTGCCACACTTAGTTACTGTGACTCCAAAGGACACCGTAGCTCCTGCCTATCTGTACAGCCTGTCCACATCGAGACCGCCCCTCTGAGTTAAATATACCAGACTCCGAATAAGCAGCGTTTTGAAACTGAATATACAGGGCTTGTGCAGCTGAGCTTACAGCCTGCGTAATCGGCACAGATATTCAATTATCATTAAAATTAATAAGTAGGACAACAACCAAATACCCCAATGGGGTTTGATTATCTCAGTCCGGGTATTTATCAGAGTTACTCTGACACAGTGAGTCATTGGGACCTGGCCAACGGGCACAGGTCGGTGCTCAGCCCACCGCGGTTTCCTTTGCGCTGGAAGCACCATGACATCCAATCTCAGGAAAAGACAAGTACCGCACAAGAAAGGAGATGGATATCTGAAACTGCAAAAAGGTTTGATTTGGTCTGAAATCTGTTTCCAAGTCAATTATTCATTTCATCCCTGTTCAGCAGCTGTACTCTGCCTCGCTGTAATTCTGCAGCAGAGCAACTGCAGCCACTGCTTTTGCAGGGAGGCACCAACCTGCTCGCAGTCACCTACCCCATCGACAAGACATCTATAGTGATTGCTAACTAGCAATTCTTTTCTAAAACTTCACCATTTTTTAGGTTGATTTTCCCAGCACTAGAACTGAAATCATCAGGGCTTTGCCCAACTGTTATATTAATCACTATCCGCATTTTTAAGGATGTAAAATAAACTCCAGAATTAGCAGCGACACAAAAAGCAGATATGCTGCCATTCAAGTTAACTACACAGGAACATTCAGTTATTCAGTCTGGCATCAAAATAAAGCAAACAGTAAACCAGAAGGAGATTGTGTAATGAAGTGACTTTATCTCACAGGATTATACTTGTGGTTGCGACTAATTGTGTAGTCTAGAAGGATTTGCGACAAACTGAATAATCTCGCATTATTGTAATGATTTGTAATCACAACACTGGCAACGATTTATGGGCTTACTATACATTTGCATTGCAATCAACTAAAACAGTCAGTGCATGCCCTACAATTTGTAGCAGTGCTTAAAATTATGTCTTGCAAGGAGCTCCAACAGCTGCCCAGTCAAACAGATTGGGAGTTTGAAACCAAGGCAAAGCTCTCAAGTGTGAATCTTCCCAATTTTTGAAAAAAATAAAGCTAAAATAAAACAAAACTGAACACCCCCAAGGTTTCTGAACAGAAGACCAAAGGCCACATTTTTGCTATCTTTTACTGTTGATTGAATCACAGAATGGTTTAGGTTGGAAGGGACCTTAAAGATCATCTAGTTCCACCCCCCCCCACCACAGGCAGGGACACCTCCCACTAGAACCAGGAGGAAGCAATGCCGAGCAGACATCATACAGAGCAAAAGTTATTTTGATGGCCCTCAACTTCAGGAATGATCCCCAGGCTCCAGCAGGAAACCAGAACAATCACACCATAAGTGCTGTAACTGGAGTCTGCAGGCTGAATACACAAAGACAAATCTTCCCAAAAAAAATTTAAAAAAAAATTGAGGTCGCAATGAAAAAGTCTGCCAGCAGCAGCACAGGCAGAAGGTGTGAGTTTCTCTAAATGGCTGAAGCAAGTCTAAGTTCTTTTCAGAAACAATTTTCCTATCCCACTTGTTATTTGCTGGGTACAGTTGGGTCTTGGGGATATCATCCCAGCAGGACTGCTCCCTATGAGCAGCACATCTGCATCACAGAGAAGCTCAAAACACCTAAAAAAAAAAATAATCAATTAATTCTGAAAGATCGCTTTCAATAAGTAGATATTTAAATTTCAAAGTCCCACCATCACCTCCTCACTCCCCAGTTCTTGTCTAGCTCACAGCCAAAGGCCAGGCAGGGGAGAAGCTGCCTGGAACAGGAGTAACACCAGGCCTGCAGCTCTTCCTCGCAACCGGAACAGAACTGCAAACGGATTAGCGGTGTACACCAACATCTCCAATCACATTAAGAAATACTCCACACTGTCTTCTTCTGCCAAGTGCATCTTCTGCACAGCATTATGGACTGTCAATATTACGGGAAGAATCATCGCTGTTATAGGAAGACCTTTGAAGATGAGGGCCAGGTCACTTGCCCCCAAGTATTTTTGGCTGAAGTCAAATAAGAATTTCTGCAGCATAAAGGCTCGGTCCTTCCCCCCCTTCAAAGCCACAAGTTCTCATCTTTGACACTGCAAGAAAGCATCCCAAGGAGGGTAATTATCCACAAAAAGCACACATCTTTACAAGCTTCTGGTTTATCTTATTTCAGCACAGTAACAGATCCACAGGACACTATTTTCTGAGTTTCAATATACGGGTAATTTCTATACACCAAAATCAATAAGATACACAGTCTTAACATAAAATCAGGCTTTAGGAATAGATACATTTTCTAACAATTAAAACACATCTGCTTAAAATAGAATAATTTCATTTTTTCTACTGTTCATTTTGCTAAGTCAAGAATTTAATATAATCCAAGCAGTGGCCTGGCACTTACTGGAGTATTGAACACAAAAGAGCAGTAAGTAAGACTATACAAGTTAAATGCTTATCAGAGCATTTTGGCGAGAATGAGGTATCTAGTAATACTTTTCTTCTTGGAAAGCAGCAAAAGAAGGCAAATCAAGAGCTATGCTGGGGGTGTTTCAGTCCGGTCTGACAGATGCAGTTTTTGGAAAGCCATCGGCAACCTCTACTCTCACCATCACCCCCCCTTCCTGGGAGCTGCCCCAGAGGTGCCCAGCTCAGCAGGCAATTCCTTGTCCTGCTCCTCCATCGACATGCTGATGCACAGCCCTCACGCTTCTTGGGGGAGGGTGCTTCCTGCCGACCCCCAGGGCCTGATCCTGCCCCCTCCACTGCTATCTGGCAACTCATCCATGGATCATTCCTTACTAAGATCACTAAGATCATACAGGGGTAGGTGAGGATCAAACTAACATTCAAGTGTCATTCACTCCTAACTCGAAACCACTACTACATCACTGATCTGTTTTCAGTAAACCATCTCGAAATAGAAATAAGGAACAGTAATTTCCCATTACACATGGAAAAAATAATTCCTTTCTCCCCTAAACGCTCACAACCGCCCACAGGATGGCAGGGTCTTTATGTTTTTGAGGGGTTTGGGGTGGGTTTTTTTTTCCCCAAACCCCCTGACCAGGCAGGGAAGCAGCAGCCACTGTTCAGCCCGTGGTGTAGAGACAATCAATCACAGCAGCTTGGCAGCACACAATGTCACAGTGGTAACGCAGAGATGACTGATAGCCAGGTGTCACCCACATTCCCTTCAACAGCACTTCATCATTCATGTTGGGAAGAGCCTAAAAGCTGGTGAGAGGAGCTACCACTTCTCTTTGGAGAAGAGTTAACACACAACCCCTGAAAGGATGCATTTGCATCCATATGTACTCCTGGTACTTAATCTCTGATCTGCTTTGCCACAGTATTCTCAATATTAAACCCGACAGACCTCATGATTACTGACTGCTTTAGTCAAAGAGACTAAATCATATAGCTCAGCATGCTTTTTGCCCCAAAATGAAGAGATCTTAAGATAAATTGAGAATATAAAACCAAAGTATTTTGAGGCAAAAAGAGCTTCCAACTAAAATACTGGGATTTTTTTTCACTAGCCAAAAACTCAGTCCCACCCTCCCCTTTTGTACATGCGTATAGCTTTCAGCAACTGAAAAACACCCCATTTTTGTGGCCAGGACAAGCAAACAGAGAATATGATGCTGCCATTTTCAATCTCTGAAAGTCCTGAACCTTTCCCATTAGTAACTTGAAAAATGGATGAAAGTTTATTCTAACAGTCCTAGATGTTCAGCTGCTGAACTATTTCTTGAATAGCCACATATCAGGAAGTTGCAGTAAAACAGAAGTCAATCAAAAAGCTCTCCTTACTGGTTTTAAGCTAGGTGATAGGTCTTTAAAAAGCCCTCTAATTTTTTATTGCCTTCATTCACTGTGCAATACACAAAGCAACCGCTGGTCACGAAGACAAAACAGCAGCTTCCATTTTAACACTATTTTCAGGAATTCTGCATTTAAAGATTTCTCCTTCTAGACAAAACTACCATGTTTCCCTTTCTGAAGTTAGCATTCATTTTATTTCATGGTTTTTTGAGCTGGCTTTCTTGAACAATTAACATCAAAAGAAAACCAACTTTCCTCAATTATAAAAATACTAAATAAACCAAACAGGACTGCAGTCTTGAATTTAGTTACCCAAATAAGTCATTAACCTGAATAAAAACAAATGCTGTCAAATAGGGTAACAGCAAGGCCAGTACATTTTAAGTCTTATAAAAAGATTATGCAATTAAGTGATAAGTAATCCACTGATACATATATTTAGCATATGAAGTACTAAGTAACATACTACAAAAATTCATCAACATAAGCTATAAAATCCTAATGCATGTTTTATAAACCCTGGGCTGCTGCATATGCATTCTGTAATGGTAATACTTTATTCTGCGAAGTTTCAGATTCTCCATGACAGCACTACATTTGTACATTTTAGTTGTGCGGTTTCTAAATGTTGGACACCAATATTTCTGAAACTGGCACAAAAGTAACAGAGAAAACAATGGTTTTAGAAGATAAAGCTCTTAAAAGCTCTTTTATCCCCAAACGTAATTCCCAGACACTAGAGAAAAAGAAGACTTTTTAGCGTGAAAGGAGATTACTGTTAGCCCAATGAGCCTGTGTGGGGGAACCTAATGCTGACAACTGTATTTACAAAACGATATACTGAAGGATCAGCCTTCATTTCTTCTATGGCGGATTTTCAAGACCAGGATAGTAATATATTATTCCAATAATACAGTTCTAGCCGAGATAAAGATTTGCTTCATTCTTAATCTTACTAGTATTAATTTATTTTACAGTACCTTAGAATACTCTAGGCATTTTAGATCTCCTTTAGTAAGACCTACGCCTCGCCAGATGCTACTCCCAAATAAAGGCTTGATTCATGTCAACAGCGTACAAACCAAAGGGCAGCTAGCCGAGAGTCCAGCACAACAAATTTAAGAGCACTCTCAAATGCAGTGAGAAGATTTAACTTCAGATGGGAAAGAAGATATGAGAAAGTGGTGAGGCTATTCAGTGAGAACTGTTGTCTAGCAGGAGGTGCTCTGGTTTAGAAGCAGCTACATACCGTAGCTAATCTGTTGCAGGCATCAGAGGAGCAGATCTTAAACACAGGGTGTTGAATGAGTAACGGCAATGTGGTTTTTAAGCAGGGCAAGATAAAAAAAAGGGAGAGCTCAGAGAGAAACAAGAACATATCTCACCCTAGACAGTCGGGACAAGCTTTCAGACAGCAGGGCTTCAGATGTAGGGCTGGAAAAGATCAAAACAGATCACCTGGTTTGTTCCTCCAGAAGAGATGACCTCTGCTTGCCCACAGTAACAGAGATGATGTTTTGACCTGCTGTCAGAGACCTGAAAGAAACCCCACATCTGCCCCAAAGAGGCACCAGTAGAAAGTCCATTCCATCAAATTTAAGCTGAATCAGCTTAGCTGAAAGAAATCCTGTTTTTCTTGTCCTACCCATTACCAACCTGGGCAAGAGGTTATTCATTTCTTCTCCGCATCTCTCAAGGTGGCTGTGGGCCAGCCCAATACTCTATGCTACACCCAACTCCACCAGCCTCTCCACACAAGACACACGTATCCATTGCAGACCTGATACCTTTAGATTTTGATTGATACATTTGAGTTCTGTGAAACAAATGCAGGTCTACAAGCATTGGCGAGGCCACCAACTCACCAGGGAAATCCAATGATTTGAACAGTAGTCAGCTGGCTGAATTCCACTCCCATAAGCTCCAGCATATTCAGTCTCACTCTGGAGCTTTCAGAGTTTGAAACGTGAACTCAGCACTGCTTTAAAAGACAGTTTACTTCAATTAGACAAGGGTCCCACACTACTGCATTATTAACTTCCGGTGTCTTTTCAGACCCAAAGCCCAAGTTCTTTTGTTACAATTATGCTATACAATACGAGCATGTATGAATCACTCTGTCACACTAGAACAGGCAGCATAACCTAAAGAAAACACATCATCATGGCCCCACAGGATATGAGCAAAAATGACCATGTAAGCACGTGAAGAACCAGGCAGAGGGTCACAGAGGACAGAAGTTTACATATATATAGATACTGCATTTTACCTTAAGGAATCCTAGTGGAAAACAAAGCCCCCATATACTTCAACTCTATTGAACTCAATCATCCCACAAATTATTCAGGTAGAATTACTTTATTCTGTATATAACAGAAATTTTTAGGTACTGCTTTGGTTTGGCTCACTCGGTTTACTTAGATGTACAGCATGCTTCTCACCAACCCGTGCACGCATAGAAGCATGTACACATAAACAAAGCAGCCAAATTGCAGGTTTTTAAGGTGTCATTAATATATTTTCACCTACTCAGATATTACTTCTTTCCCTCATGCTCCCTGCTGCAGTATCAACTGCATTCTTGCCGTGTTAGCATATCCCCCTGATTCCTCTTCTACACTGGTCACAGCCGAGCAGCATTTGCAGGAAAAAAACCACAGGCTGCCAAAAGTACTGCCCTGAAAATGCCAATTATAATCACAGCTACATGACACAGCTCAATGGTGCCAAGAATCCTCCTTCTCCTTTCACTACCCCCTATTCCTCCCCCTTTATTTTATTTCTATCCCCAAGGGCAAACACTGCCTCTAATTCAGGATTCCTGTATAAAATCTCTATCTGAACTAAGATCGACAGAGAGAAACATGAATCTATTCACAAACCATGCTGAGTAATCTAAATCACCATTATTTTTAACTTCAAAGAGGCACCCGAAGGTGCCTGTCCTCAAAAGAATGAGCCAAAAACGCTGCTCACAAAAAAAAAAAAATTTAAAAAAAATCAAACGCACCAATGTCCTATATAAATGAGAAGCAACTTGCAGAATCAATCTGGTTGAATTTACCCCCCAACTTTTTGTATTTGGCCTTATTAAGCACCAAAAGCAGGGGCAATTGCTTTCCCTCTTGCCATTCACATGCAACAAGTCATCTCGTTCTCTCATTTTCTGCAATGAATAAAGAATTATGAACATCTCCACAGGACCAGGTTCCTTAGCACATGTTAATTTTCCTGTCTGAGCCTAAAAAAGAATCCCAGCACATGGAGCTGCGCAGTGAGCCACAGCACACAGCCAATACCCCAAGGACCACAGAGGCTTTTCTGCTCTGTGCTACAGGAAGGTCAGGGAAATCAATGGGAGGTGGAGGAGATGGGAGAGGACCCGTTACACAAAAGCAAAGCAGGTCTTCGGCGCTCCAATCTGGACAGAAAAAGAGTGCTTCAAACCCACGAAGAAATAAATTTTAAAATAAACCCTGAAAGGAGGGAGGGTCTGAAAAAAGTAAATCAGCGCTGAAATAAAAATCAGATATAATCACTGAATAAATCAAGCCAGCTAAAAGAAAGCATTTATTTTAATCAGCAACTTTTGCAATTATCTGGATATTGTTAAAAGTGGCTGTGTTTTTACTTGGCCAGATCAAATAAGACTGAACAGCACAGGTTTACAGTGGGCTCTTTGTAGCTTCTCCTCCTGCTATGGCTTTGCAGGGAGTCAAAATGCATCACACACAGCCTCCTGCCAAATCAAGGGAGAAGAGGAGGCAATACAGCCTACAAACACTGCCTGACCCAGCTATTTCTCTCACAGCACTTACCATTGTTCCTACTTCTGTGAGCTTCCACACGATAAAAATGTATGTTTAGCACAGGCAAGTGCAAGCAGTTTCTGTAGGTCAGAGCTAGTTGGTGCCACAGCCATATATAACACACACGTAAACCTCTGATGTGCCCAGTTTGGGTAATCCTAAGCAGCACCCCAGGAAGAAGTCCGGAGGTAAGAGAGTCACAGGCCTTGCAGACCTGCTGTACAAGCACAGGCTTTAATAATAAATAAAAAAAAATGTCTAATTTTGTTGATGTGCTTGAAGGGCTTCCTACCACACAAGAGGGACCAGACTTTCCTGATACAGCCTCTGGCAATTCCAATAACCTCCTTCACCTTAAAGTAAACTTACATGAGCTGCAAAGCAAAGTCCAAATTGTCCCTTTGGCATGTAATAACAGGATCGATTCCTGATCTGAGCTGCGAAAGGGGCAGCATTTCCATGCTGACCACGCTCCACTGGCAGGGAGAGAGTCCCTCTTCTGAGCTCCATGGCCACTCAGACCTCAAAAGGACTTCGCTCACACTCTACCAGATGTAACTGCCGGTTTAAGAGAACTGCACTACTGCTGCAAGCTGCTGAACCTGCACAGCCAGGGAAGGCCTCCTGGGGCAGCCAGGAAGCCATGCTACCAGAATTCATTAATCCTTCAGAGCAAAGCAGCAAAAAGAAGAAAACACCTTCTCCTGCACAACAGGCGGTTCTTCATACCAGGAGACATTGCTCCAACCCCTGCATGGCCACAGCATATTTCAGTCACATTATTTCATTTCCACTGGTCCCTCAATACTCCATATGATGGACTGGAGTACCTCCCCTATGAGGAAAGGCTGAGAGACCTGAGTCTGTTTAGCCTGGAGAAGAGAAGACTCAGAGGGGATCTCATCAATGCTTACAAATATCTCAAGGGGGGGTGTCAAGAGGATGGGGCCAGGCTCTTTTCAGTGGTGTCCAGCGACAGGACAAGGGGCAACGGGCACAAACTAGAGCATGGGAAATTCTACCTCAACATGAGGAAAAACTTTTTTACTCNTGCTCACAAAAAAAAAAAAATTTAAAAAAAATCAAACGCACCAATGTCCTATATAAATGAGAAGCAACTTGCAGAATCAATCTGGTTGAATTTACCCCCCAACTTTTTGTATTTGGCCTTATTAAGCACCAAAAGCAGGGGCAATTGCTTTCCCTCTTGCCATTCACATGCAACAAGTCATCCTGTTCTCTCATTTTCTGCAATGAATAAAGAATTATGAACATCTCCACAGGACCAGGTTCCTTAGCACATGTTAATTTTCCTGTCTGAGCCTAAAAAAGAATCCCAGCACATGGAGCTGCGCAGTGAGCCACAGCACACAGCCAATACCCCAAGGACCACAGAGGCTTTTCTGCTCTGTGCTACAGGAAGGTCAGGGAAATCAATGGGAGGTGGAGGAGATGGGAGAGGACCCGTTACACAAAAGCAAAGCAGGTCTTCGGCGCTCCAATCTGGACAGAAAAAGAGTGCTTCAAACCCACGAAGAAATAAATTTTAAAATAAACCCTGAAAGGAGGGAGGGTCTGAAAAAAGTAAATCAGCGCTGAAATAAAAATCAGATATAATCACTGAATAAATCAAGCCAGCTAAAAGAAAGCATTTATTTTAATCAGCAACTTTTGCAATTATCTGGATATTGTTAAAAGTGGCTGTGTTTTTACTTGGCCAGATCAAATAAGACTGAACAGCACAGGTTTACAGTGGGCTCTTTGTAGCTTCTCCTCCTGCTATGGCTTTGCAGGGAGTCAAAATGCATCACACACAGCCTCCTGCCAAATCAAGGGAGAAGAGGAGGCAATACAGCCTACAAACACTGCCTGACCCAGCTATTTCTCTCACAGCACTTACCATTGTTCCTACTTCTGTGAGCTTCCACACGATAAAAATGTATGTTTAGCACAGGCAAGTGCAAGCAGTTTCTGTAGGTCAGAGCTAGTTGGTGCCACAGCCATATATAACACACACGTAAACCTCTGATGTGCCCAGTTTGGGTAATCCTAAGCAGCACCCCAGGAAGAAGTCCGGAGGTAAGAGAGTCACAGGCCTTGCAGACCTGCTGTACAAGCACAGGCTTTAATAATAAATAAAAAAAAATGTCTAATTTTGTTGATGTGCTTGAAGGGCTTCCTACCACACAAGAGGGACCAGACTTTCCTGATACAGCCTCTGGCAATTCCAATAACCTCCTTCACCTTAAAGTAAACTTACATGAGCTGCAAAGCAAAGTCCAAATTGTCCCTTTGGCATGTAATAACAGGATCGATTCCTGATCTGAGCTGCGAAAGGGGCAGCATTTCCATGCTGACCACGCTCCACTGGCAGGGAGAGAGTCCCTCTTCTGAGCTCCATGGCCACTCAGACCTCAAAAGGACTTCGCTCACACTCTACCAGATGTAACTGCCGGTTTAAGAGAACTGCACTACTGCTGCAAGCTGCTGAACCTGCACAGCCAGGGAAGGCCTCCTGGGGCAGCCAGGAAGCCATGCTACCAGAATTCATTAATCCTTCAGAGCAAAGCAGCAAAAAGAAGAAAACACCTTCTCCTGCACAACAGGCGGTTCTTCATACCAGGAGACATTGCTCCAACCCCTGCATGGCCACAGCATATTTCAGTCACATTATTTCATTTCCACTGGTCCCTCAATACTCCATATGATGGACTGGAGTACCTCCCCTATGAGGAAAGGCTGAGAGACCTGAGTCTGTTTAGCCTGGAGAAGAGAAGACTCAGAGGGGATCTCATCAACGCTTACAAATATCTCAAGGGGGGGTGTCAAGAGGATGGGGCCAGGCTCTTTTCAGTGGTGTCCAGCGACAGGACAAGGGGCAACGGGCACAAACTAGAGCATGGGAAATTCTACCTCAACATGAGGAAAAACTTTTTTACTCGGAGGGTGACAGAGCACTGGAACAGGCTGCCCGGAGAGGTTGTGGAGTCTCCTCTGGAGGTGTTCAAAAGCCTCTTGGATACATTCCTGTGCAACCTGCTCTAGGTGAACCTGCTTTGGCAGGGGGGTTGGACTAGATGATCTCCAGAAGTCCCTTCCAACCCCTACCATTCTGTAGTTCTGTGAAGAGGGGGATTTTTCCTACCTTCTATGTGCATGGTGCAAATGAAGGCCAGTCAGGCTGCAAGGATACTGGACACCACCAAAACCTGTACGAAATAAGCACCTAGCTAGACAAAGCTCTGCAGAGGCAACCCTTGGCTAAAGTGCTCCTCTCCTTTCCTCTAAAACCCATTACTCACTAGATGAGCTGGTGCGCACTGTTTAGCAGTGGACCAAAGTCTGATCTTGTGGGGATTAAAGCCACTGCAATGCTTTATTTGGAATTACAGCCATAAGAAAGGTCTACCTCTAATCCTAATCTGTCTCCAGACTGGAGGGTCAGTCTCCTTCCCATAGAATCATAGAATGGTTTAGGTTGGAAAGGACCTTGAAGATCATCGAGTTCCAACCCCCCTGCCACAGGCAGGTACACCTCCCACTAGACCACGTTGCCCAAGGCCACGTCCAGCCTGGCCTTGAACACCTCCAGGGATGGGGCCTCAACAACCTGTTCCAGTGCCTTACCACCCTCAAAGTGAAAAACTTCTTCCTAATGTTCAATCTAAACTTGCCCTCATCCAGTTTGAAGCCATTCCCCCTCGTCCTATCACTACATGCCCTAGTAAAAAGTCCTTCCCCAGCTCTCCTGTAGGCCCCCTTCAGGTACTGGAAGGCCGCAACAAGATCTCCCTGCTGCTTCCATTTCCCAAGTTAGACCACATTTTCCCCATTGTGTTCAGGTGAGCAACAGGCTAAGCGAAGGCAGCTGGACCTCCTTGGAGCATGGAATGTCTTAAAGCTTTAATATACAAAAAACAACATGGCACACAGCTATAGTAAAAATTTAGACTATGACACTTACAATGGATCTGGCAAAAGCCAGCTCATTTGGCTTGACTGGACCTCTTACCCCCCATTGTTTTGGTGGAGCTTTTGGGGGGTCATTTATTGGGGTTTGGGGGGGGGGTTGTTTGGTTTGGGGTTGGGTTTTTTTGTTTTGTTTTTTAAATAAATGTAGAAATGTATTGTCAAAACTTACCAGCTTGAGCCTTTGTGACACACAGATAACTTCTCCCAGGCACTCCCATACATCTACAAAGACTAAACACTTGCTTTCTTTAACAGCAGCTGTGCTCCTGGTGCAATCTCCTACTTCTAGAAGATGTGGTTCTAGGAAAAATACTAAGTTTCCTTAAGATTCATAATAAAAATCCAGCAGAGAAGCAGCAACATTAGAAGAGTTGAAGGCTGCTTCAAAAGCTAATGTATCTTCAGTTGGAATTATATGACCATGGAAATTGCTACCAAGTACTTGGTAAGTGACTAGACTCTACAGGATACTGTTAATAGTAATAATTGAATACCATGCATCAAAAAGCTTACTTCAGCACACACTCTGTTTCTACACACTATAGTGTTGCAAAGTGTGACACATTATGACATTTCTGCTCCTTTCCTTGATGGGGAACTGTGCAGACAGATACACAGACCTTCCAAAATTTTCCCTAAGAGGACATCCTGAGATAAAAAATTTGTATGAGAATACCTCAAAAAAGAACATCTTACATATCTCTGATCTCATTTAAAGCTCCCTCCTTTTCCAAATTCAAATCCTGAAGTGAGAGTTACTTGAAATATTTATATGAGGCAGATCTTTTAAAAAAAATTAAGCAAACAAGAGTATGACTGCAGCATAGCTGATCGCAAAGCAGTTAAGGGGGTTAGAGAAGTAAGTCTGGAAAGACTTTTTTCAGTACTTGTAAAATACTGCAAATATATTAGGCCAAGAAAGACATTTAGGCTAACCTCATGAATTTTTATGCTGTCCCATGAAAACAAAGAAGATTAAGAGGGGATTTCTGGAAATTCAAAAACCAACTGCCTGATTCACTTTTTACTTGTGGAAGTTAATTTAAGGAAAAAAACCCTCCCTTTTAAGTCAGTAAACATTAATTTGGCATTCATGAGTGCACTTCCAGGTGCTGTTTGGAAACTGAGCTTGTAAATACAGAAAGGTTTCTCTAAATAACAAAAAAAAAACCCACAACTGAGGCCTATGCATAGTATATTTAGCTTTTCGTTAACTTGTTTACACATACAGACCCAGGAATCTTCTCAGCTCTTCAGATCTAGTTATTTCTCTACTGATATTCCTGTAAGGACATTGGAATATACAGCAACTGTCCTTTATACCATAGGAAAAATACCTAGAGGTGTTCAAAAAGGAAAAATCTTCTATTAAGAAGTGGACACTGAGATCTTTATGGTGTGCCATGGCACCAACATATTGCTCTGCCAGCATGTCTGGCACTGGTTATTCTGATGCCCACACACACAAGCGGAGCAAGTTTAGCTCTTGGCTTCAAATCAATAAAAAAAAAAAATAAAATATTGTTATAGATTCCAACCGCAACAGGATTAGATCTTGAACCGAGCTGAGGATGAAATCAGCTCCCCATGTAGCTTTCACATCCCTGCCATAACCCATGCCTGCAAGCATGCAGCTCATCTGAGTGAGGCTGCCATTTCTACAACCTTTCATCTACACAGAATATATGGAAAGCCAGAATTTAATTCACTGTGTAATACACATGTGCAGGGTTGGCTGCATTTTATATAAACATTGCTACCATTTGTATGGCAATCAAACTGGAGTCCAAGACAATTCTGCAGCCCGTTTCAGCTGGTGACAAACTCTGGAATAGCACATTCCTGAGAGCTGCTCTGTTGGAGGGCTCAGTCGCGCAGCATTTCTATCGTGGGATGCTTTCTCACCTCACACCGTGCTCACGGCTCCTGGGAACTGACAGGAGTACTCAGCGCCACGCAGAAGTCAACCTTTTAAGATGGTACCAAAGCTGTGTCATAGCACAGCACTGAGGATGCCCCAGCCAAACCAAAGACTAGTGGGAGGTGTCCCTGCCTATGGCAGGGGGGTTGGAACTCTATGATCTTCAAGGTCCTTTCCAACCTAAACCATTCTATGATTCTATGATTCACAGCAATGACTGCTCGCACAATGCAGTCAGGCCAAGCACACACACTGCAGGGTATTAATGCATCTAAATGCCAGCACTTATTTCAGGTATCAAATTAGGAGGCCAGGTTCTTTCAGTTCTCAGTATAGTTAATGGTAAGGGACAGAGGCTCCTCAAGGTGCTTAAAACTCAGCTCCTGTTCCAGCATTATCAGCTCCCAGAATTTTATCGTGAGCCTGAAAAGTATTTCTGAACAGCCCCGTTCATTTAAAGCTAACAGTAATGTCCGAGACCCTCTGTTTCAGAAGAAAACTTCCAGAAAATTGTGTTGTACATTTACCCCAAAGGCTCAAGAGAAGAACAGGAATTTATAATTAAAAAAATTTAAATAACCTCATGGATTTTTTTGGTGAGGGGAGGAATGAGGGGGCTGACTCATGATTTCTTATTTTTTTTTTTAATGCTTGTGGCTGGCTCCACTGCATAAATAAATCAATCCCCTAGCCACACAGCTCCATTTTTCCAGTCACAGTTTGTTGTTTTATTTATTTTTTTCCCTCCATTGCCGACAAATCACTCCAGGGAGTTTTTAAACCCAGTAGTCTACTTTCCGAATGGAAACGGTTAGTATAATTTGTGAGAAAGCAAACAACAACAGAGACTTACCCCATTTTTTGGGTAGGCTATCCATCCTAGATCCCCCATTACTGTGCGTGAGTCCAGTAAATTCACTGAAAATAAGAGAAAAAACTGTTGAAGGAAGATGGATGGATTACAAACATCAGTAAATATTTCAAGGTTTGCGTGGCTATGGTAAACAGGCTGTTTGTAATTAGCGAAGGAAGTTGAATTTTTAAAGCAGAATAACAATGCAATAACTCCTCTAACAATGAGGTCATATGCTGAAAATAATTCTATATATGCATTACTTTATTCCTTTGAGATCTGCCACTGAAATCAAGTTACAAACGCACTAAACTTCTGTGAGATCTAGATCCTTCACGTTCCTAGGATCTGGTCTTTTGGGGGGAATAAATACATAATGCACACTGTGCATTTATGTGTATATACAAGACATACATACACTCACAAACATCTATGTGTGTTTATACACGCATTTCTTCTAAGGTGCCTTATGTTTTTAGCATAATCAGGCCTTTAAGACAAAAATGAAAGAAGCAGCAACACGCAGTTTCCTGATTACCATGAATTCAGTTTTTAAACTGGTTCATGTGCAAGTATTACTGTTAACAGGAATCTATTCTTTCTCTCCCACATCTTTCCCCAAGTCTTTGACAATTTCATTGTAAGATATCCCAGGGATCTTCCCCCTACCCTCCCCCCCAAAAAAAATTTGGAGTAGCTTTGCTAAGTCACATAAGCCATCAACAATTCACATTAAACAGCAAAAAAACTATTCCCAAGCTTTTAACATTTTTTCACCTCGTACTACCTGAAACACTGAGTAAAAAGCGTGATGTAATATTAAATCTACACACGCTTAACTCAGCTAAGGAAAACTATACCAGCTTCTGGTGCTGAGCTTTCACCTCCTGCACCCAGGGCGTTAAAACTCCAAGTTAAAAGCTTGCCTCTGAATCAACAGTTGTCACCCAAAAATTTCAGCCTAGGAGGAACTTTCTTCTACTCTAGAAGCACACAATTTCCTTCTCTTTGGATTACAACACTTGCTTCTCACAGGATGTTTGTCTGCTTAATACCTCGCTTTTCGTACTCATGTCCTCTCCTGAAAAGGAATCTATTTCCCTGGGTCTTCAATCCCCCCTCCACCCTATGTGCTCTTTAAAAATCCCACTGGGAGTTTTCACAATTGGACTTCCAAGACTTTCCAGCCCCTGATGATCTACCTAGCCCAAGACCAAGTTTGAAATGAGCAGAAGCAGCTTTGCGCTCACTCCTTTAGTACCAACCACGTAGGTACTTCAGTATTGCCAGAGAAGAGAAACAGTCAGTTTGCATGCACAGGTATAAAGGATGCGAGTATCATAACCCTCACCCCCACTACTCATATCAGGCTGATTTGCTGCCTCTGCACAGCCAAATATACCAGCCCAAACACCTATGAGGCATACAGGCCCTTCCTTACACTGGCCCAGGTCACCCTGCTGCAGGGCACCGCGGACAAAACTAAAAATGCTGCCAACTGAGTACCTCAGATATCAGGATTACACTATTTACAGAGGCGTAGTAAGAAAACCCAGAAGAACACTATACTAAAAGGCATGCTCCTTAAAAAAAAAACAAAAAAAAACCAAACAACCAAAAAAGCCTTCACACAGATTAAGATTAAACAACAGATTTAGTTTGAAAAAACAAAGTTCTCTGAGTCCGTTCAGTCTTAATCATTGCACTGTATTAAACCCTGACAACTGTAGTCCCTTGTACACAAAAGCAGTCCAAAACACAAATATACAATGTTGAGGTAGAAAAAAAAAAATCAGTTCTCATCTCTGGCATCAAACACTTATCTTAAAAAAAGATTTGTCTATCCAGATAATTTCCACAATGTATGCAACTCTTAATGCAGCACACTATCATAAGGCATATAGATGTTCTGCCTGGTCAAGTATATTTTTGCGATGTTGAGCAAAAACATTTGGTAGCTCAGGGTTTTCATGCCCAGATTGCTTTCTCCTGCCAAAACAGAAAACAGTTGGGAGCTGGCAACGCTATCGAACTACAGGACATTTGGTAGAAGCAATACTCAGAGACTACGCTGAACTACATCCACAGTAAGTAAACATACAATTAGGTGGCTTTCCACCCCACAGCCTAAGCAAAATAAAGTATTGCTATCATCTACCGTTAGATATGCCACCCAGTGATGGCCAGCCTTTCCCCTCCTGAAGTCTGCAGGTAAAATGCTCATTAAGGTCTCCGGCTCCAGCTGAAGTCAAGCACCAGTACCCAAGTGCTCCTGAACCACACTGCATTTTCTTTTTAATGTGATAAAAAGGGTGGTCTTAAAATATCCTTCAAAATAGGACACACATAAATAACACGTCATGTATTATAACTGTATACTATTTCAAAAAGCAAGAGAAGGGAGTGCAGTTGCCAAAATGGCAGGTTTACCCAAATTCCTTCTATTACAGTCACTGTAATTAAACTGTGCCGAATAATATATTCCTGTCTTAAGTTGCAATAGGTGCAAAACAAGTATTGATCTACATTGTACAACTTAATTAAAACTTGTCCTGGAGATGCTACTAATGAATGTAATTAGATAGTGTGTTTGATGTCACAAACTTCTTCATGACATGCTAATTAAGGAAAAAAGCAGAAAAAGTGCTTTTATTCAAACATCAGATCATAAGAAGAACATGATACAGCTAAATATTGTATTATCTTTCTATCAATGACAATTTTTAAATTGCTGTTATTAACTTCAATTTCAAAATAATTTTCTGCATATGAAAAGATAATACAACCCATTCAACTCTAACTCAAGTCAGTGGGAATTTTCCTACCGGTGAGTCAGCCAGCAGAGCTGAATACTAAATCTACAGTTAGAAAAGATTCAATTCCTCTCTTATTTTAGCAGAATTCTGCATAGAGCAAAATAAAAAGGAGAGGACAGGATACACCTTTTGACAGGCGCTGCTCAGTAACCCAAAATTCGCAAGCCAGAAAGACAAAAGCCACAAGTGACTTTAGGCTCCCGCTATGCCTGGGCTGCTCTAGAGACCAAAGAAGCTTCCAGAACAGCTCAGACAGCTCTGACGGGCTCCTAAGGCACGGCAGACTCTCCAGCCGCTCCATGGGCTTCTGCCCAGGACTGCTTTCACAGTGTACCTTCTAAAATACCACACTGCATTGATCTGCTCTGAGGAATAGATATTTAGCCAGGAGCGATTCTAAACTGCCTGCATGGACCCAAACATTTTACTGGACCCAAACCCAGACCAGAGCCCCCGGCATCCCTTCTCCAAGGGATTGTCCACATTGACGACGTGGTCCAGCTGCTCCTCCAATGGCCCAGCTGGAGGAGCTCCCCACACAGGGTGACAGTGCTACCAACACTTTCAGGGCACTCTCAGGCAGCCTTCCCACCCCCCACTGCTGGAGAGACCACCAGCACATGGTCCCACTACACTAAGTCCATACAGGTTCAGCACCACCTCTCTTCCCACCACCTTCCAGCCTGATAGGAACATCATTTTTGCTGAAATGGCTTTCATCAAAAAAACTGCAGATTGCCCAGGTTGGGAAGCAGTGGGCAAACAGCAGGCAAAGTACATACCTGCAACACAGAGGAAACCGTTTTAGCAGAGACTTTAAAGAAGGGCTGCCGCCATCCCAAACAGATGATTTCATAACTCACCGTGTGGCTACTTGGGAAGAGAAGAAGTTCTTTTGCACCTGAATAAAAAAAACCCTGAAACGGTCTCTGGTTCGACCCACAGCAAGACAGAGAAAGAGACCAAACGTCTTCTCCAGATCAGCAGAACCAGTTCCTCCCCATCCAACCTGTGACAACCATCAGCGTGCATTGGGCCATGGCTGTCTAATAACCAACTAACCCAAATACTCAGGTCACTGAAGGAGATAATTCAGGAAAACCTCCCACTATGGTGCTTAAGGCTTCCATACTTCAGAAGGCCTAGCACCAGCTCCTGTATAGCTTAGAACTTCTGGACCAGTGCCGATGCTGTACATACTCCATGGGTACAACCCAGAGCTGTACTCAGCAGCCCTTGGGATGCAGGAAAGCCTACCCCACTGCAGAAATCTCTCCAGAAATCACTAGCAAATATGCTTGGCCCATAACCTTAAAAGCCTCCAAAATAACAAAACTCATTTATTCCCACTTCCTCTCTCCTCAGCACCAGCTAGCTACGTCTCAATGAACAAGCAAGACACCTCAGAGCCCATAAGCACACTCTTAGCACCTGTATCTTTGCCAGCAAACTTGGAAGAGGCACATACACACATTCAAAAATGTTTTCTGCTCATCTCCACCATCAGTGCATCCATCCCACAAGCCCTAATTATTTCTAATGCTCAGTCAAGGGGAACACAAAACCGCACAGATCTATATCATCATTAACTTCCATGCCTTCAGGGTAGGATAAATGATGATTAAGTCTAAAGTCATACCACAGCCTTTTTTTTTTTTCTTTTTCCTTTTTTAATACAGAATAATAGCCCGGGGAATTTGCATACACTCTTGTTCTCAGACAGGCTAGTTACTACGGGTGAGCAATCAAGTTAGAATAAAACCAGAAGTGATCTAAACCTTTGCCCTGAACTCCAGCTGCTGAATTAATAGTGTTTTTTTCACTCAGGAATCTCTGACAGGGAGACTGGATATGGCTTTTTACTCAAGTGTCCCCGTCACATTCATACAGACAGTATTTAGCAGCTTCACTATGGCTACACAGCGATTGTGCCTGGAAGGAAGCACAAGAAATGTCAGGGCTGATGTGGACCTAAACCAACATTGCTGCCCACACAGTAGAGCACCCCATCTGACACAGCCACCTAAAACAGTGCCGTGTAGCAGCATTAGCTTGCCCAGGCGAAAGCAGGACAGGTCTGTTATGATGGTACAATGCCTAAAGTCACCAATCCATGGATTTTTTTGGTCACACCACTGAAGCAAGATGGCTCCTCTGGCTCTGGTCTAGAGCAGGATCAGCTGGAGCAGCTTCATTTTCTTCACTCCAATTTCAAATGGGAAAAAAAACAAGCTGAAAAAAACAAAAATCCCCCACCAACAGGCTAAAACACTGAGCACTTCTGATCCTACCAGCCACGCATCCTCCTGCCATTTCAGCATCTAAGGATCTTCCAGAAAAACCTTCATTGCTCACACCAAGGTAAAGTCTTTGCAGGCATACAGAAGACTGAACTCTTCCAGGGTGCCATGGTCTTTGAGCTGATTTCTAATAAATTCTTAGACATGGAGTAGCCCTGCTCTTCAGCAGTACCATTTGCAAGCTAAGGCTTACCACAGGATGCGCTCCACCAAAGTTTATCCTGACAAATCGCTCTAGACCAGGCAGAATAGTCAGGATAGCAAAAGCTGATGGAGTTTATGCCACGAAGGTGTAAAGCCGAAAGAATATTTTTTTTTTATTTCACTGAATGAAATACACCTAAAGCAAGAAGAAAAGAACATCCTCTCTGACCAAATCAATACCCTATCACTACAGTTTCCATCACAAAGCAAACAGGAGTAAGAAACCTTCCTGAAAGCCTGCATAAATACTTCAAAACACCACATGATTTCTAAAGTAGCACATTTTTAAACAATTAACTTTTGATTCAAAATGTTTTGTTTTAAGCAACTGAAGCAAAACTCTGCTTTAATACTTTTCTTAATAATTGAACAGGAATCTGAACACTGTTTTGGGTAACCTGAATCTGGACTCCCATACAAAAAAAGGCGTGAATCAAGTGCTCCTACATCCTCCTGCAGCTCCTGGCCCCCTTTTCACAGCACCCCACAGGACGTAGCCACCCATGGAAGGGTCAGAGCTACATCAAGGTAGCCCCAGCTCTGACCCAACACTCATAGCTTGTGGGAGCAACTACATGTAAAATACTTGTGAGAAACCTCTCACAGGAATACTCACACACTGCCAATTAAGCATGAGGTGAAACGCTCTGCTGGATGGGGGTCAAGGTGCATGACAAGATGCGACAGCAGTGCTTTGCACCGAACCCTCACTGGGAGGTCTCCTGAATAGCATCACAGGTTTTCCACCAAGCTTCACGCCTCTGCTCTCTTCCTCTTTCCCAAGGCAGGGGGTATAGCTGCCAAAGGCATCATCATTAACGGAGCTGGTTTCTCCTTACGCTGCATACTCCCCATCCTTCCTGCTGCCCTCCTGGAGTTCACAGCACTACCCAAGACACACTGACTGCACAGGACTCTTCATCATCATGAGTCAAAGTTTTCCTGCTTCATAAATCTTCGCTGGTTTTATTGCAGTATTGTTGCCATTCATTTTCCAACTGTTTTCCCTGTTGTGCCAAGTATTTCTTCAAAAAGTATAAATCCAAGGCGCTCCAACAAGTGACAGTCAAAAATAATCCAAGAAAGGAAAAACAAATGAAAAAAATAAACTCTTGAAAGAAATCAAAGTCATCAGGGAGCAGATGTTTTCTATTAATTAGCTACACTGCTTTGGGACAAAAAACACACAGGCAAGAACCTTGGAAACATTTCCATCAGTGGAAACCAGCTACAGCGGAGCGCAAGCTGCAGCAGTACCTATTATTTATAGCCCACTGGAGGAAGAAAATATACACTACTTAATGAACTCACAAACTAATACTAACTGCAGATTTATATTTTATTACTTTGGCTTCATTCTGCTCTAAGTTTTCTCATGATTCCCTTTTATAGCAAGAGCCAAAACGCTAGAATCTGCATCACAGATTCATAGGTTTTTAAGGCCAGATGGACAACTGCAATCATAACATCAGCCAGAGAATTTTACCCAGTAATTTCTGCATTATGTCTGTAATTTGTTTGAACACACTGTTTATGAGGGGTGTGATATTGCCCTTTGACAAAGTTCTTCGGGTTGGCTGCATTTTTTCTCGGCAGGCACAGCACCAGCCATAGCTTCAAGCAGTGGGACCAAAAGCTCACCTCGATAAACAGACTCACTAAAACACATCAGAAACTGCAGATTTTTTCCTTACAAGGGCTTGCACTCAAGACAATAGGCAGTCGTTTGTTCTTCCTGCCACACATAACTTAAAAGCAGAACTGGTCAGGAGATTATTAGCGGGACACCAAAGTGCCTGGAAACTTGAAAACTGCAATATAGTTTGCTTTTTTGTTAATGGCAAACACTCCCCTTCCCACCAAAATCACCATTTATTGAAAAAGAATTATTCACTGTGAAGAAAGTCAGTAAAAAAGTTGTTGCCAGCCCCACTGGAAACAACACTGTACCAACACAGTAGCAGATCTGAGTTGGCTGCAGCACAAATCTTTCGGGGAAATGACCCAGGCAAGTATCACCCTGCCATTAATAATGAAAACGAAGCTTTCACTGAAGGCAAGATACAACCAGCACCTGCAACCACCAACCTGACAACCAGCCTGCATGGAGAAACAAAATACCAGTGCTGCCTGCAAACTCAGGGTATTGGTAAATGGTTGAAGATTCTACTTAAAGCAAGCACCTTATTAAGCACTCACATAAAGTCAAGCCCTAAAATCCTAACAGCTTCCCAGTGCAATCAAAACACCCGCTGGCAGTGCCGAGATGAAATCTCACCTTCTTCCCTGAATCAGTGTTGCCAACTAAAAGCAATAAGGTCTCTGTTCCTAAAAGGTATCCTAAAAGACACAGACAAATTCTGTTATGCATATAACTAAACTCAACAAAAGGAAAGAAACTCAGCGCAGACACATCCAGAGCTGTCAAGGCTGTCAGCTTCCACTAGCAGTGGACTTGCAAGACCTCACTGTCCAGCACCAATAAAGCCTTCCTGTTGACAATAATGACTACTCTGCTGCCACTGAGTTCACTCAAGTAGAAAAAAAGGGAACTGACATAATGCTTAGATAGCATTCAGGAGCAAAAAAATGTTTAAGATGATCTATTGGCTTTTCAGGGGGGTTGACAGTTTATCCCTTCTATTTCTGTTGAGGGAAGAGGGTGGAGGTTGCTAGTGGGAACAGCACATTGCCAACACATTTTAGGAAGAAATTGCATGTGAACATTAGTAAAGCAAAGATGGATAAACCAAAACAACTGTTTGTTGTTTTTTTTTTTTTTTAAATAAACTTATAAAGGCAAGTATGCAGATAGTTTCCCCAAGTAGTTTCACTGGTTTGGGACATGGAAAACAGTTAAAAAAATTATACAAGTCCATCCAGAAACATCATGAAATGTACATTACCGATGCTGAATAATTTACTTCCTACCAGGTGTTTCTCTATCCCCTCAGAGAATTACGAAGTTCACACTGGTTGTTCTGACCTCTTTCTAACACTAAGTGATCCAGGTTAGGGAACCCAGGAGTTAATACCTTGGCAAGACACTTCAGTACTGCCCCCAGCACCAAAACGAAGTAGCTGGTGTGAAAGCCTGCAAGCCCAGGGTCCTACCCTCTCTCCTACCAGCTCAATACCCGCTACACAGTCACCTAAACCTAGAAACCCTCAACTTCTGCAGGGGACTGCTTCCTCTCCATGCACTCCCCCCAAGGCACAGTTTGCTCAGGAGCATACCAGCTGATGTTCAGGAGCTTGCAAGGGAGAAGATAAGGGGCAGGAGACACCTCCTTCCTCAGGGCTGCCCGACCAGCTCATGTAGGTATTTCCCAATCTGCTGTGATAGTACATGTTACATCACCTTCTCCGGGAGGCATCTCTCATCCTTCCAGCTAGTGGTCACCTGGGCAGCTCTACCAGGTCAAAGTCCTCCTACCATACCTCCTGCACAACTGCAATACCAGGGAAGAGGGAGAGAAAAGGAGGTGTTTCCCACCACCGGCACCCCCAGTGAGACAGTCACAGCATGCACTCAATGCTCCCGTGGCAATTATTCTGGCCCAAAGCATCTGTAGTTCTCTTTGCAAAGCAGAAGCCGGAAGGCTGTGTTCATACGCGCAGCCCAGGGCAGCCTGCAGGTCCCAGCACCCTTGCCCACAGCAGGCAACACGCCACTGGACCTCTGCAAACAGTCACCCATCACCTGCCAAGCCCAGAAGTCAAGCGCTGTGAATCACAGTGCTTATATCTCCTCCCGACTGTCCCCTCCCGACTAGCTCCCTTGCAGAAGACAGGGATAATTGCTTTCTACCTCCAGGAGGATAAGCGCATTAAACCTTCGGAGAGGCTCAGATACTGCACTGACCAAAGCCATAGCAAATACCAAAACTGAGACTGGAAGAGATATAATAGGTCAAAGAGACAACTAAAAGGGTAACAAACCCCTAGAGAGACCTAAGCTACTGCAGGCCAGCGCTCAAGTTTGCCAATACAGCTGGCTGTGTGAAAGCAACTGGGGCGGCAAACGCTTTCACCTCGGCAAAACCTGTCACCTCGATGTCCAGCCGGTCGCAGAGCAGAGCGAGGGACAGGCACGATGTGCGCACAGAAGACAATCCATCCCTCCGTTCTGCCTGTGCCAAAAAACAGGGACATCTTAAGAACAAAATATATTTTCAAAGGAAAAAAAGGATTCTCTACTAGCTTTTAAAATACGCAGCAATCTTACAGCAGAGATCAAAGAAAATGAGTTTAGTAAAGAATAAGTTATAGAAAAAAATTGTTCATTCCGGTGCAATCATTAACGCAGTATTTCTGCAATATTCTCCGAGTAAAGAAAAATACCTAGCTTAAGTCCGTCCCTGTTGAAATGATGCTCTATCTCTCACCAGCACTTACGGTCAGTGAGAAAGGTGCACTTATGACAGATATTTCAATTCTGTGTTTAGATGTTTTACTATAAGCACAAGATTTTCTTTTTAAAAAACAAACAAACAAACCAACCTTTTTAATGGCTGAGTATCTGCTGAAGAGCTGCACTGAATACTCTTTCCTCCATAGAAGTAAGCACTTAATAACTAAAAAATTCAGTGCTTCTACAAAGTGACCAATCTGTGTGCATCTGGGTTTTTTTAAATCTCATTTTGCCCTTCAGCCGCATACAGATTTAGATTTATTTCCTGAAGAGGAAGTGAGGATATTAGAATAATTTGCCAAAAAAAGTTTGTTTTCTTTTTATTTTGGGGCAGGGTCTCACTTCCCTGACATCCCTGAGCAATGTTTAAAGCTCATCTCTATTCCAGAATCTACATACCTGCACACTTACAGGAACTGACCACTGAAAACATGGCTGCAAGTCAGAGAGACTGAGGGGATCTAACAGCCCCACTTCTGCTCGAGAACCCAAAGCCAACAGGGTCCAACACCACCACTCAAGTTGAGCAATCTCAGCTGGACTTACCCGGGTCAAGGGCTCTGCATTCTCTCAGCACGTGCAGAAGCAGCACCGAAATCCTCTGAACAATAAAGCGTAGAAGTGATGAGATCAGAGAGCACGGCACCACCTAATAAACTGTCTGGGCTCTGCAATTTCTGCAGGATTTTACAAAGTCCTGCTCCCACCTTCCCCCTGCCAGAGCCTGCTGCAAAACACTTTGCATTTTAGTGCAAAGAATAAACATTTCTCTACGGGTGAGATTTCGGTTTCTTATTTAACAGAAAGAGAACAGCAGACATGGAGAGGGACTGTATACCAGAGCTAAAATTTAGGTAACGGTGGGAGAGTTAAGAGCAGAGGGGGAAGAAGCTGTCAGACAAGCCCACTAACTCTTCTCTTTTTCCCATGGTACCTGCCAGTTTACCCATCTGTAAATTCATGTGCAAATAGCTGCTTTATACATCAAATTATGGTGTCAACATTTACCATGCTATAAGCAGATGGTCTGTCAGTGGTTCCGTTTAAGATAGTTTGCCTGTTTTCCACTATTTATTGCAATTTTTAAGATAAGCTTCAAAAGGAAACAGGTACTATCTTGGAGTCAACCTTTGCTATTGTTTATTTCCCTCTTTTTAAACATATGTCATTAGGCAGCAATGCTTTTAGTCATTTTCTTAAAAGTGCTGCATTTCAAATGTTGTTTTACTGTCAAAAGGATAGTAGTTTCCATTTTAAAGCCATGATTGAGTCATTCTAAACCTCTTGAAAAGCCATACATCACACATCAGACTGATCCCAAAAAGACCATTAGACATGAGCTGTCCTTCCTCATACCAGTAATTCCACTGCAGTAAATTTAAAAGTTAATGGGATTACTCCTGTGAGTAAAATAAACACAGGGCAGTGAGGGTACGCTCTGCTATCATGGAAAGCACACAGGGAACCATTCCAATACACGAAATTAAGAACAGATACCTCCTCAAAGCCCCCTTACAAAGCACTGTGAGCAGACTGAAACGTGTTCGAACTTACCCGTTCCGCATACACAAGGTATATGCACGCTAGCGGGCGTTAATACCTACAGAATTACACAAAATGCAATAGCTGTGTGAATGCCAGACATAGGAAGCCAAGCTACTAAAAGCAACCTAATAAGCCAAATGTTCTAATCGTGTGTATTTTTACCCAAAGCATTAGACTAATTGGAACACACTGATATGAAAATTAAGACTATTTTCACACCTGCTTCTACTAAATACACAAAAAACCTCCTTGTAAAAGACTTCATTCACTGATTAAAGACAAATATTGTGATGTTATACCTAAATATGCATTTATCCAGTGTGCCATGACACAGAAATTATATGTCAATATGAAACAACACACATACAAGTCAACACACTGAGAACAGGTAGGCTCATTCCAGGCTCTGGCATGAATAATCTGCAAATTACAACCTTCCTTTATTTTTGCTTGCACCAGACCCACCCCTTTAATTGTACTCATTCATTCATTCATTCAAATTAAAAATGATACATTAAAATAAAGCGAGCTTCAGAAAACCCTGGAAGAATTAAGAGGGAGAGGACCAAACGCAGGAGTTTGTAACTAAAGAATATCCTTCTAGTCTTAAAACAAATACAACACATTACAAAGTCAGACTCATTTTGTCTTTCTCACCTTTGTCTATTTAAGTCAATGCCATTATTTCAAATTTTATTTCCTTTTATTTGCTTAACTATATACTTCATTTTTACAGCACTGCCTCATCAGCACTTACTTGTGCCGAAAAGCCCCAAAATGAAATATTCTTTGTATTTAATGACAATTATGCAAGTATGTTGCGGAGTTACTGTGTTACAAGCAATCAGATGTAATGTACTCCATTGTCTTAATTTGCCCGCATGACACTTTTAAGGTCATCTGGGTGACGTCCAAATGAGATCTGCAAACCAACCCAAATCCACAGGCGATGCGTAACAAATCATGAAGTTTAGGGTGGAGAGGAGGTCTTTAAACAATCCCTTCGTTCATTCTGTGTTTTACGTAAATAATTTATATAAGCCACTTCCCAAACCTTAGTACTTACAACAGAAAGATTTAAAACACATGCATTTTTAAACTAAAGGAGGTGCAGGAAGCCCAGTCGCGCACTGCAGGGCTGCCTCTCACACCCTATCATCTTAGGGAATGCATTTTAAAGTAATAACCTACTTCTGAAATACTAGCACTTCAAAATCATGTAATACTTTTGGTGTACTATTTGGAATATTTTCTTTGTGACTAATTTCTGAATTTGTAAAAATAGTCAAAGGGAAGAAGGAAATATGTGGTTCCAATCAATGAACTCTGCTAAAGAGTTAAAAATAATGGCTAAACAATACTTGAAAATGCATGAAATAGCATTGAGCCTTCATCCTTCACTACGTTTTGCTTTTTGTATATAAACTGAGAAAAGGTGATTGAAATCAAAATCTGTTTTATTTCCTTATTATATGAAAAAATTTGGGAAAAAAGTTAATTCAGTTTTCCCAATGTATACCCTTCATTCCGTAACTTGAGATATCTATGAAGATATTTATGATACAGGCTTGGCACTTGATACTTCCCCCTAAAAATGAGCTTCTGAAATTCAGCTGCTCTTGCAAAAAGCTATTTCCATGCTAAGGAACCCAAACACTGAATTTATTTTTTTTCCCTTCCAAATCTTAACCTAGATTTTTAAAGCCTTTTCCCCTAAGTGTCCCTCCACTAGAGGGTAAGACAGAAAATCATGCACTGTGAATTGTTAACTGCATATATCTTATCCTACGGAGTCACCATGTATTACAGTAAGGTTTAGAGAAACAAAAAAAATGTGATGCAGGGTTAAAGAAAAAAATAATTATGAGAATTTGTCATTCTCAATGCAACTACATACATGTTACATACCTACACAGCACAGGGTATCAGCTAGTTGTTTAATCACGGTGAGTAGGATAAGGGACAATAAAAGGCAAAACCCAGAAAAACCAATACCACTAACCTTTGAAAATATTATTCAGAGGTCTAAGATGGCTACCTCCGTCCGAGCAAAAGTAAAGTTCCCAACCAGCTGAATATGACAACTAACCCCAGGGGAGGATCTCTCTCATCAGAGCCCAGAAGTGGCCAAACTGAACTTTTCAAACCCAAACCAGAGACAAGTGTCAGCGGCATACAGCTAGGCAGTCGGACTTCAGCGGCTGAGGTTTCTCATGCATTAGGCTTCACGTACTGCAGGGTGAGCCGTTCCCAGAAGTGGAGCTGTTTAGTAGTAATTGGCAAAGGAGACATGCTGTGAGAAGCACTTGTCAAATAATGCTTGTTTACAAATAAATCTCCTAGCAGCAAAGGACAGCAGTTATTGAATAAGTTCAAGTCCGCAGTCAGACCCCTCCTACCAGCAGTCTTTTAGCTTTGCATTTACTGAAGAGACAAGAATTAGAAAGCAGCAGACGGAAAAGTAGGGGGAGAGAGACCCTGAAGCAAGCGCTTACGCTGCTCGTCATTACTGTAACATTCCCCTGCAACCTCCCTGTAAATATGACACTACACCCGTTTGCTAGGCAGCTTCAGTAATTCTTTCCAGTACCGTTTCCTATCGTGTACAAGTCCTATTCTGCAGCTGCCTGTTCGAGCAGAGATGCCTCTACGACCAGTGAATGGTCCCACTGACTCCACCAGCACCATCCAGATTTTCCAAGAACTGGCAAGGATGCCCAAGACGGGTCGGAGGAGCATCTGCCGGTCTCTCGGCAATGCACCCGGGCAGACCAGAGCACGCAGGACACCGTGCCACCCAAGAGGCAGGTGAGTAGCGGGGAGAGCCCTTTGAAAGCAGCCACGCTGCCTCCCCGGCATCGCTCCCACGGGTGAAATCATCCGAAACCGCGTGGGGGCAGAAGGATTGGGCCCACCCTTATCTTACCAAGGCAAAGCCAAAGACATTTCCATCATCCCCCAAACCAATGCACTTCCTGAACATTTGATATCTTCACACACAGAGGAACAGCATT
This sequence comes from Anarhynchus alexandrinus, assembly GCA_008711295.1. Classification (NCBI taxonomy): domain Eukaryota; kingdom Metazoa; phylum Chordata; class Aves; order Charadriiformes; family Charadriidae; genus Anarhynchus; species Anarhynchus alexandrinus. The sequence continues at coordinate 2,039,933 of VUYV01000022.1, forward strand.
TTCCCCTTCCTCTGCGCTTTTTTTTTTTTTTTTTTTAAGAAAACTGCGATTCACACTATTCTCGCTCTCCAAAATAAATTACAGCTAGCTGGTTACCTCAGGCCACATCTTTGAAATTCTGGTACGGTTTTCCTTCACCAACCCCTGCAATACCTCCTCCTTCTAAAGGAGTTTCAAAAATAATTACGGTGCATCACGAAACCAGGCTGCTACGAGCAGCCCCTTCAGATGCTGAACTTCTCCACCCAATTGCTTTCCCATTACAGCCTGCCCGCGGATCCAAAAATAATAACAATAAAAAAAGCCCCAAGCGGTGCCCACATCACGTAGAGAGAAAAAAAAACAAAAACACCCAAACCCAAACCCACATTAAACCGGTCCGGTTTGAAAGCCTGGAAGTACTCTGCTAGACAAGAAGCCTGGACACACGTTTTTGGCTATTGGCCTCACAGAAATCGAACGTATAAAAATAAATAAATAAATCAGTCCCCAGCGGCCGCGCTCCGCTGCGTTGCGGGTTAAACACCGGCAGCTCCGCGGCTTCCCCTCCTTTTTATATACGTATTTTAAGCCACGAAGTAAGCGCACTGCGGCCAGCGCTTGCAGGGCTCCCCACCGGCAGCCCCCCCCCCCGCCC